>OV816029.1:21385556-21985556 GCA_929113105.1 Agrypnus murinus | reverse complement strand
ACAAACACTGTTGTCATATCTGCTGTTAAAAACTGCTAGCGGGGGCGTACGGCAGGAGTTTTACTTTTGTAACATTTTGTTTGTCATTGATGAATACATACACCCTAATAACGTGTTACAATTAAAAATTTCTTTGTTTTTTAAGTATCGTAGTGTAATGTTTATTAATTAATGTTAATGTTAAAATGTGATCATTTAAAGAAAAGTGATTATGCAAATTTTTAGTTATGATTCATAGTACAAAACAGGGGGAATACTGAAATTAATTTAACGTAAACAATACCGCATCTGTTTATGCGATTTATTAATTAACATGTATTCCTGGAATGTATGAAACTCAGTAAATCAAATGTTACGCTTAAGTGGAAATTTGTAAAATTTTGATTACAAAAAATTTTGGTTATTCTGAGCTTTTACCTGCACAAACAGGTTGCTTGAAATGATTTAATAAAACAGTAAATCCAACTGTTTATTGAAAAATTGGATAAAATTGGTAAAAGAAATTGAATGTTAAATACATTTTTTCAGAATTTCTTAGTTTGTTTCATTAGGCATTTAATTGGTAATAAAAGTGGCATAAGTACATTTATATGTTTGCTCCCTCTGAAATCACCACATGGTTAATCAAATAGACCAAATTATTTACGAATCAGTGTATGTGTTGTATTAAAAGAATGTATTAGGCGAAATAGGTACATCTATACCGGTTGCCATTGCAAAAAATAGGCTATGTTACTGCAATTGGTTAATTCTTCTTTTTTAAAAAAATCAATAAATCTAATACAACAGTCAGTTAGTTCTATAAAATCATTATTTCTTTAATTAACTTAATCAACTGAAATATACCGGACGCCTATGATTTAAAGAGCTTTTTGACAAATTGTTTATCTTATCTCACCCTGAAACTGTAGTATTTATACAGGTGTATCAAGCGTTGTAATCGGCCTAGATTCTTCATTAAATTGTAAGATATAAAGGTATAGTAATAGTTAGCAGCATAGACAGAAGCGTGCTTTATTGACAAATTATTTCAGATTCAACAAACTACTTCCTCAGCATTATGCGACATAAGGAGAATGTCGAGCAGATTGTAGTACACTTGCAGGGTTGCCATGTTTCTTAATTAAGTAAAATGCATTTTTAAATGTAAAAAGAATCCTATTTTACACGTTAAGAACTTATCATACGGGAAGATGTTATTTAGATTTATGTTGTGTTAGCTGAGATGCATCTGCTGGACAAAGCCCCATAATTAAGCTACTGATAATACTACTATTATTAACTCGGCAGAAAGTTTTCAACTTTATTATTTTTTTTCTGAAAAGTGGTACATTCTAGAACAAAGTTGTATTAGGATTGTTTCTTTTGATGTATTCTACCCAAGCAGCATCTAAGTAGCAGTAATTGAGATCGGAACTTTGATTAAATTTATGACTTTATAGGTTTAATTACTTCAGTTCGGATTATTTTAGTAATTATGTAGTTATTTCTACTATTTATTGGAACTATGTAGTTCCATTACTTCTGAGTAGCATTTAAATTATGTGGAACGGTATTGCCACTTACAAGGAGACCTTACAGTTGACGTGTCGCCGATTTCAAAATGTAAATTCGCAGGTTTATAGTTTTCGATTCGTTTTTTAGGAATAATTAAAAAGCAATAAATACTAAACCTCATGTCAATTATCCGATTATATATAAATAAATCATTTTATTAAATTCATGGTAACTCTTAACTATACAGTGTGTAAATAAAGTAAGGAATAAAATTCGTATTTTTTATATTATCGCTGTTTAGAAGAAAAGCTCAGACACGTCAATTTTATTTTTTAGTTGTAGTTTATGGATGTCAATTTAAATTTTTTAGCTTACTACTGTGGAGCCTATGACATCATCGACTTTTTTTTAATGGAACCCCCTTATTCTTTTGCTAGAAATGAAAAGTTGCTCCAATTTTCTGCTTAATAATTAGAGAGAGTTACAATTACGATCTAGGTTCTAAGCAATACACGACTTATAATCGTAATAACTTTTATTGAATTATTTAAGAAAAGCCCAACTGTAAACAGGGATGCATTTTTAGTAAAAAAAACTAATTTAAAAAAAAGTAACGGAGCTAGTGGGAATCGAACACTAGGCCGACCGTGTATAAAGCCAGTTAACCACGCGGGCACCCTATCCGTTGCGAGTAACGTTTTTATTCCAAGTAAATACGTTGCGTCTTGTTTGTGTTAATTTGTTATTTTTTTAAATAAGCCATATGAGATTAAATTCAGAAACACGTATTTTCTTATTTTTTACTTTTGATTAATTATTGATTTACTTATGATTTTATTTGCTTATTCTTAGATCATATATATTTTATAGATAACGCTTTCGACAACAAACCTGTGCCAAGATTCAGGCTTCAGGCCACAAGTCATCGTAGCAGATGCGCATTTTCTGCAGTTTGCATTTGGCGCGTGAGTTTTATCATGGCCGTGCATAACCTATGGTGACGTCGTTTATTACTGTTTTATAAAGTTTTAAATTTTTAAAGCTAATTCTACTACTGTAATTAGAATTTATTTATTATTCTAATTAAGCCTAACATGCATTTTATGCGGTAATCGTCCACATAAAGCCTCTAGAACACATTTTTTCATTTTAGATCTGTTTGAAAACTGCATACATTTCTACGCTACCTAGGGGTAATTTTTATATGTACGCCCATACACTTTAAGTATTTAAATTTGTGGCTAGCGCGCATGCGTCACAATAACGTCTATTACATGAATGTTAGCACAAAAATAATACATTGGCCAGATGCAGAATGCTTTATGGAATATATATGATCTAAGCTTTTATTTAGAAAAAGAATTTTTGAAATGAGCGATACGTCATCTGTAAGCTTCCATTGTTAATATAATTACTTTAAAGTCGTACTGAAAATTCCTGCCACCAGTCTGAAACCATTGCTTAGCCCTTTAAAGTCACCGAACCTTACAGTAGTATTGAAAGTAAAACTTACGTTTTTGATACCCAGGAGAATCACTTAAAAGTGATTTTTCGTAAACTACTCCATCTCCATAGTATTTACTTGCAAAATGTAGCCATTAATCAATTTGCAATTTGTTATGATTGTTAATAGATGTTTCAATATATAACCTTCAATAAAAATAACAAATTGGTGCAAAACGTGCCTTAGGAATAATATAAAAATTGTTTCTATCATTTGTATCAACTTATAAATATTTTTGTCATATTTTATTAAAGACATTTTTTATTAAAAGATGTATTTAAAGAAGGCACGTTATTATTTCTCGCTCTATCATCATCACGTTTAACAGAAAAGTTGCAATGGTTTATAATTTTGGTATACTGGAATGACAATATGATTAAACATTTCATCGCTCTTTGTATTATTAAGTACGTATTACAAATAAAATAGTAATCCATTTTCTGACACGATTGCAGCTAGTGGCGTAGCCAGAGTTGGGCCTTGGGGAGGGATATACAAAATTAAAAGAAAGTCTGCGGGCTTGGCTCTCAACGTATACCTATAGTAAACTGTTTATTTAGGTTTTTTATGGATTGTATGGAACAAAAGTGCAAATATTAAGGAATACTGACTAAAAAACAATATTTTTAGAATATTAGTCTTTATTCAACAAAAAAAAAACGTGCACCATGGTTTTTTGATCAGTTCGTCAAATACTTCATCTACTTTTCATATACTTTTTTAAGTTTTTGACTCTTGGTGGATATATCCCCAATTCTCCCCCCCCCCGTAGCTACGCTACTGATCGCAGCAGTAGTATAGAAAATGATAGAATATTTACTAAGTTGCAAGAGTATGAGGCCGTTCTCACCAAAAGCAACCGGCGACTGCAACGCAATTGCAAGGCAACAGCAACGCGACTCGGCGCTAATGTTAAAATACACGTGTTTCCACCTACTAAAAGGCAACTCAACTGCAATGCAACCAGTTGCTAATTGCTTGCCGGTAACGCTGCATACCGCGTCGCTGTCGCCAGTTGCTCTACAGTTGCTCTACAGTTGCCAAGAACTGCTCTGTCATGGCGAACGAGACACTAAAATCTTTGAATTTTGTGGCCCTTGTTGAAGCACACACATGTTTATATAATGTGATAAAGCCAGGTTATTCACGTGTCAACATTTCTGCTAGAATTTTAATGGTGTCTTTACTCATACGGTAAAATCCATGGAATTTAACAGGATCATTATTCAATTTCTGGGCCACTATACTATAAGAACTATGTGCCAAATTTATGGTATAAAAAAGTTAACCTAAAATTTTCGGTATGTTTTCTTTTTACGCTTTTTCACTAGCAAATATGCAGCGGCTATATTTTCATCTGACGAGGACGACATTTTCTTCACGGCTACCAAAACAAGACACTTCAAAACAGTTGATTTCAGTAAGTACACAAGAGCAACTCAACTGAAGTTGCGGTTGCATTGCAGTTGCGTTGCCGTTGCCAGTTGCTTTTAGTGAGAACAGCACCTAATAGAGAGGAACCACGCGACACGATCTGTCAAAGAGAAAAGAAGTTCCACGTAAGTAGCAATTACTACGCCGCCACGTTCCCGCTACGTAGCTGGGACAAGTTCCAGAAAGGTTACTGCAACGTATCTGCTACCTAAAAATTGTTCCCCATTTTGGCTCCAGGCACGTAACAAAACCGTAGCAATTACGTGCTTGTGACTAGTGGCAAAGTTTTACCGGTAGTTGTTTTTACGTAGCGATGACTAAAAATGCTGTTTGGGTATTACCCCTTAAAAGTAACACGTCGTATCCCGTTCAATCCTGCATAGTAAATATAGGACACCCAGTATTATTCGATAATTTACTGCTTTATACGAGGCCTGTTTTCTGGTAAGATACATTTTTTAAAATAAGAGAAACTAATAATAGCTTTTATAGAAAGTTAGAAATGCAAATAAGAATAATAAAGCATGTGTCACCCTCACTATACATATGTAGTACTATCTAGTAGTCTTATTATTATTATTCACAACTGCAACAAAACCTAACCTCAATATTGAAAAGAATAATACATAGTACTATTATTTTACATTCATTTTGCATGACTTTATGACGTAATATCGATCGTTTTATTGCTATAGTAAAACCTATATTTAGTCGCTTTTCTTTTTATGAACAGTATTTCCTTTTACTAAGCTTACTGTCTTATTAATAGGTATAAAAGAGAAAAAAATACTCCAGATTTTATAGTTCTAATAACTCCTTAAAGGAATTGTAGAATTTAAAAATGATCGATCGATTCTGCTCAAAAAAATATAATTAGACTCCCCATGTTATGGGACCATTTTTCTTATTTAGGTAGAGTGCTTTGAACTGAAAAATTCCATCATCAATTTAAAATAAACCCACAAAAATGTAACATTTCTTCCGTCGTCCAACCTTCACATTTATCGCTATTTCTACAATAAATATAATTTTGGTATAGCAGCCTTGATCACAATGATGAAAGAGATCGGGGTCGTAAAACAAGGCCCCTAGGTGCAAATTTCCTATCAAAAAAATATACAAAACTTGAATGACTAATTCCGCTCATTGTTGCTTCACCAGCTCCCAAGCTGGCCATTCAGTGCCGTTACCCAAGAGTCGAACAGGTCGAAGTAAAGTTGTCAGACGAGTTTCAAGCCGTTCACGGTGTGTACATGCTCGACAATTTCAAAGAGTAACTTCGATTACTTCAAGCGGTCAGTGCTGGTTGGTTTTCCTCCGTCCTGTGAAATCTTATTAGGATGAATAATTTGTTTTGGGAAAAGGTTCCCGTTTATTTTTACTATGTGACTAGTTAGTGGCGCTGAAAAGCTCTTTTGGGGGTCGATGGAGAAGTCGTCCAATATTCGTCATCAAATGTCAGCTGTGCACCGTGAACAACAGTGGGCGGCCAATTTAGAATCCGTACGATATGTTTTAAAAACAGTTCGGTTTTTTAATTAGTAAATTAATAAATCATAAATTTCGCGAAATGTAGATTAAAACCGACTGCTTCCTTGGTTGTTCTCTAAAACTCGAATGACAAAATTTCCTGTGTGTGCGGTTTTACTGCCTTCAGTTGTGTGCGTGTGTTCAGTTTGATAAAACCACTGCGTTTAGAGTTTGTTGTTGTGCGTGCCAAAGTGCAGTGTTTTAATCCAGCCTGTGATTTTTCAGCTTCCTATTAGGATTAGTGTTCTCTTAAATGCCATAATAATTATGTTTATGTTTTGTGGTTACTTAGTGAGTTTCGAATAGTGTTAGGATAATAAATGGGCGACAGCTATGAAAGTTAGAGCTAAGTCGGAAGGAAGATGTTGGGGCAGGGGAAATCGCCCAGCATCCACCAACGTGTTTTGCAGAATATGGGTAAGCAAAAATGAAAACATTGTTATAACCAGGATCGACACGATGCTGCTTTCTTTTTATTATGCAGATGCAGGCGTGGCGTTTGCTGATTTTTTTTTAATTACATACAACAATCTTATTATGGTTTATGAGTCATCCTACCACACAGTTCCTATAATTGATATTATTATCGGATTAGAAGAATCGTAAAATTTTATATGTTGATATTAACTACTTAACGCTTGGTTGATATAATACACTATCGGAAACTAAATAAAATTCTGAATGAATAATTTGAAAAGTTTCTCACCATAATGTAATTTAAAAAGTTTTTCACTAAATTGAAAAATATGATGACGTAAAAAAAGCAAAATATTATTAGGTTAAGTTGAGGGACACTATTTAGTATTGAGTAATTAGTAGAGACATATTGACCTTTATCTGCCAAGACTTTTAAATGTTAATTGATTTACCAAGGCTGTTTCCAAAATGCGTATTTATTCGCCTGAATTACTTTTATGCACCTATAGATAATAAAATAAAATTTCCCCTGTTGGTAATACTTTAATTGCTTTTAAATTATGTTTAGAAATCGGTCATTAAATCAACTAGTACTTCTATTGAAGAATGCAATTTGAGGGCAAAGACATTATTTATTGAAACAGTTATTAGATTCTGTTAAAAGTAAAGTCCATGCTTACTCATATCTTAATTATGTTGCTTTTGCTTTAAATTATTGAAGAGTATAAATTATTAATAATAGTTAATTTTTACATTTTATTATCATATTATCATTTACTAGCAGACGTTCATAATTAATATTTATTACTATAATCGCTATCTCTGTTGCAGATTAACATTTCACATAAAAATGATATCGAAGAAATTGAAATTTATTTACAGCTCTGGCGGGCATGTCATACTAATACGTCATAAGTGACGTCATTTATTTGACGTCAAGTGACGTCAATATAATTGGAAGCGTTTCTCGAGATTCGATTCAATTGACAAAAATCACGAATCTTAAGGGTGCCTTGCAGGCCAAAATGAGAAGGACAAACGTGTTTGCTACGTTATACACTGTATTGCATTTATTTCTTGATTTAACTTAGTCACAAACATAATACGGGTGTCATAAATTAGAACGCATTATCTTTAAGGGGTGATAGAAGACATCAAAAGGAACAAAAAAGTCTTAATAATCTTTTTCTATGTTAATAGGCTTTCTATGTTATGTTAATAGGCTATGTTAATAGGAGTAATTTAGAAAAAACCATTGCCATATTTGGCAACCTTGCTTAAGTATAATCGCAGCTGGGTCTTGACCTTGTTTTAGAAAATCAAACAAAGAAACTGATGATGACAGCCGTTGTTTAAAAATAATAAACTTCTAAAGCAGATTAGTCGGGTGACTAAAATTCTACGAAAATTGAAAATTGTAATCCGCACTGTTTTTCCGTAAACAAAATGTGTACGTTGTACGTTAAAGACACGCTGATTCATAACAAACCAACTGTAAAAACAAAACAATAATTGACCTACATTTTATATTTATTAATTTCCGGAATATTTTCAAAATTTCTTGACGTATTTGTTTTTTTTTATTAAAAAATACTATCTTATCTTAAAGAAAATTTGATTAAGGCACCTAATTACCATAAAATTAAAGATTTTTTAATGAAGCCAAAACAAGGTGCCAGCAAAATCCCTTAACCTAATTACCTAATTTAAATTAGATAAATCTTCTCTTTAAAAGATATGCTCTTATAAAATCATTAAAAACTGTTATTAAATAAACAGCATGTCGTGCGTTATTGAAAAATTATTATTTCAAAGCTCAACAAACTCGGTATGATCTCACTCTAAAAAAGGGTATTATTTACAAAGCTGTGATCAGTCATTGACCCAAATATTTTGAAATTGCAAGGTTGTAAGCAAAACGTGCTTTATTTCAATGTCAAGAAACTTCCACGTCAGCATTTTGTGCGGACGTGGAGCAAATTTCATTACAAACTTTACAGGGTTGTCACGTTTCTTAATTGAGTAAAATGAATTTTTAATTGTAAAAAGAATTCAATTTTACGCGGAAACGTCATACGATACGATAAAATGTCATTAGGGCTTGTTATTGTGATAGATGAGATGCATCTGCCGACAAAGCGCCATAATTAAAGTACTATTATTAACGCGGCAAAATGATGTTAAAGTTTCCAACTTTTTTTTTTTCTGAAAAAGTAGTACGTTCTAGAACAAAGTTGTATAAGACTTTTTTGTTTCTTTTGATGTCTTCTATCACTCCTTAAAACTAATGCGTTCTAACTCCGGACACGTTACTACTTTAGTATTTTTAGTAAATTCTAAATGTGTGCATGGGCCGCGTTTTTCTAATAAAGAAAAATTAAAAAAAATAAAATTGAATATATTATGTACTATTGATTTCATAAAGATCTAGGACAGCAAGGCTAATATGATGCTATGTTATTCTTTTTTTCCAACGTAAACGCATAGGATAAAATAATAAAAAATAGCATCATATTAGCCTTGCTCTCCTAGATCATTATGACACCAATAGTACATTACACTCACTGTTGGAGCACGTGCAAACCGGCATAGTTCAGTTAGTATATCTACCTACTGGTGAAAATTAAACATTTATAAGAATAAATAGCCGTTAATAAATTAAAAATACAATATACAACGTGTGCGTAAATTCTCTTGCCAAATGGAAAACTTTTTTATTATTGGTTTTTTGAAGAAAGCCCACTCTTCAAAAAAGTGCGTTAAGTAAGAACGAACGAAAAATGGAAAAATAGAGTCAATTTTTCTGAGTGTATAATATCCTTAACTCACGTGTACCATACAACGTTTTATGCAACACCTCTTTTTAATGAGTAGTTTTTATTCGAATAATAATCTTTTCAATTTGCCAATTCATTTGACAAATTTTTGTATATTTGTCAAAAATTATTATCATAATAGTGTGGGATAAAATATATAGCCTGCAGTACGGCAGAGTGGTTATAGTGGATTATATCGCTTAACAGAGTTAAGTCGAGTTTGCCCCGGAAAGTACTATCGCAGTCTACTTGCCTACATGGCTCCGCTGCCTCGTCTCACACCCACATATCCACTCTGCGGCTCGGTGCGCCCGACAGCTCGACACCGAAAGGTATAACGGGTTAAGATTATGTATTATGTATGGATAAAATATATTTAAAACAGTTTTACCCATTTAAGTCCCTTGAAATTGTTCAATTTCAACAAAATCGGCGTCTCGAAACTTCCTGCATTTCCTGATTTTTCAACATAATCCCTACTCTTTAGCCCACCTCAAGAAAAGATCTAGAACGCTAATGTGTGGCGATCTTGCAGCACAAGATAAATTAGCGTTGCGAGAAATCAAACTTGTTAGAGAGAGATCAGGTCATGTTGAAAGTAAAGGTTCTTTGACGTTTCTAAAGACATTCTAAGCATTTATGCGTATCTTCCAGAAATTACGGTTACTGTGTTTGTACTTAGCACACAAAACTCTTTTTTAAAGAGTTTTAAGATTTTTAAAGAATGGCGAATCTGACCTGGATTTTCTATGCCCCAATACCGATAGTTATGTTTATTCACGCGTCCATGTAAGTAAAAATTCAACGCCATTTCATATATTTTGATCAATTAGTAACCACCCACGTACAGTTTTGTAACAAAGTAGAATTTCGTTTTCTTCAACATTTACTATGCACTTGGATCAGATAAAGATCGCTTCGGACTGAGAACTATTGCATATCATAGCCGTTCTTCATTTTCTTTTCAAATCTTATCCATTATCTTTTTTGAGCCACGTTGAAATGATATCGTGTGTAGGAGCACTCCGAATGCTGAATTGATTTCGAAATAATGATGAACTTGAATAACAGAATTTACTTCTACGGAGAGGGGCCGAAAAGTCGTAGGATGAAAACGAAAACTAAGATCCACCGGCTTCAAATCTATTTCTTAAATTTTCAATTAAAATGTTAGCTTTTTTTAGTTATCATTTTTAATGTCGTAGGTGTTTTTAAGTGTTATAGCAAAAAAATTTGCAACTCAGCAAGCCTCACTGCACAACTTCTACAATTATTTGCAATTGGTTAGGTAATTCGCATTAGTCATCTAAATGGATGTTTTTTTGACATCTAGGGCATATGTCATCAAGATCTAACCTCTTGATACTTGCGAAGACTGACTTATTACAACGTAAGCAAAAGAACTTTTTAAAAAAATCATAAATTAGAACGCATTATCTTTAAGGGGTGATAGAAGACATCAAAAGGAACAAAAAAGTCTTAATAATCTTTTTCTATGTTAATAGGCTTTCTATGTTATGTTAATAGGCTATGTTAATAGGAGTAATTTAGAAAAAACCATTGCCATATTTGGCAACCTTGCTTAAGTATAATCGCAGCTGGGTCTTGACCTTGTTTTAGAAAATCAAACAAAGAAACTGATGATGACAGCCGTTGTTTAAAAATAATAAACTTCTAAAGCAGATTAGTCGGGTGACTAAAATTCTACGAAAATTGAAAATTGTAATCCGCACTGTTTTTCCGTAAACAAAATGTGTACGTTGTACGTTAAAGACACGCTGATTCATAACAAACCAACTGTAAAAACAAAACAATAATTGACCTACATTTTATATTTATTAATTTCCGGAATATTTTCAAAATTTCTTGACGTATTTGTTTTTTTTTATTAAAAAATACTATCTTATCTTAAAGAAAATTTGATTAAGGCACCTAATTACCATAAAATTAAAGATTTTTTAATGAAGCCAAAACAAGGTGCCAGCAAAATCCCTTAACCTAATTACCTAATTTAAATTAGATAAATCTTCTCTTTAAAAGATATGCTCTTATAAAATCATTAAAAACTGTTATTAAATAAACAGCATGTCGTGCGTTATTGAAAAATTATTATTTCAAAGCTCAACAAACTCGGTATGATCTCACTCTAAAAAAGGGTATTATTTACAAAGCTGTGATCAGTCATTGACCCAAATATTTTGAAATTGCAAGGTTGTAAGCAAAACGTGCTTTATTTCAATGTCAAGAAACTTCCACGTCAGCATTTTGTGCGGACGTGGAGCAAATTTCATTACAAACTTTACAGGGTTGTCACGTTTCTTAATTGAGTAAAATGAATTTTTAATTGTAAAAAGAATTCAATTTTACGCGGAAACGTCATACGATACGATAAAATGTCATTAGGGCTTGTTATTGTGATAGATGAGATGCATCTGCCGACAAAGCGCCATAATTAAAGTACTATTATTAACGCGGCAAAATGATGTTAAAGTTTCCAACTTTTTTTTTTTCTGAAAAAGTAGTACGTTCTAGAACAAAGTTGTATAAGACTTTTTTGTTTCTTTTGATGTCTTCTATCACTCCTTAAAACTAATGCGTTCTAACTCCGGACACGTTACTACTTTAGTATTTTTAGTAAATTCTAAATGTGTGCATGGGCCGCGTTTTTCTAATAAAGAAAAATTAAAAAAAATAAAATTGAATATATTATGTACTATTGATTTCATAAAGATCTAGGACAGCAAGGCTAATATGATGCTATGTTATTCTTTTTTTCCAACGTAAACGCATAGGATAAAATAATAAAAAATAGCATCATATTAGCCTTGCTCTCCTAGATCATTATGACACCAATAGTACATTACACTCACTGTTGGAGCACGTGCAAACCGGCATAGTTCAGTTAGTATATCAGAAAAGCTACAAAACAATTCTAGATAAGAATTTGCTATAGCGGTCACGCCTAAAAGTGGCAGGAATGGCGTCAATAGACAGGGCTTGAAGATGGAAGTCGAACGGTGCGGTGCCAAAGTGCGAAAAGTTACGCCACTTCTTTTGTCCCATGTTTAGTTTATGGGATTTTTTTCATTGAAATTTAAAGGCGCATTAGATTTAATGATGCTCCGCACCTAACCTAACAAGCGAGTGAGTAGTCCGCTTCAAAAACTCGGTTTCTACAAACCTGACCTAATTGGCCCATTGGCTACTTTAGTGAGTATCACCAAACGGTGAAGCTAGTTTCAAAAACTCGTTTTTTTTTACTAACCTAACCCAACCTTACCAAATCATACCTCATTGGTTACTTTGGCATTATCAAACGGAGTAGCGAGTTCCAAAAACTCATTTTATACCTCAGCTAACAATGCTTAATGGTCACTTTGGTGAGTATCGCTAAACGGAGCAATGAAATTCAGAAACTCCTTTTCTACTAACCTAACCTAACAATCTTCATTGGTTACTTTGGTGAGTATCACCGAGGAGTGCAGTGAGTTTCGAAAACTTGTTTTCTACTAAATTATCCAAACCTAAATTAACCTACCCGGGTCAATGAAGAAAGTTTCTCCCATATACTTAACATATGGGGCAAAAAGTAGTGTAACTTTTGAACAGGGCATTTCCACACCTTGGGACTATTAGTGTCGTTCGACTCAGCTCGTCAAGCTGCATCGAAAGGGCAGGGTGAATTAAAGCTCATTTCTGCCCGCTAAAGTAAATCTCATCCAAATGCTATTTTTATCCGTTTCGCTTCTATAACTTCATCTAATCTTCTGGGTATTGATGCTACTAGTGTTTTTAAGAATCCTTCGGAAATTTCATTATAACGAGTGATTATAAGCCCTCGACATCTCAGTTGCTGTGAAGTTTAAAACGTATGTGTTTTGTTACTCCGCGGTAATAATTTTTAGAACGTCACATAAATTTTATTAATTGTTAATGTCAGTATTAGCGTGCTATAGCGTACTCGATAAATCACTTACGTTCTATTTTTCACAGTAACCGAGATGTCGACAGTTTGTAATCACTCGTTAGTTTGACACTTACTAACAAGAAACATTTTACAATCGGAAAGATTTACCCAGGACCTTTTTGCGTCGCTCGGCTGATTTTCTTTACTTTCTTTGCCTGGCTAATAAAATTACCCGCCCATAAAGAAATGATGTAGTAAGTACTCATTTAGTGTACATTAAAAATGAAACGATATTCTCCGCCATCGGCATCGCCACCACCCATGCGCCTGCCGAATTAATGCACGTGAAACAATATTTATATATATGTTATTATTATATAGATATTTTTTCATGTTTTTATAATACAATTACGAGAATAATAAAAATAAAATATAAATAATAATTTAAAAAATTGGGGTCGATTCGATGAACGCGTTTGCATCCGAAAGCTTTTTTATTTCGATTTTTCTCCAACCGGCGTTTTTTAGGGATTCAGGGAATCTATAAGAAGAGTTTAAAAAATCTTTCAGGTTCTCAAAATCATTGTCCCCCCGCCTTGACCCCGTTCCTGGTTTCCCAAACATGATGGGTAGCTCATTGTTCTTAGAAGCCTCAGCAGAGTCTATGGACAAAATTTAAAAGAAATCACTTCTTACACACACGTGTGCGCATCATAGGCGCAACTATTTTGCATCCAATTATGGGGAGAGACTAAAGTTCAAAATTGTCTCAAGGATTTTTTTTTCGCTTAGACCATAAGAGATCTTTTCCGTTTTACACTATTATCGAAAAGAAACACCTGGTACATTTTGCCGACCGCCCGGCAAAACGAAATTCTGGGGAGAACACTGATATTTGGTCAGGAGTGTATGTATATATAATTAAATGGCGAAAGAAAGAAAAATTAATTTAAATAAATTATGGTAAACATTAAACGAGACAACTACAAACATTAAATTTTAACCTACTGGTGAAAATTAAACATTTATAAGAATAAATAGCCGTTAATAAATTAAAAATACAATATACAGCGTGTGCGTAAATTCTCTTGCCAAATGGAAAACTTTTTTATTATTGATTTTTTGAAGAAAGCTCACTCTTCAAAAAAGTGCGTTAAGTAAGAACGAACGAAAAATGGAAAAATAGAGTCAATTTTTCTGAGTGTATAATATCCTTAACTCACGTGTACCATACAACGTTTTATGCAACACCTCTTTTTAATGAGTAGTTTTTATTCGAATAATAATCTTTTCAATTTGCCAATTCATTTGACAAATTTTTGTATATTTGTCAAAAATTATTATCATAATAGTGTGGGATAAAATATATAGCCTGCAGTACGGCAGAGTGGTTATAGTGGATTATATCGCTTAACAGAGTTAAGTCGAGTTTGCCCCGGAAAGTACTATCGCAGTCTACTTGCCTACATGGCTCCGCTGCCTCGTCTCACACCCACATATCCACTCTGCGGCTCGGTGCGCCCGACACCTCGACACCGAAAGGTATAACGGGTTAAGATTATGTATTATGTATGGATAAAATATATTTAAAACAGTTTTACCCATTTAAGTCCATTGAAATTGTTCAATTTCAACAAAATCGGCGTCTCGAAACTTCCTGCATTTCCTGATTTTTCAACATAATCCCTACTCTTTAGCCCACCTCAAGAAAAGATCTAGAACGCTAATGTGTGGCGATCTTGCAGCACAAGATAAATTGGCGTTGCGAGAAATCAAACTTGTTAGAGAGAGATCAGGTCATGTTGAAAGTAAAGGTTCTTTGACGTTTCTAAAGACATTCTAAGCATTTATGCGTATCTTCCAGAAATTACGGTTACTGTGTTTGTACTTAGCACACAAAACTCTTTTTTAAAGAGTTTTAAGATTTTTAAAGAATGGCGAATCTGACCTGGATTTTCTATGCCCCAATACCGATAGTTATGTTTATTCACGCGTCCATGTAAGTAAAAATTCAACGCCATTTCATATGTTTTGATCAATTAGTAACCACCCACGTACAGTTTTGTAACAAAGTAGAATTTCGTTTTCTTCAACATTTACCATGCACTTGGATCAGATAAAGATCGCTTCGGACTGAGAACTATTGCATATCATAGCCGTTCTTCATTTTCTTTTCAAATCTTATCCATTATCTTTTTTGAGCCACGTTGAAATGATATCGTGTGTAGGAGCACTCCGAATGCTGAATTGATTTCGAAATAATGATGAACTTGAATAACAGAATTTACTTCTACGGAGAGGGGCCGAAAAGTCGTAGGATGAAAACGAAAACTAAGATCCACCGGCTTCAAATCTATTTCTTAAATTTTCAATTAAAATGTTAGCTTTTTTTAGTTGTCATTTTTAATGTCGTAGGTGTTTTTAAGTGTTGTAGCAAAAAAAATTTGCAACTCAGCAAGCCTCACTGCACAACTTCTGCAATTATTTGCAATTGGTTGGGTAATTCGCATTAGTCATCTAAATGGATGTTTTTTTGACATCTAGGGCATATGTCATCAAGATCTAACCTCTTGATACTTGCGAAGACTGACTTATTACAACGTAAGCAAAAGAATTTTTTAAAAAAATTTTATAGTTGATGTTTAGAAACTCGAGAGCGAGACGAATGCTTAACCAATCAATATATGCTCAAATAGTCTTTGAGAATCTTAAGTAATACAGAATTAAATAACTGTGAACACATCATACTGGAATGCAGTGCAGTGCAAGAAAAATGTAGCATAAAATAAGGGTTAATTACTTGTTATTCAAGAGTTTCATTTTGTTGAATGCCTAAAATGAAAGTAGTTCTTCATGTATCAATTTGTACAACAAGACGCTACTATCCTATATATTCTAATTCTAAAATTAGAGTATAGCATGCCTATAATTATAAACAAATTAGTAAATGTTGCATAATATAATACAAATAGTAAGTCAAGGTTGGCCGTGGTCATTATTTAAATTTCATCATTAGAGCTTGAAATTTACTGTAAAAGAGTGTACAACACTAAATTACATTTTAGGGTAGGAAGATTCAGCTGTGGTTAATTTGTTCTATTTTTAATAATCTTTTTTTTAATTGATACGAATTCAGTGGCGTTACTAGTAGTTTATTGAGGGAGGAGTGCCATCTTTAATTTCAGCTTTTTAAAACTATTATTGGAACATTACAACAAAACAGTTGAGCATTTAGCAGCCAATGAATCCCACACTATAGTAAAACGTATTGTTGAATATTTATTTGCCCTTTTTTCATACATTTTATGTCGTCAAAAGGTTAAATGTAAACAGAAAACTGTTTTAACTGTTATAGGATAACCATATTCGGATTGAAAAGTGAGAAATTTAATGGTCCTTGACGGTATTATTTTTATATGGTTTGCTATAAGTATATGTAAGACTTGTAAGATAAAATCTCTAGCTGCGCTGTTATGACTATAACAACAGTTAGTTACAATAAAATACTACATCCTACTAAATCAATTTGTTTCTAAAAGTGAACATAAAACTTCCTTTTTGACTTATTTGGCCCGAAGAAATCATTTATGGAGATATAACTTTTTATACGATTATGCAATAACCGTAAAATTAAAGCTTTGTGGGAAAATGTTAGGAAAAATCCATGCGTTTGAGAGTACGCCAAGAATTTTCGGAAAAAAATAGATTAAACATTTATATTGGAACTAACTCAAAATCAACTAATATCTGTATATTTAAAACACAAGGCGTTTTCTTTCTATGTAAACTTTCAGACAAATTAAATGATACTCGTGTAGGTAGTTAGAAAATCAGGGTTGCCTAAATATAACAGAACCGAACTTGGAAATATTTCTGTGGAAATTTCTTCAAATTCGCTGGTTTTATTATAAATTAGTCATATAAATAATGAAATTATAAAAAATATATTAACTGGAATGACTCTTAAGTAATAGAAATAATTTATAATATTAACCTTTAGATGATTTCTTTTTAAAATACACACCAAAAAGAGCGGAAAATTTGTTTTTTTTCCTTTTTTAGTTTGCGTTTTTATAACAAAGCATGTTTTTAATTAAATAGGATACTATTTTTATTAATTAATATTAAAACCAAAAAGCACAAGATGATGATCACACGAAGAGGCAAGTAAGATTGATTATAAAGGCAAAACTAGTTTGGTTTAGTGGTAAAAACACCGTTTTTCTGTGCAACTGATCACCGGTTCAAATCCCGATTGTTTTGCGGCATAATTTATTTTTTTTACATTAATTTACGCACTAAAAAGAAATTGAATTTTAAAAATTCAATAGCGATTTAAAAACCTCCTCCTGAATTAAGAGGGGCACGTGTAAACCAACATCTAAAGGTATAATATTATAGATTATTTCTATTATGTAGCGTTATTATAGTTAATATGTTTTTTATAATTTCAATATTTATGCAGGGTGTTCCGGATGAGTATGCAATGCTTTAAGGTGGTGAAAGGTGACCATATAGAGACCCAAAAACTCATAAAATAAAAATTAAAAATTAAAAAAATTTTCGGATTTTTCCGTATTTTTTGCAAGACACGGGTCGACTATGGATTATTTGCAAGTTTTTAAGCATGAATTACTGATAAAGCAAACAATGATCTCACATCTGCACTGCTAAATTAATAACTGACCTCCGCTACGTACGTATCAATTTACAGAAACAACAGAATTGAATTTCAGCAACGGTTGCCGAGTGACTCACTACCTTGATGACTTGATCATTTATTAAGGTCGGTAAATAAAATATAACATACGTTCATTGACCTAATTGTGATACAAATTTCATTGCCTGTTTTTTATTTTACGATTGTCATTTTAACAAAATGAGTAATACTTACCGTTTAGATGCAAACAATCTTTATAGCATGTACTCAAATAAACCTCCGTTTGTCTCTACACACAAGTTTATGCTAGCAAACATATCGGCATTTGCGCGAATTTATTTTGAGGCGATTTCAATGCGTGCGCGTAGCTCTTCCTCGGTATTCAGTTCTGTCCTGTACACTAACGTTTTAAAATATCCCCAAATACAAAGATCGAGGGGAGTCAAGTCCGGTGATCTAACAGACCAAGCGATGGGTCCTTGACGTCCTATCCACCGGTTAGGGTATTCGTTATTCAAAAACTCAATAATGTCCAATAGTGAGAGCCCGTCGAACACTTCATTGTCCAGAAAATGTAGGTACCAGTCACCGGTTAATCGTTGAAGCAGAATAAAAGGTTTTATTAAACGGTTCTGATAAATTCCTGCCCACACATTTACCGCGAAACGCCTGGAAATAATGTCTTCGGACAGCATGAGGATTCTCGTCAGTACAAATGTGGCTGTTGTGTGAATTAAAAATTCCCGCCCGAGTAAAACAGCATTCGTATATCCACAGTACATTTTGTGCAAACTGGGGATTTTCCTGTTTGCGTTCCAATAGCCATTGGCAAAATTGCTCTCGCGGTATATGATCTGCAGGTTCTAGTGAGTGTACTTTTTGAAAATGGTAGATTTGAAAAGTTGCGTTCATTCAGCAGGCGTGTTCGGTTTTGCCATAATTTAAACAGTAACTAACTACAATTCATTAAACTACTTAACACTACCTCACTCAAGTTATTAATTCTAAAACGTGTATTAATACGTAATCGAAACTCAAGTTTACCGGCACCTTAACACAAAGAGAGTTGAGGACAAACTGCAGATTACAAATTTTAAAGATCTGAATCATTAACAGTTATTTACAGATGGTCAGAATGAATGTTTGTTATTATTTAGTTAAAACGTTTTAAAAGCACGTACTTACTATTTTGTTTTGGTTGCAATTTTCGAAGAATTTATTTACCCGGCTACCTGCTTGGGTTTATTCTGGTTATGTTGTTGATGACCTTTAAAAGTATGTGCTATTTAATAGACATAATTTTCATAAACTTTTATCTATTACTTTGCAGTGGCGTACTTATTATTTTTATAAGGGGGGTTGTCATTTCAATGGGGCATTTCAGTAAATTGTTAGTAAGATGTTACTCTACACATGTTTGCCTACTGCCCTTTAACGGGAAGGACACATTTTCCATTGTATATTTATTTTGTTCCTAATTCAAATAAAACCAAATTTGAAGAAATTTGATCAGAAATATTTCCAAGTTCGGCTCTGATATATTTAGGCAACCCAGCAATCACCTGTGAGCGCTGCTGATTTTCTAACTATCTACACAACCCTCATTTAATTTATCATTTACAATTCTACTAAAACCATTTTCACGACAAAAGATTTTTATTCAGAGAAAATCCATCTAGACTCGAGTCAGGCAATTAAAAGTCAAATGCTATTATGAATCTTGTACTGCCAAGAAGGTTTTTTGCAATATTTAACTAAAACTAACTTAAAAATTACTCAAATCTATAATATAAAATACAAGGCGCTTTCTTTCTACAATTTGCTAGTGACTCCTATTGAAACGATTTTTTTAATGATAGCTATTACTGACTCACATGTGTCTAATTATGTTTTTCTTTCATTCATTATTTCCATGTTTAAAAACAAAAGCAATTCTGGCGTTCGTTCTCAGTTGACTAGTAGCAGCACCATTTGCTTTTCCGTGCTGGCCGGAGTCGGAACTTTAGCTTACCACAATTGTACGTCCGTGGGTTCTAGTTGAGTCTCTTAACAGTAGACCGCCAATAGAATTATCTCACAAGAAATAAGTGAATATGGCGTTTTGAAAATCTAATAATGTTTCGCAGTTGAAATTATACAGGGTGTCATGAATTAGAACGCATTAATTTTAAGGGGTGATAGAAGACATCAAAAGGAATAAAAAAGACTGAATAAATTTTTTTCTATGTTAATAGGATCTCGAGTAATTTAGAGAAAACCACTGCCATATCTGGCAACCTTGCTTAAGTATAATCGCAGCTGGGTCTTGACCTTGTTTTAGAAAATCAAACAAACAAATTGATGATGACAGCCGTTGTTTAAAATTAATAAACATCCGAAGCAGATTAGTCGGGTGACTGATTCTACGAAAATGGTAATCCGCACTGTTTTTCCGTAAACAAAGTTTATACGTTGATAACAAACGAACTGTAAAAATAAAATAATAATTGTCCTACATTTATATTTATTAATTTCTGGAATATTTTCAAAATTTCTTGACGTATTTGTTTTTTTATTAAAAAATACTAACTTATGTAAAATTTGATCAAGGCACCTAATTACCATAAAATTAAAGATTTTTTAATGTAGCCAAAACAAGGTGTCAACAAAATCCCTTAACTTAGTTACCTGATTTAAATTAGATAAATCTTCTCTTTAAAAGATATTCTTTCATAAAATCATTAAAAACTGTTATTAAATAAACAGCAACTCGTGCGTTATTGACAAATTATTGTTTCAAAGTTCAACACACTCAGTTTGATCTCACTCTAGAAAAGGGTATTATTTACAAAGCTGTGATCAGAGATTGACCCAAATATTCTTAAATTGCAAGGTTGTAAGCAAAACGTGCTTTATTTCAATGTCAACAAACTTCCATATCAGCATTTTGTGCGGATGTGGAGCAAATTTTATTACAAACTTTGCAGGGTTGTCACGTTTCTTAATTGAGTAAAATGAATTTTTAATTGTAAAAAGAATTCAATTTTACGCGGAAACGACATACGATACGATAAAATGTCATTAGGGTTTGTTATTGTGATAGATGAGATGCATCTGCCGACAAAGCGCCATAATTAAAGTATTATCAAATGATGTTGAAGTTTCCAACTTTATTATTTTTTTCTGAAAAAGTAGTACGTTCTAGAGCAAAGTTGTATAATGTAATGCGTTCTAACCCCGGACTCGCTGTATACAATAGAAGATTTTGTAACATTTGATATCTTGGAATCGCACGTACTTTCACTGTTGATCAGTGTTCTGAACTGCTTAATACTTGCATGTGTTATAAGCCCTTAATGAACACATACGCCAACGAGATAAAATCATCTCGTCAAATCGAAATCAAACCATCCCCCGAGTAAATACTCGTCAGACACAACTGGTTATCTGCAAAATGCTTTAGTATAGAAAATACAAATACATACCTGTTTTCTTTTTTCAAGCTATCTCTCCTTTTTTTATTGCAAAATCAAATATTTCGTATATCCATTATGCTCATTAACAATATACCAAAATTTTATTTTGGTCTATTTGTTATGGTCTGTGGTTACTATCTTTCAATAATTACAATTAATAACGAAATATCCAGGAACTTCATTTTGATTTTCTTCTTATGGATAAATTAAAAAAGAAATCCTTCCTATCTCGAACTATTTCTTAATTCTTAAATTATTATGTAAGTGGATCAGAGTGTATCTAATAACATTTAAAAGCCTACAATTAACTGATTAATTGATAGCTTGAATAATTAATTAGATAGCATGCCTAATTGATTATTTCGTTGTCGACTATTACATTACTCCTGATTAACAATGACTTGATATAATAAATTAACGCTAATTATTAATTCGATCTTAAGTTTGGAAGTTGGAATAATGAATTCGTTACATTACATAAGGCATAATCTAGATCTACGTACCACATTATTTTGAAGAATTTTTCTATCCCTGCTTTATTCAAGAGCCCTAGTTCAAAAAAATATGTCCAACTCTCTTACTGCAAACCATCGTAAACTCTTCTCTATGCTTAGTTGTGACTGGTAAATACATATGGCTTTTTAGAGCCAAAAACTTCGATTCGTCCGCCTCATAAGCATTGAAGCATAGCTAAATATAGCATGAGCACAAAGTAACTTCATCAAAGGTGTCTTTGGAATTTTGAACTCGTGTGTATTATAACACCAGAAAATTATACAAAATCAAGAGTCGTTTGACAGTGACAGTTGTTATTAAATTGATATAATTTTCTGCTGTTATAATACACATGAGTTCAAAATTCCCAATGCACCTTTGATGCAGTTACTTTTTGCTCATCTATCTATCTATATATATAAAAGGGAAATATTGTCTGTCTGTCTGTATATATATATGTATGTATGTATGCGATTTTCTCCGCAACCACTGGACCGATTTGGATGAAATTGGTATCTGGTCTTGGCCCAGAATAGAAAATAAGACCAAATTGGACTCTGATCGGCCATCGTGGTCCGAAATAACAGCGAAAAACCCATATATGGAAGTTAAAAATGGGTACTGAGATTGATGTGACAAGAAAATATATATATATACGTTGTCAATTGTCAAATTTGGTAATTTTTGAAATTTTTGAAATCATTTCCAAATCTTTCCTTTTTATATATTTAGATCTCGCACAGCAAGCTATAGCTGCTGCCGCGAGCGGAAAGTAAAAACATGTAATTTCAATAAAGCGCGCCGGGTATTTGCTAGTACTAACTATACTTGAGTTTGAATACTTTTGAATTGACTAAAATCGTGAATAGTTGTACCCTTACAGTTTACGTTGCACATTTTGGTACATTTGGACACAGTATAGTCGGATGAATGTAATTCTTATGCACAATTGCCTGCGATGACAATTTTCAACATAGATTTAACATAAACGTTTGATGATTTATGCACTCTTACTTTTTCTCTAACATCATTTAGAAAATTGGACACTCTCATATTCCAACAGGATGGAGCCCCTCCCTCATAATACCCAAATTAAAAAAATATTTTATATTTTAAGTTTCTGGTACACATGTAATGTGACTATTAACAGTGATATAATTTGCAATATCATTTTAAAATATTTGATCTAATTAATTTAATATTGTAAAGGCGGTCATTTTTCCATTTTTCATACTAATTATACAGATATTACATTTAGTTCTACTCGAGGTTTTACTATTCTACATGAAAGTAGATATGTAGTAAGTAAAAGTTAACATCATCTACAAGAAATACTAACAGCATCAGTGCAATGCTAACAGCTCACCATATCAAGACAAGATTTGAAATTTGCAATAATTATTAGAGATAAAATGCAGGCTAATTGGAACGCAAAAATTACATCTGGTAACATCTGCAGTTTCTAAATTAATTTTTTCCGTCTCTTTAAATCTAATAGTAGCTTCTGCAGCTGTTCTCTATAATAAGAAGAGAAAAGATAATTTATAATGTATTATTAATTAAAAATTTAAATTAATTCTAACGCCTACAGTTTTTTAAGAGGTTGGATTTGAAAGATTTCTAGGTACTAATTAGTTTTTCATTTCAAAACCTCCATTTAAGAATATTTGACAAATAAATGTCAAAAATGTCGAGACAAATAAAGGTAATGAGTACAATCCTCACAGTAACTAAATCGAAAATAAACTAGACCAGAATTAAGTGTAAATTATGTGTAATTTATGTGTAGGTTCAAAAGTTTTTGTAATAAAAATGACTTAGATTTTTTAAAAAACGTCGTGGGGGTTCTGAGTCCCCGGTGAGCCACAACCCCCACACACTTAGAAACACATTATCAAAAAAAGATTATACAGGCATTATCTGTAATTAATGTGTAGCCACCAAAATCTTCTACGAAAAAGAATAACGTATTTATTTAAAAAAACATCGTGGGGGTTGTAGCTCACCGGCGAACCACAACTCACCCACTTATGCACTAGTAGAAGAATCTATTGATTCAGGATTTATTGGTAAATTATGTGTAATTTATGTGTAGCCACCAAAACTCTCCACAAACAAGGGTTAATAAGTATTTTAAAAAACACTGTGGGGGTTGTGAGACACAGTGAGCTACAAGCCCACTTGAAAACACATTATTACAGAAAGTTCTTGACTCGGTACTTTTCTAAATAATCTCTAAATAATGTGTTGTAATTTATGTGTAGCTTCCAAAATTTTCGTGCAGCAACCCTTACCTAAGAAAACTACCCCCTCATACAAATGAAGGTATACGAGTAATCAGAATACAAAACTGAAAACCCTGTCCCTTTACTAAGAAAAATGTACCGTGATATATGTGCAATACAATGAACGCAGAGCTAGCGATTTCTGCAAAGTAACCCTTACTTTCAGAAACACACCCTCCATAATCTGATATGGGTAAAACCAGAATCACTAGAGGAAAAAATGGAATAACTAAGAAAATCGAGTTCCTTTGTGAAGCAAAATGCATTTCTACGAAAAAACCGAAGAATTCTATTCGCTTATACAAGCAGCGGCACTGATGTGTAATTAATAGGATAAGTCGCTGATTTTTGTGTAACAACCCTTACTTCAGAAACCCACCCTCAGTACTAAAATAACGGTATAATCACAGTAAAAAAAGGAAAAATTATATTTCTTTATACAGTAAAAGACGCTAAAAGAACTTTCTGTAATAATGGGTTTTAAGTGGGTGGGTTGTAGCTCACTGTGTCTCACAACACCCATAATGTTTTTTAAAATACTTATTAACCCTTGCTTGTGGAAAGTTTTGGTGGCTACACATAAATTACATATAATTTACCAATAAATCCTGAATCAATAGATTCTTTTAATAGTGCATTTTTAAGTGGGTGGGTTGTGGCTCGCCGGTGAGCTACAACCCCCCCGATGTTTTTTTAAATAATTACGTTATTCTTTTTCGTAGAATGTCTTGGTGGCTACACATTAATCACACATAATTTACAGATAATGCCTGTATAATCTTTTTTTTGATAATGTGTTTCTAAGTGGGTGGGGGTTGTGGCTCACCGGAGACTCAGAACCCCCACGACGTTTTTTTAAAAAATCTGTCATTTTTATTACACAAAAATTTTTGAACCTACACATAAATTACACTTAATTCTGGTATAGTTTATTTTCGATTTAGTTACTGTGGGGGTTGTAGCTCGACGGACCCATCATATGAGGATCATCAAGTTATTGAAGAAATTCGTACTCATAATTCAGATGGATATTATCAACACTATCTGTAATTGAGCGTTTACTTGAATTATTTAATAAAACTAATCTAAACTAATTTAAAGATTATCTTATTTGGAAAATTATCCATTTTTAAGTCGTACCTGAGCTGCATTCGGTTTTGGAGTTGGAGCAAACAGCTCATAGGGAGCATAGAGAGTATACACTTTGAACTCCAGCAGAATTAACGATGAAAAAGAATAAATGAAGTTGCAGGATAACATAACCTAAAAAATTATGATAATTATTGTGATTTATGTGGTACTTAAATTGTTTTTTTCTAATAGTAATGTACATTTTGGGACCATTATTTGAATCTTCAGAATGCAAACTGCAAAGTTTTCATAAAAACAAAATAGCTCGGCACATACAAACGCAACACAATGTTAAAAGTAGGTTAATATAATAAATCATTATATAGTGATTATATGAAAAATTTGATAATGAATTTTGAATCGTTTATTATTCATTGATGGTACTATTTCGTAGCTAAAATTTAGAATTTTATTATTATCAGCGTCGTCATCGTCACTATCTGAAAAAAGTATTTCATGCCCAAAATATGCAACGAAGGACAGCAGACTTTCTTTCTTAAAGCTAAACTCTATATCCTTCTAGACCATATTTTGCACTTGATATACTCGCTGGTCACGTGACTAAATGATCTACTCTTCTTACCCTGCTCTTGAAACGTAAAACCGAACGCAGCTCTGAAAAACTGAGTTTTACTGAAATGTGTAAATTGGAATTAAATTGTGTCCCCTTGGTATTTTTAATTTTTTAAATGTACAAATATAGAGCTCCCTTCCCCACTATTTCATTGCATAAGTTGCACTCGACCTTTGACCTCCTGAAATTGCAACAAATTTCAAGCAAAACAAGGTAGTATATGAAGGACATAACTAATTTAGATATTTCAGAAAGATACTGTATATCTTTAGAGTGAGCGAATATGTATCGAGATTTTTCGAGGGGCATCTCTCTAAACTAATTTTGTACACCTATTCCTGGGAATACATAAATATCGACGGTTATTTCCGTATTCTTGAATTATTTTCTGGTATTTTCGAATATATTACCGTATTTCCTAACCAAAACTTCCTCAAGTATTACCGTGTATTCCCGTATATTCCCCAAATATTCTCGGGTATTCCCGAGTATTCTTGACTACTTCTCAGGTATTGCCGTGTATTCCCGATTATTATGTGTATATTCCCGTGTATTCCCCATATATTTCCGAAAATTTGTACACCTAACCCAGTAGTGAGACTCCCCTTGGGGCATCTCACTAAACAAGTTTTGTACACCTGTTCCCGGGAATACGGAAATATCTGCGATTATTTCCGTATTCCTGAACTATTTTCCGGTATTTTCGGATGTATTTCCGTATTTCCTAAACAAAATCCCCTCAAGTATTACCGTGTATTCCCGTATATTCCCAAATATTTTCGGGTATTTTCGAGTATTCTTGACGATTTCTCAGGTATTGCCGTGTATTCCCGATTATCCTGTGTATATTCCCGTGTATTTCCCATATATTTCCGAAAATTTGTACACCTGATCCAGTAGTCAGACACCCCTTGGGGCATCTCACTAAACAAATTGTGCACCTGTTCCTGGAAATACGGAAATATCTGCAGTTATCTTCGTGTTTCTGTATTAATCTCCGGTATTTCCGAATATGTTCCAGTATTTCCTAACCAAAACTTAATGAAGTAGCATTTTAGAGTTCGTTGTACTCCACTCCCAAATTCTCATGTATTTCCGTATTCCCGAGTATTCCTCAACTATTGCCGTGTATTCCCTAGTATTCCTGACTATTTATCAGGTATTGCCGTGTATTTCGATTATTCTCCGTGTAGTCCCGATATATTTCCCAAAATGTGTACCCCTATTCCAGTAGTGAGATGCCCCTCGATATTTTCTGACCTAAAATAAAATAAAGGATTTATATCTTCGATAATATTGGTATTGCGATACGGAACACTGTATATTATGAAATTTTTATCGCAAAAAAACTAACAGCAACTGCTAATGCAAAATAATAAGCTGGTATGTTGATTACTGTTGTGAACAATAGTAACTGATAATAATTATGTAAATCCAAATTAACAACAATTAGTTAATGAAAAGAAAATAAATAGCAATGAACTCATTATTAATAGTATTCTTTATATAACTCCGCATAATAAATAATAATACACTATTGCTGAATGTCGATAATCCATTATTTATTTTAATTAATTCAAGCTGTTCATTAAAAAATATAGGAAGCAAATCATTCAGGATTTTTCTTAAACTAGAGACCATATGCTTTTTGCAGGTGGTGTACCTGCATTGCTAACTAGAAATCAATTAGGAATTTGAGTTAACCAAACACGCTTCCTGTAGTATGGGACATCAATTAACAATATTAAACAGGAATTATTTATTTAACGGTAATGATTATTGCAATAAACGTTTCCTACTATTTCTTAAGGCTTATATCAGTGGCGGCCCGTGTCAAATATTTCTGGGTGTGCTGCATCCCTAAAAAATGTTTTGTTTTTTTTATTTTGCCAAATAAAGCAAATCGTATTTCATTGGTTTTTGAGTTTTTACTTAAATGTACTACATTTCTTTACCTCTTTTATCGTTTCCATCCAAATTTTCTCGCTGTGGTAGTCGGAAAATAACACACGTGGAAAATAAACTAAATCTCTTTCGATTATTAAACTGTTTTTTTATAATTTTTACTGTAACTTTTAAGGGGCATAAATATTACATACAGCATAATTAATAAAAAGTATATAGAGTATTAAATAGATAGATTAAATGCACATTTTAAAATAGTTAGTGCGAATTAAGTTATTTTTTTATTTATACCAAATGCTCTGTTGTCAGAGGGCATTTCACCCACTTTATTGCGCATTTATTAGTTTTAGGTTTAAAATATTTTTTACTGTCCATATAATTTTTACCTGAGAACACACTGCATGTATATTAAAGATAACTAAAATATATTGTAAATGTAATAATTATGCAATTTTATTTAAAATTATAAAAATGGTTATTTAAAATGGTGAAATATTTTTTAAATATATCATTTAAATTGTACCGTTAAAATAACACGTGAAACGCGTATCACAAAAACCGTTCTACTACAAAAACATTTTAGTATGTGTAAGGGTGCTGCACGAATTGCATCTGTTTGAAACCATACATTTTTTGTCTGCAAACACATCCGATGGCAGGCGATATTTATCGAATTAGCATGTCGGTTACTGCCAGAACAATGTAGTTATGCAGCGATTTCATGGATCCCGGTATCGCGCTGGCGGATTTGCATTATCTTTGTATTTATTTGACTGACTTACTGACTGGACACAAATAAAAAAAAACGCGCTTTGAAACCACAATGTATATAATATCAACATTCAATTCTGCATTTATTTTGGACCACTGTATGTTTCTGTAATTAATATTTATCATTCAACAAATTATTATCAGTGATTCAGCGATTATGTCTTTGATTGTGCATGGCATTAGCAACAAATAAGTCAATTTAATTTGAAATGAAATATAAAATGTCAAACAAAAATTTAAAAAAAAAATTATTCCTTAGTCCAATTCATGTGAGACAGGCTCGTAAAATAATACGATTATCGAATTTACAGTTTAAATCTAAGTCGAAGTATTAGAATCAGTATCAATGACTCTTATTCTTCAGAAAAACGAGTCCATCTCCCAGCAGTTTGGAAAATCATTCTCTAAAATATCTATTAATTTGCTTGTCATGAGGAGGTGCTCGATCATGTTGGAATATGAGAATGTTTAATTCCAAACCTGAAATTACGCGTAAACAGCACCTGGGAGAGACATCCACCAAAAGGGACGCACTTATATTCATAAGGAATATTCGCATCATTACTTATTCAAACCCAACGAAATATTGTATTTGATGTAACCTTGGTACAAGTAGATAGAAAATCAAGATTCAAAAGTAACTAAAGTAATTAATGACTTATTCGAAAGGACTTTTTACTAAAGTACGCTTGATAACACTTTTGAGCGTCGGCACATGTTTGTAGGAATAGCCTGAGGTATTCAAGACGTCTATGGAGTCTGTTTTGTCAGTCGACCTTCCTCCATGCCATTAGCGTGGGTGAGAGATTCAAGTTTCAAGACGGATATATTTATATACTAATTCATGAAACCAAAGCTACCGGTCCCTTTTTCTGGGCCCCCCAGCCCACTTTGAAAGCTGTGGATGGTCTCATTTTGAAGCTAAGACTCGCCTGGCGTCAGGAATCGGTTTTTTGTCGGTTTTTTTAATCTATAATACTAATTCATGAAGACAAAGCTACCGGTCCCTCTTTTTCGGCCCCCAGACCACTTTGAAAGCTGCGGGTGGTTTCATTTTGAAGCTAAGGCCCGCCTGGCGTCACGAATCGGGTTTTTGTGTTTTTGTTTAATTCATGAAGACAAAGCTACCGGGCCGCCTTTCTCGGCCCCTAGACCACTTTGAAAGCCGTGGGTGTTCTCATTTTGAAACTAAGACCCGACTGGACGGGTTTGTTACGCTATACTCTAACCAAAAATGCATGAAATGAGTCATTTTCGTAATCACACTGGAATAAAGAAATACGACCCGATGTGAGATAAGATAAGAGTGCAAATTTCACGATTTTCATTGCTTCGTTCACATTTACTTTTAATTTAAAAGGGGTTTGTTCCGCTAATGAATCTTTCTAGCTCATTTATTGTTTATTTTATCATTTAGATTACAGCGTGACCTTCGGGTAATTGTAGATGCATTTTACATTTCCGCCCACGTGTTTGTGATGACTCATTTCTTGTCACTTTGGCCACAGTATAGTTACAGAATGTTTCCTGAGGAGCACTTAACTGACGTTTTTACTTCTAGTTGTTTTTTTTTGTTTTGAGGACCAACAAAATACTATATATATGAGTTAACCAAAAGTTTTCGGTAAATGATTAGTTGATTATTAGAAGACCAGAAAGTGCTTTCGGAGAACGGTTCGTCATATTATTTACCTACTGCTACAGACCATAGCCTTTCTGCGTATTGAACTACTTATTAGTGGCGTTCGTAGGGTGTGCAAAATGTCTTTAACGTCGAGTTTGCGTTGCACTTCTACGCGGTTATCCTCCTTACAGTAAGCGTACTGTAATTGCAATTGTTTTCCGTTTTTCTCCAAAGCAACTTTTTTTTTTATTAGATGCCTACCTTTTGAAATAGTATATAATTATAGCAAGTTAAATGAATGAATGCTACTGGTGCAAGAACAATTCGTCTTGATTCGATATATTGCGCCATAAATGCATTTAACCGCTTTACCTTGAAAAGTAAGCATTTTATCAAAAAAGTGCATGATATTAAAGTTGTAATATGAGGATATCTGGTGGTTTTTGAATTTTGATAAACAATGCAGTTACGGAAAAAAACGGAAAACAATTGCAGTTACAGTACACTTGCTGTAAGGATGATAGTCGCGTAGACGTACAACACAAATTCGACGTTATAAAGGCTTTGATCTTACTATAGACTAAAAACCTTGCCCACCCTAAAGATAGCCACCAACTGTCGCTGCTAATTTTATACTATATCGTCGCTGCGCTCCCAAGTTATTCCGGGTGTTCAGCTTTTTTCGAAAGATAAAGGAAAACTCGTGCAATCTATCCTTTGAAAGTTCTAAAAACAGTTATCCAATATTTTAGGCGCGTTTTTACTCAAACTAATGAAAGATAGTAAGTCAATACTTCCATGATAACCATTGATAAGTAGCAAAAGGAATAGAAATCTTCTTAAAACAAAACAAAACCTATATGCCTTTACAATAGGGTATCCAAGGTTCCATTAAGGACATTGAACTTACATTTTTCATATGAGGATATTAATCTCATTACTATGGACGTTAGAACGTTTTTCCTGGCTTATAAATTTATTTTATATTATTTTATAATACACCATATTGTGAATTAATTACATTAAATAAGACCATTAAGACCCACGTGCAGTAATTTCAAACTTAATGATGTTTGTTAGATTTGTTTATTCATAAAGTAATATAATCGCTGATAAAGGATTTGTATTTTATTATCTTTGGCGTGCGTGCCTATAAAGGGTAAAATTTTAATATTTCCTGCTTATCAATTAAAATTAATATTAATTGTAATTATCTTGTTTATTGTTTCCAGCCTTATTTTGTGGAACTCCATAATCATGAAATAAATAAAGATTATTAAAAGTTTCACAGTTTTATTAAAATATACCTAACAATATTGTTTCGACAGCTATGCTGTCATTATCAAAGGTAATATAATTATAAACAAACACGTCGCTAAGGTAGATACAAAATAGGTAACTAGATAAAATAATAATAATAATAATAAAAATTAATAATAAAAATCATAATTAAACATCTAATACTTCCAGTAACGGAGAATTACTGAGCTCAAGTTGTTCATTCATTAAAGGTACCCTGAGTTTGTGTTTGTATATCTCAAAGGCTTCTAAAATGTCTAATTTGCGTTTGTTATTACAAAAATGTAGGAATTTAATATTATTTTGAGGAGTCATTGTGTGATTTTGTTCTAAAAGGTGTTTGGCGTAATTCGATTTTTCAGGATGTTTATTTTTGTAATGACGTACGTGTTCTTTATATCTTATGTCAAAATTTCGAAGTGTTTGTCCAATATATACCGAACTACAAAAAGAACAATTTAAACGGTAAATGCCCGATTTCATGATATCATGTGTTCTGTCTTTAGCATTAAATAAAAATGAAAAAGTGTTAGTGTTGGTTTTAAATGTTATTTTATAATTGTTGGTTTTTCTTAGTATATGTGCAATTTTTTCTGATATTTTGCCAAAATATGGTATAGATATGTAATTTGTGTCTTCTGTTTGATTGTCAATGGGATATATTCTTTTGATACCTAACTTATAATCTTTTTGTTTAATTAAAGTGTCAATCATGTTCGGATTATAATGATTTGCATGTGCTAGTTGTTTAATGGTTGATATCTCTTTGCTAAAATCTGATTTTGTTAGTGGAATAGTTAAAGCTCTGTGTACTAATGATCTGTATGCTGCTATTTTATGTGTATTGTGGTGACAAGATTCATTTGGTATTGTTATGTCTGTTTGTGTTGGTTTTCTGTATATGGAAAATTCAAAAAGATTGTCTGCGTTAATCTTGATATTTAAGTCTAGAAAGTTTATAGCCCTGTTTTGTTCTGTTTCTAGTGTAAATTTTATATTAGGATGGATATTGTTTATAAGAATTAAAAATTCATTGATAACCTCAAAAGAACTGTCAAAACAAGCTAAAATGTCATCAACATAACGAAACCAGAAGATAATGTGTTTAGAGAGGTTTAATTCAAATATTCGATCTTCAAACTTGTCCATAAATATGTTAGCTAATAGAGGACTTAGAGAATTACCCATAGGTAAACCATCCTTTTGTAAATAAATTATGTTATTAAAAGTGAAATAATTTTGACTTATACAAAGGTCAAATAATTGAATTAACTCTAACCTTTTAACTAATTCTATATTACTATTGATCAAGAAACTATCTAATAGAGGAATACATTCTTGTGGGGGTATTCTGGAGAACATGTTGCAAATATCAAAACTAACAAGTTTTGAATGTGGTGGAAGATGTATGTTTTGCAGCTTATCTACTAATTCTAATGAATTTCTAACAGAGTATTTCGATTTGTAACCTATCGTGTTAATAATCTGGTTCAGTTTTTTGGATAAAATGTGATTAGGTGCATTGATGTATTGTTTTGACAGTTCTTTTGAGGTTATCAATGAATTTTTAATTCTTATAAACAATATCCATCCTAATATAAAATTTACACTAGAAACAGAACAAAACAGGGCTATAAACTTTCTAGACTTAAATATCAAGATTAACGCAGACAATCTTTTTGAATTTTCCATATACAGAAAACCAACACAAACAGACATAACAATACCAAATGAATCTTGTCACCACAATACACATAAAATAGCAGCATACAGATCATTAGTACACAGAGCTTTAACTATTCCACTAACAAAATCAGATTTTAGCAAAGAGATATCAACCATTAAACAACTAGCACATGCAAATCATTATAATCCGAACATGATTGACACTTTAATTAAACAAAAAGATTATAAGTTAGCTATCAAAAGAATATATCCCATTGACAATCAAACAGAAGACACAAATTACATATCTATACCATATTTTGGCAAAATATCAGAAAAAATTGCACATATACTAAGAAAAACCAACAATTATAAAATAACATTTAAAACCAACACTAACACTTTTTCATTTTTATTTAATGCTAAAGACAGAACACATGATATCATGAAATCGGGCATTTACCGTTTAAATTGTTCTTTTTGTAGTTCGGTATATATTGGATAAACACTTCGAAATTTTGACATAAGATATAAAGAACACGTACGTCATTACAAAAATAAACATCCTGAAAAATCGAATTACGCCAAACACCTTTTAGAACAAAATCACACAATGACTCCTCAAAATAATATTAAATTCCTACATTTTTGTAATAACAAACGCAAATTAGACATTTTAGAAGCCTTTGAGATATACAAACACAAACTCAGGGTACCTTTAATGAATGAACAACTTGAGCTCAGTAATTCTCCGTTACTGGAAGTATTAGATGTTTAATTATGATTTTTATTATTAATTTTTATTATTATTATTATTATTTTATCTAGTTACCTATTTTGTATCTACCTTAGCGACGTGTTTGTTTATAATTATATTACCTTTGATAATGACAGCATAGCTGTCGAAACAATATTGTTAGGTATATTTTAATAAAACTGTGAAACTTTTAATAATCTTTATTTATTTCATAATTGTAATTATGATTATATACAATAATTTCTTGTCGTTATTACTGGATCGTACTAGATGTGCTTGTTATATAGTTCCAATTCATTGCCCACCAACAAATACAGTGCGTGATCTCTGATCTCATGATAAAACGATTATTAAATTTGGTAATAACAATATTAAAATATCTCTTGTAATTTTATTTATGGTTAGTGATTCAATACATGACCTAAGCGCCATCATCACCGCATCGGTTCGAAAGAGTAGGTTAGTTTGTGTTTTTACTGTTATTATTAATAATACCCATAGCCGTACCCATCAATAGCCAGTTCTGTCTGCCTCTGTGTAGTTATGTGTGACCCAGTAACATGAAATTTGGTATTTATTAGTTCCATCCATCTGTTATTGATATTTTTTTATTTGCAGACGGAATTAAGTGAGAGGTTGAGGTTAAGGAGGGGACGTGAAGACACCAGCGAAGACGATGAAGGACTTCCGCGAAGCCCTTGCTGTAATTCACCCACTGCCACAGACGGCCTTCTTGAAAAGACTGCTGTTAAAGTAAGTCATTGAAATTCGGTATATCTATTTAAATTATGTAAAGTATCTGGTTACATGACGATAGAATGGTTTAAAGGTGTCTTAATAATCTTGAATAAATTATTACTCTTTCTTTCACTGAATATTCATTATATTGTTTATCTGAGAAAAGTTTCAGACCAACTATGGAGTTTATTTTAAGAAAAAGCAACTGAAACTACAATTTGTTAAGTTGATCAATGTCAGCTAGTTATTAATACTACTTTGTAAGTACATATAGTGTAAAAAGAGTGCTGCTGTTATATTACGCACCTTGGATAGTAAAGTTCCCAAAATAGACTGATAATAAAAAGAGGAAGAAAAAAGAAAACGTGTTATTATATTAATTAGATGTGTATAGATACTACTGAAAGTTTCATTTAAGAATTAATTCAGAAGTAGAAACTTGAATTTGTCAGAAATTGCAGTAATCAACGGAAAGCATGTATGCTAGAATTCCACTTTGTGTATAGGAGCAAGATAAATAAACAGTTGATTTATATATGATACTGATGACACTGTGACACTTCGACTGAATTTCCTGAAAACTTTTTGGATACAATCTGCATCCTATGAAGAATACAATAGTAGTAGCCTTCATTGAACTTTTAAGGTTGTTTCGAGGTGGTGCATACATTAATAAGAATTTTTGCGTTTGATGGACGTTAACGTAGAAAATCAACACAAGAGGCGTACAGAAAGTGTCAAGGAATACTATATTGTGTTACAAGTGCAGAAAAGTGCCAATTTCTTATCAAGTGTGAAGATGCAATCACACGAGTGTGAAATTGGCATTTGCACGCGTTACACTATACTTTATCTACGATAACAAAGAAAGTAATAAACCACCAACAGCTAAGAAAATTTTTTAACCTAGAATTTATACGCGCATTCATATTTTTTACGTGAAATCTCTGGCAATAAATTAAGAGATGTAATGTGAGCCGCTTCCACGATGTTTGGAGGTGTACAAGTGTACACCCCATTTTCCCATCATCGGATTCACTCATCAGATATCTAGAATTTCGAAAACGACAAAAGTAAACATTAAATTTTTAAAGACAATACTAATAATACGTTTACAATCTATATAATTTCAGTCAATCTACTATTTAGTACTTACAGCTAAATAATTATGTATTCGTTTTCAAAAAATAATTTTATACAGACAATCACAATTCAATTGTCAAGGTTATTAACCTTTTGCTGCGAAATGTCAACATATTCTCGCATTATGTAGCAAATTATCAATGTTTTCAATGTTTTTATTGTAATTTAACAATAATAATAAATAATATTACATTAACATATGTATAATATTGTAAACGATTCATCAATTTTACGTTTTAATTGAATAACAATCTATGTAGCTTTATATAATGAGAAATAACCTAGTCGTTTAAAAACGTCTACGTAGCTCAATGGTTAAGCTCCAGCGATCCAGAATTCGATTCGCCGCTCTGCCGTTGGTATTTTTTCTAGATGGATTTCCATTCAAAATATAATTTAATGTAAAATATTATTTAATTAAACAAAATAAATTAACCTTTATCTAAAATTTATAACATTTTATATTTCAAATAATTAATAATATTATAAATATTGCAAGTGGTGACATCTATGACGTTTTAATAGAACTAGTGGTTGTTGAGAACTCCTTCCTCACGGTCTTTACCGTTCAGTTTGGAGATTGTTTGCAATTGGTCGTTTTCACGGTTACTAGATTGTGGGGAATGTGTAACTTTCTATGGTAGTCGTAGATAAACATAACTTAATGTTGGCCATCGTTATTAAGAAATGAATTAAGTTGTCTTTAACATAGGCAAATCTTCCCATAAGAATTTTTAACTTTCATGGATTAAGAGTAATGTTGATCCAAAGTATTCTAACGTTCTTTTTAAATAAAACTAAAGATTTAAAAATATAATAAGAATAAAAATATTTACAATAACTAGATTTAAACTTAACTAATAAAAAACACAAATTATAAACTATCAACGAACTTAAACTTATTATTTACAGGCTATTTATTTATTCAATTAATTACAATATTTATTTCGAATACACGAATATTTATCTATGCCATTTCAATTTGCGCGCGTCTAATTAGTTAATTGTACAATTAACTAATGTAACTAAATGTAACTGTAAGAGTAACCAGTTGGTTACTCTTCTTTCACGCGGGGTCGGCCTTATATGTGTTTCGTAGGTTGCCGCCTCGAAGATGCTGGATTTCACTAGATAATTGTCTGCTGTCGCCGCGACTCTAGAATGGTTCTACCCGTTCATTACAATATTTACAGTGTTTTCCGTATATTTTGGACCACCCACCTATACAACCTTTATTTTAAGATAATAGAAAAAAATGTAATTACAAAGGTTAATTAAGTTTAATTACTGCAGTTGTATTTTAAATAAAAATGCCTGCCACAACCACATCATAAAGACATAGCGTTCAGTTCCTAAGATTTACACATGGTATTTTGGACAATCACAGCAATTTGACAGGTTATATGTTTGAAGAAGGGGAAGAATGAAATTAGAATAAATATACAGGGTGCTCCATTATAAAAAATGTAAGTTCTTATTTTTCCTAGTTTTGCGATGATCACTTGCTTTATATGACAACAAATTTTGATGATATTCGTCTTCTAAATTGATCTTGAACCATTGGATTTCTTTAATATTTCTAGAACTTGTGTAATTTTGAAAACTATACAATAAATTGATTGCTATGTCATGGTGCTATGTTAATTAATGCATATCATTTCGATTGAACAATACCCTTCAAGCAATCTCAGTAAATCTACTTAACAGGAGAAAGATTTGCTATTCCAAGACATCAACTGCTACGGGCTTCTGGAGCATATCAAAAATGAAGAGACGCTTGGCAAAGTAGCAGATAGGCTTCATAGTGCCGAGCTGTGGATTCACTTAAGCGGTATATAAGTTTCCACTTGACGCTTGGCAAAGAGGCAGAGAGGCTTCATAGTGCCGAGATGTGGATTCACTTAAGCGGTATATAAGTTTCCACTTCCATGAGGAAATCACGTTTAAAAGTTGACTAAATTTGATATCGTGGACCCAGAGCACGATGCCAAGCTCTGCACTGAGGCTTTAGCTTACTGTATTGTATTCCATTTTTTTTTTTTTTAATGGAACACTCTGTATATTTTTGAGATTTTCGATTCTACGCTTGATTATGAGTATTTTTGGTTAACGTACTATATGGGCAATTCTCACGAGCCTTAAACTTTAGTGACAAAAAACTTTGAATTCTAATAGAGATGCATAATATGTGAAATTCATTTTAAAGGTTATTTTTGGGAGGATTCGGGATGTCACTTTTCGATACTATCATACACCGAAAGTGCGCGCAGTTTTTGAGAAAATTTATTTTTTAAATTTTTGTCTGAGAATGCTACATTTTCAAAAAAATTAAATTAACTACGGCATCTTATGTTTATTTAATTATAATATTTGATGCTTATAAATACCTCCTAAGTCAACGTTTTTTCATAAATTTGTTGTTGAATAACATACAGGGTGTTCAATCCGTTAGACCAAAGATGCCATGCTGTCTTGCTATTATTTTCTTGCTATTAATATGTTTTTTTATTATTGTACTACTTTTTAAGGTAGAGAATGTAGGTGAAACACATTTATTAGTATATGAATTGGTAGAGACTCAAGAACTGATTCATATAAAATAAAATACACAGGGTGTCCCATCTAAAAAAATGATATTTTCATGTTTAAAGGTTTGAATATTTGGTAGAATGGATTTTGAACACCCTGTATATTATTCAACAATAAGTTTATGATAAAACCTCTACTTACGTTTTTATAAGCATCGTGTATTATTATAATTAGTTAAATATAAGTTACAATAGGAAAATTTAATTTTTTTGGAAATGTAGCATTCTCAGAAAAACTAAAAAAAATAAATTTATTCCAAAACTGTGCGTACTTTTGGTATATATCTTAACCAAAAATATTTATAATAAAGTGTAGAATCGAGAAATCGTAAAAATATACAGGATGTTGCATTGAAAATAAAAAAAGTTGATAGTAGTAGTCGTAGCAAAACTACTCACCATGTAAATAGAGAAACATTATAAAATTTGAATTTGCTCTATACTAAGCAACGCTGCCATTCATTTTTTTTTCTGTACACTTGCAGTTTCCTAGATAAGGTAGTTTACGTAAGATGACCGATGGTCATCTTATAAATAGGTAAATTATCCTGTAAGCTAATATGGCTTTACGTGCCTCAATTGATATGACGAATCTAAAGGTCTATCAGATGGAATTGGGCGAATTCAAGTAAATCAAAAAATCAGTTTTTGTCAACTTTTGAACTTGATTTCCGGTATGATCCTTATACTTCCGGTTGACTAGACCTAATTATTTAAATACTTAATAATGCACAGTAGGTCTTCGTTTGTTAATCTCTTTTATAGTAATAAATCACACAGAATAAATCTTATTAATCAGACTATATAATATACTAATAGTCATAACTATTGTCGTCAGGGAGCACTATAGCTAAACATCTGGCAGACTTTAACCGTCTATAACAGCATTTTGACAATTATTTGTCATTACCTTATGGAAAGAGGTTAAACGCATCTAATCAACTATAATTACTCTTGTATTTCCTTTTATTAATGATCTACAATACTTTTTTTTACTATTCTTTTTAGTAATCTTCTAGCTACTTCCTAATATTTTTCTAAGTCAGTTTTTAAGTGGTTGAATTGCACAGTGCATATCAGTGATAAAAGTTTTAGGACCATTTTCATAATAAATTTTAAATTGACTTTAAAATAAAGTTACGACTGAAGATAACTATACTTCCACATGCAATTGTACTTTTGTCATTATTACTCGTATTATAATGTCACTTTAAGTTAAAGAAACTTTAATAGTATATTAAAGTATTAGTTTCATAAGACACGTTTTTAGCGCACGCGTCCGAGTTTAGAAAACGACCCGCGTAGCGGGGAGTTTTCTAATGAGGACAAGTGCGCTAAAACGTGTTATGAAACGAATACTTTATACTATTTTTTCTATTTGCGTTAGTTCGTTATTAAATAATTAAAAAGATTACTTAGTTTTAAATAAAATTTGTTAGGGATACTTTGGAAAGTAGCATAGCAGTTGGCAACACTAGAAATTATGCAATTTTGTTTTTTACATAACCTTGCTTAACTTTAGGTAATCCGCGCGACGTAGAAATTCCCATTCTTATCTCATGCACACAACGCCCGCTAAGCAGCAGGACCTCGTTCAAATTTGCCAGGTGTATTATACGTACTGTTGGAAATTATGATAAATTCAAAGTAGAATGTATGCCAATATATTTGTCACATAAATAATTGCTACTTAATGAATTAAAAACTTGGATGAAATCCAATGAAATGAAAATGAAAGAATAATTATATTTCATTTTATAGCATAAATACCTTGTTTGTTAAAGAAATTAATGAGGTATAAATGCAATAGTATTTTCAGCAAAGAATGATTTTTGTAAACCAAAATAATTATTCATTGGATCTTTTGGATATTATAACTTATAAGGTAAAGATATATGTATAATTTTATTACCTTAAGTTTATTGTGAGATATTAATTGCAGATACACAACACAATGCATCCTTACGATGTCAGTGTCAAAATTTACAATTTCGTTAATAATAAAGTAAAAACTGTTACGCCCTTATTAAGACTAATTATTATTCGGCGCATTTATGTAGCCTGCAATACTAGTTTCGCAAGCGTTGCATTCCAGTTATAAGAGTTCACTGCGTAAATAACATAAGTTTGACATTCTAAGAACAGCTGTCTAGCAGTGATATCAACTTTAAAAAATAAAATGTTACTGTTTCCAGTATTCTAAAAAATTTCAAAAGCGTTTGAAACGAATAAAAGAGAAAATGTATATATTTCTTGCCCCCCTCCCCACCCGGAAACGAACAGTAAGTTCTATTGGTTTTATGTCCGTAACCGCCTCCTATACAATAAGGACTTGTCGAAGAACTTTTTGACCGTAAAACTACTTGTGAAACTGTTTCTGATGGGTTATATTCTGAAAAATGGCTTATAGAGTTGGCTTTTTTTTTAAGAATGCGACTTTCTAAAAATATACCGTTTGATAGGTTATGAAGCTAAACTATTAAAAATCCTAGCCTTATCTAGATTACCATGAACTGAAACTAAATTTAAAATACATCATTGTATATAAGGCAAAAAACTACTTCTTGAATATTTGCTGCTTTGTTCGCGCAATTGTCCGAACAATTGAGTTATTTAGCATTTATTATACCTATTATTTATACCTATGAAAATGAAACCTATCCCATCGAATCCCAGCCGATAAGCATTCCTTTGTTTAAGTCGTTTTGTAAAATTTCTTGCTGGCAGTCTAAAATCTATATATAGAAATAAATGTTTACTGTTTTTGGAAATTACATTCCAATAAAAAATCTGATTAAATAAATAATCAACAAATTAATATTAACATGCAAAAATATAATTTAAAAAACTTCAGGTACTGGGGCTCGATGCGCAGCTCAAATCGCCCTACTACCCTGTAGGCAGCATTCTAACCACTAGACTACGAAGTCGAATAACTAGAAATCCGAATGGAATTTTTTTCTTTATAGTAATCCTTAAAATAATTCTTTTTTTTTAATTTGGTTTTATTCTTTGCAGATTTTACATTCCTTTTCCATGTTATTATTTTTATACATAATTTTCATATTCAATTTAGTTGTTTTTTCGATATTCCCAAGATTAATTTACTTCAAGCTTTTTTCTATTTAGTAGTATCCTACTCTATATGTTACTTGATTCGACGCACAGGTTTTTACTTATATTTTCCAACCACCATTAGGGTTTATTTATTATAAGAGATAGAAAAAAACTTTAATGACAATAAAATAAATAAGGTTTCATCTTAAAAATACTACTTAAAAATATACCAAAAAAACAAATGAATATCGGAAAACTTTGAATCAACTCAAAACGGGGTACATTTTTATTTATTACGAAAAATCTTTTTTTATGAATTCAAAAATATCTATGTAGTTTGTTAATTATTTAATTTAGCTGTTTTTAAACATTTTTTTCAAATTTAAGTTTAAAATTGCATGGCTTTCTCGATTTTCCTTTGTATGCAATTAGGAAAATATAAACTTAACAAGTCTTTAGCTGATGAAACCTTATAAGTCTTGTATTTAAAATCTTTTTCTCTGTGTCTTATAATAGCCCTATAGATATGGGTGCAGAATATAAATGAAAACCCAGTACAAATATTTCATTTTACTAGTGCGTGGACTTTATTTTTCATTTTCTCTTAATTGTTGCTTGTGAAGGTTTTATGTATTATTTAGAACTTTTCTTTTTCCATTTTTTTGTATACATGCTAGTAGTATGTAGTTCTTCTCCTATTTCTATCATGTACATCAGTGGTTCCCAAAGTGCGGCCCGCGGGCCAAATACGGCCCTCAAACCCTAGAAATGCGGCCCGCGATGTTAGATCATCCGCGATTTAGAATTCATAAAGGTAATTTAAAAAATAAATAATTTTTGTCATATTATAATTAAAAATTGCTCAGTTAAAAAATACTAAATTTTATATGTAATGTAATTATTTTGTTATTATATAGATTGTATATATTTTATTGTCTTAACCAGTGGCGTAACTATAAAAGATTGCGCGCCCCTGCGAGACTTACGTTTGCGTCCTCGTATATACAATTAATTATACGTAGGTAGCTTTTGTAAAAATAAAACATGCAATAACTAATAATAATTCATTTGCTTGTATATCTTTAACGAATTTGTTTTATATGATTAATGAGATTTAAAACTAATTACAGTTTTGTTCAGGCTTTAAGGCAGGCGTATTGGACAATTAAACTATCAAAATCCATTGTTTTTACTATTTTCCCTATACATTTGGTAAAACTTTACATTCTGGTGCGCCATCCGCACATTCTATACACTAATGCGATGCGTCTCATCGAGTTTAATAATAGTGTCCTAACCTATCCTAACCGAATCTAACCCAACCCAACTCAACCGAACCTAACCTAAGCTAGGTTTAACTTAGGTTTAATTTAGTTTTGCGTTGTTCGTCAGTACGTATAAACTTTTAATTTAATTTTTGATTAGGTTAGATTAAGTTAGGTTAGGTTAGGTCGCATGCGCATTAAAACATTTTTAGGTAGGGTGAAGAAATGAACATGGAAGATTATGGCTTCCCTTTCAAAAAAGGCGATTATCTCGAGAACTACTGCTCCCCCCCCAAATTCCGCAATTATTCAGCTCGATGAGACGCATCGAATGGTGCGAATACAGACAGCATGTGTGCGGATGGCGCAACTAAAATGGGGAAAAGCTATACATTTCTACGAAGATTATCAATCTGTTGTCGCTGATCCAACAAGTCAGCACATTTATTTTGAAGTTTTTAAACAAGTTTAAAATTTCAATACAATTTACAAGTACAGCACGATGATAAGTAATTACTATTTAATAAATCTTATTTTAAACACCTCGTATTATTGCACTACAATATCCTCTAATTATTTTGAGCAATGTAAATCCATAATTCTCTTCTATTGTGTTCATAGGTATAGGCATAATGTTTTTTTTTTACCTCCAATACGTGTTTTAAGCCCCCCCGCGTCGCGCGGTCTGCGGGGGCGGTAGTTACGCCACTGGTCTTAACGGTCGCCCTCAGCTGATGAGTATTAATAAGACCAAATTGAGATCAAATTTAACTGATGAACATTTACAAGCGGGGTTAAGAATACATTCAACCGACTTAGAACCAAGACTCAATGAAATTATTAAAAGAAAGCAACTGCACAAGTCACACACTTCTGATTGAGGAATGTTTTTTTTTATTTGAAATAAAAATAAAATTATTTCGTTATTTTTGTTTAATTATTTCTGAAATGTGTTAATAAACATTTTGCAATAAAAATAATTATTGTCATAAATAACGATTATGTTATAAAGTTAGTATAAATTAGTGATGCACCAAAACGGCTTTTGGTCGAATCACCGAATACCGAATATTCGGCTATTAAAATTTGCCGAAGCGGCGACGATTCGGCCGAAGCACAATAGAAATTTGATTTTTGATGAGTTTTATTGAATACGAAATTATGTCACAAAAAGAAAACATTGGTGTCCGAAAAATACGTTTGCTACTACGCATTTTGCTATAATAAAATAATACAAAATATAACTAAACAAAATTAATAAAAATAAATAGTATCGCAGTATAAAAAACATGTCAAACTTCATTAAACAACGCTTATTAAAAAACTACAACCTAATATAATAGCATTAAAATACATTTCAGTATTTAAAATTTAATTTAAGAAGATTGTGGTCGATAAAAAGTAGCTTTTCGGCATTTTCCGGAGCAATCTAAGTCAAGCACGTGACCTCTCACCCAGTGATTGCCGCGTGATTCGCGATGCATTTTCACCCTCGTAAGTAGTATAAATCTTTCTGTTGTGTCAAGCTTTTTATCGATTTAAACGTATTTTTTCATAAAACTTTTTTGGCCCACCAAATATTTTGGAATTTACAATTTGGCCCACCTAGGCAAAACTTTGGGAACCCCTGATGTACATAGTTCTTCGAAATGTCCTGTGTTTATTCTATCATGTCCTGGAGCCTTGGCATTTTTTATAGTTTCATTGTCTCCTTCCTCTTTCGCTATATCTTCTATTTATTCTTCATTCTTTTTCTTATTTCTTCTTCATTTTTTTTCTAATTTATCGAAACTATTAAAAGGTTAAACTTCTAATTGTTTCGATAAATTAGAAAGAAAATGCGATAAAAAAATTCTACTTGTTTAATTTATTATTCCTCAAAAATGTACACTTCTTTATAAAACTAATGTCGAAAATGCAAGTACCCTTTACCAGAATGGAATGCAACGTTGCTTATTTAACGAATCTGCATTTTGTAATCTTACGATAGAAAAAGTAAATTTTAATATCATTTTTGCACAAATCTTCTCTGTTTATTTTTAACCTACACATCTGCGACACTATTTTTGTCAAACAACGTACTTACTTCCATGCATATTAACCATGCATGTACCTTGTACCTGCATATGTATACACGTAATAACCACAGTTAGCTAACACATTTGGATCCCAAATGTTGTTGAACTACAAAATTATGTTCTAATAAATAAAATGATTAAGTGAAAGAATAATATTATCATAATAGATAAGTTAATTTAATTATATTAAGCTTTATACACTGACATAATCTAATTAAATTCAAATCTCATTTAAAATCTGTTTTATATTATTTTCCTCTTCCTTCATTAGCTAAGTATAGTATACTAGATGTAAATTTTCTAATTTTCATTTATTTAAATTTAAGTTACTTAATGAAAATTTAAATAATTTTCTTTTATATAAAATCCACTACCCAGTCTCCGAATTTGTGCGTCTTGTACTGCTCTGGCCCTGTTAACAAAATTTGCTATTTTTACATTTGAGTGCATATTTATAAATAGTTGCTTATTGGAATTCCGCATTCTATAGTCATTATTGTTTGAATTTAATTTTACCAGGAAAAGTATAAATAATTTATTGTTGCATTGTTTGTTTCATTTATGGTTCTATTGAATTCATTGTTTTATGGTAAATATTTGATTCTGATATTTCAATGCACAGTTTCAATAGATTTATGTTTACCAAATTACGTAACTAACTAGTACAGCGGTTCCCAACTTTTTTAGTCGCGACCTTTTTTGGATTTCCTTAAAATGTCCCCCGGATTTATGGATAATAAAAGATATAAAGTGTTTTAAAAAATTTATTTTAGAAATATTTAACAAAAATATTGATATTTAGTAACTAAATATAAAATACAAAATTTAATGTGATGACTAAGCTTGCATCTGCCTAACAAGTTTTGAAATTCTTGGTTGGGTATTCATCAAAACCAATCGCATGTCATCTTGAACATCTAGTCTATTTCTGGCATTTATTTTATAATTAAGGGATTGGGGGTCTTTGATGCTTCAGCCGTTGTGCATAGGTGTTCAAACATTGAAGAGTTTCCAAGACTTGCTTTACGTCGCCAGTTTCCAAGCTTGGAAACGAATGCCTGGACATTATCTCTAAAATGGATTATGTGTACTCGTATATCCTTACCCTGGAGTTTCAAATTTGATTTGTTTAACTGGCCGAAGATGTCTGACAAATAAGCAACTCATTGGATCCAAGCTTCGTCAATAAAATGTATCATAAAATCTTGCTTTCTTTGCATTTTCAAGAAAGATTTAAGTTCGTCTCTTAATTCAAAATCACGTTCAACAACAATCCCTTTTGATAACCAACGAACAGAAGTATAGTACAGAAGAGCCTCGTGATCAGAATTTACCGAACTTTACCGCCCTGCTACACCCAGCTTGTCAATGTAAATGAATGCCTTCTTCGGTCAGTGCGGCTTTTATAGGCTAAAGAATCATCCTGAAAATTTTGAACACAAATTTTTTCTGCTTCCATTCTAGGCAAATTTATTTGAGTTTCTCAGAGACAGCCTCTTAATACTCTAAAAGACGAACATTTTTTTATCTATTCTTTGCACTATTCTGTACGTGTTCAGAGAAAGCAGGGCAGATTTTTTGATGTTCCTATCTAACCCGATTGGATTCTTGTGGGATGAAATGCATTCCCTCAAGAGTTCAATCTGGTTAGATCAAGGAACTGGTGGCGAACTTGTTTGTGAAATCATAACGTTTCTTCAGTTTCTTTAACTGATAATTTTCCAAGTATTTTCTATTTAAAGCTTTGAAGAGTGCTTAGAATCATTGTCATGCTCAATGCTCAATATTTGTCGAAAATGCGCAGTCCATATGGCAAAATTTCAGGTTCAATGATTGTTGTGCTCTTTCCTTAAATCTTCCTTGGATTCTGCAAATATTGCCAACCATATTTCCACTAAAACAGCTCTATATCACAAAACAGAACTGTATCATAACAGGTAACAGGATATGTTTCTCGAAAGACTAGGCACCTCTCGGGCCAAAAACTTCACATTTAGGCCCGTTACTCAGCAAAACTTCTTTCCAGCCATTAAGTGTCCAATTTTCATGTTGTTTCGCTCATTGGAATCGCTTTTTAGCTACTCGATTATGATCGTCAGTTTCTTGAAGCCTGCATTTGACGATTAAAATACTAAATGGTTCAACCTTCCAAAGACCCACCTGGCCTGCATTTTTTGGTACCGTAAAGCGTCTTGTTAGGTTTGATGGTAACCACCATCTTTCTATCTTCAGTTGAATTATAATCCTAGGTTATCGGGTGTTTTGCTGCTCTTTCATTAATCCTGGCAAATTTCCAACGTTGTAGTCAACTGTTGTTGTTAGCACTTTCAGTTCCTTCGACGATTACTTTTGCCACTATGTGATGTGATAGCAGTTATCAAGCTATAAAACTCGCAATCAACGACACATGACAGAAAGCATAAAATTTGAATGTTTTCTGATCAGAATGTAAGGGGGAAACTAAAAATTCGATGCATTCATACAGATAAAAGTGCAGTACCATCACCGGATATGATTGCAAAGAATTGCGTCTTTGAGATCTTAAAATTAAGCGACTTGAGATTGAAACACTTCTTGATATACCAGTTAGCTATAAGTTGATATTTTTTAAATCTAATGTTTTTCTAAATATTTGATATTAAAGAATTGAAGTTAGTCATCAAGCAACACATTTTCTGAAGAAGTGATTACCATAAAATATGATTAATGGCTTGGTATCTCAATTATCTAATAACCACTTCCACCCAGTCCGCATATCCATTTTAGATGGATGCTATACAATCATAAGCTGTAATTTCTATAATGTACATTATAAAATCTGCCTATATCAATTTATATTTTGATCGTAGGGTACCAGGAGTCTTAAAGTATATTATAGTTAAGGGGAAGTCCCTGATTTGTGTGACAACTCGCCTATTTTTTTATAGTATCTGAGATGTTCCTAACAGGTGGCGTTCTTAATTATGTACTTGTAGAGTCACTACATCTAGTCGCTTAGGCCACGCTGGTCGATCAGAGTACCGCAAAACGCCGCCAGATTGGGGCAAAAGAAGCACGAGCACACGTCAAATACGTAAAATGTGGTTTTAATTTGTCCATTATTAAAAATTACTCTTTTCTGTCCCAATATGGCGACGTTTTGCGGTACCCTGGTCGACCAGCGCGTCTGACTAGATGTAGTGACTCTATGTAGTTGTAGAGATCCTGGATAACTAATTAAGATAAGAGATGATTTAAACAAAACAACAAATAAAATACTTTTTGCTTTAAGTTAAAACTTTTAATTATTAATTTGCAGCTGTTATTCAGAAATATCAAGTTGTTTAACATTTATGTACTACATCTAAAAATAAATCGGAATAAGAGTTTTCATTACATATAGATTTTCTTAAGATTAAAATACCTTTGAAAGGAATTTTCATAATAATAATTTATACGAGTGTATCAAAGGTTTTGAAACCGGCGTTGGCCATGGCGAAGGATTTTATTTCTTAAATTATAAGATATCTCAAATAATTAAATGTCTATTATTTAAACTTAAATAAAACAAAATTAATAAAAACTAAACATTAAAGTAAATGTGATTTTATTTTTAGTTGTTGTTACAATTTATTTACTAATTAGTATTCTTTGTTAATGCAAGAAAAGTTTACAAAAGAACTTAAAACATTTATTTAACCAATATATTTATTTAACCTAATATGAACATTTGGCAATTTGGGATTTAAGAAATGCCATACCCTTGACTTAGCCTATGTCAGTTCTAAAACTTTTGATACATTCGTATTGAATGGTAATTACATGTATGAGGTAGGCCTTGATTTCTGTTCTTGTCTCATCTCTTATATTAATGATTATAGAGGATCACTATGTAGTTGTATTGTCACTACATCTAGTTATCAGGCCACGCTGGCAGGCCAAGTACCAAAAACGCCGCCATATTGGGTAGAAGAAATCTAATAACGGGAAGGTAAAATAAAATTTTTCAAATTTGATTTGGGGTTTTCAGGATAAGAATTATCCAAAAAAAAACATTTTAAGCTAAACATAGACTTAATTAAATTCAATACAGATAACAGTAAGCTGCTTTCTTGGCCCCTATACACGGTGATGCAGTACTCAATGATCGGACTTTGAGGATAAGCTTCTCTGGTTATTAGAAACATAAAACCTTAGTAACTTTTTTTGATTAAATGAACTTGGAAATTTCGAAAATTTTGACCGACGTTTTCAGAAAAGTACGTATAATTGATGCAGGTCAGTGTTGTTAAGTCGAATAGAAATAAATGCAAGATCTTTAGAAATTGACACCATCAGTAAAAACGTGACATCTGTTTAAACAAGCACAACAAGAATGCAAACGACGCACATTCCATTTTAGATGTTAAAACAAAACGATCTATTAATCTGGGGGATTCCCCTCTATTCTAATAGTAAACGCAGACAGAAATGACATCATTTTAATACAGACCCATTCAATGATATCATTAAATTCGATGTGTTATGCGTTAATAAACAGATATTAGTTTTAATTAAGTAAAGACATGTTTAGCTAATTTGATCTATCCATCAATAGGTATTGTTTTAATTCAACGACCCTGAATGCTTGATGGATTTGTTTACATAGTCAAGTACAAGTACTGTTACGTTTTATTACTAAAAGCTGCAGTGTAAGGGGTTTGCAATTTATTATCATTTGAGAAACCAAATATGTGTCACTATCACAGTACTATAAACCTGCAGTATTGTATTACACATAGGGGTTAATGTGCCTATTAAAAGAATTTGAAATTGTCTTAGTAATCAGAAACAACACAAAACAAAAATACCATTTTTGAAACAATATCCATCGAGAGGTCGTTCTCAACATGCTTTGTTTATTTAATTCTGTTTATCTGTTGTTATTCTACGAAACACTTGGCCAAAATAAAGACGTTTTTATTACTTTATCACGCTATCCTTGCACATTCTAGTAGTATTGAATATCTGCTTGAACTTTTAAAATATGTGTCATGTGCATTCATACTATTAAATTTGAAAACATTAGGCTGAACTTCGATGCCGTTTTTCTCCAAAAGTATAGAAATACGAGAAAAATGGTATATAGGAATTTTCTTTCTTTAATGGTTATCTAACCACTGGCAAAGTCCGATTACTCCGTAATGACTCACCGTGTATAACGTCGTTCACGGTACTCTGATCCGCCAGCGCGTCTTAGCTGACTAGATGCAGTTGACCGCCACTGTATATCACAGGTTGCAGCCGATATGTTTACCTCTTTTTTCATTTTAAACTTAGATTTTTTTCTTTCTCTTTAATTACGTCCAAAAGCCCTCGATGGCCCTATACCGTGATAGGTGAATTTTTATAATTTTCCATGTATAGTTTAGAAATTCTATTATTCAATGTACTTTTCCAAAATTATTTTTTGTATCAAAGCCGCTCTTAACGTTTGGGAAAAAATTTACACAAACAAGATTGTTGTAGCATATTGTGTTTCTAAGTTATTGTATTTCAGTGACAGTAATTTTTGTCTGTAGAGATAATGCGAAATGATTCGTATTAACTAATAGCTAAAGTATGGCTGTCATGATTAGAGTAAATTATGGATACATTAAAGATACATACCAGTACATTGCTCTTGCACTACTATTTCTTTAAGCTTTATAATTTCTGCAATTTTTACCCCCCTACGTTAGTACTGAATTCCTTCCCGTTACTTTGCATTTAAAGTAAGACAAGTTTATCGTCCATTATGTGCAAATAATTTTTCACTGCAATAAATTTTCCGTAGAAAATATTTATAACCATACTTATTAGATCTGCTTTTTGAGTGATTTATGCTGTATTCCTGATTTATTCCTAAGCAACTTTTGATTTGAGATTTTTTATTTTTTTGATGATGCCATTGATATTTCTTACCGACTTACTTTCATTTGGAGGATGCTCATGTGTACTTAACATTCTCAATTTCTTGAAATCAAAGAATTCTTATAGTCCTGAATAAATAAAGTAGAAGCATGGAAATCGAAAAAATGATTTTAGGGTACTAACTTCACGCGGCACCCATATTTTCGCAACAAAGAGTTCTGGTCGTATTTTCGGCATAATTGTAAGAGTTCCTGATAAAGCTTTCAATACTTAATATACGAGGGTGGTCCCAGAAGTACCCGACCCAACAAAGAAAACACAAAAATTTTGAAAAAAGATTTATTTATTTTTCAACGTAATCTCCTTTCAGCTCTATACACTTTTTCCAGCGGTGTTCAAAAAGTTCGATACCCTTTTTATAATAAGAACTGTCTTGCTCCTCAAAATAGCCATTAACTGCTGACATCACTTCTTCATCGTTGGAAAATCTTTGACCACTGAGCCATTTTTTCAAGTTTGGAAACAGAAAATAATCCGAGGGGGCTAAATCTGGCTAATATGGTGCATGAGGTAGCAATTCAAACTTTAATTGATTAATTTTGGCCATTGCAATAACGGATTTGTGAGCTGGCGCGTTGTCGTGATGAAACAACACTTTCTTTTTAGCCAAATGCGGCCGTTTTTGCTTGATTTCTTCGCTCAAACGTTGCAATAAGTTTGCATAATACTGGCCGTTGATAGTTTTTCCTTTTTCGAGATAGTCAATAAAAATTATTCCACGTGCATCCCAAAAAACCGACGCCATAACCTTGCCTGCAGATGAAACGGCCTTCGCCTTCTTTGGAGCCGGTTCTCCCTTTTGAGTCCGTTGTTTCGATTGTTCTTTTGTCTCGGGTGTGACCCGTGTTTCATCCATTGCTACGAAACGGCGCAAAAATTCTGCTTTGTTGCTGTGAAACTTCGCTAAACACTCAATTGAAATATTTTCACGACACTGTTTTTGCTCGAGTGTGAGCAAACGCGGCACCCATCTTGCACACAGCTTTCTCATGTCCAAATTTTCAGATAATATGCGATGTACCGCACTTTTTGAAATGCCCGTAATGTCTGCTAGCTCGCGCACTTTCAGTCGACGATCATCAAGTACCGCTTTGTGGATCTTCTTCACCATTTCTGGAGTCGTCACCTCATTTGGTCGACCACTGCGATGCTCGTCTTGGCAGCTCGTACGGTCTCGTTTAAACTCAGCTACCCAAAATTTAACTGTTGTAAACGAAGGAGCAGACTCACCGAGAGTAGAATCCAGTTCAGCTTTTATATTGGTTGGGCTGAGGCCTTTCAAATAAAAGTATTGTATCACATAACGATGACCAATCTTCTCCATTTTCACAAATTCACTGACAACGTTCACTATTGATGGCTGCCAAACAAATACTGAAGAACGTGGCGCTTTCAAACTTGAAACATATGCTTTATAGACTGCGTACTTTCCAATACAGTGATATTTTCAAACAACTACCGCCACTTCTTGGTCAGGTCGGGTACTTCTGGGACCACCCTCGTATATAAACACTTGAAAATTTTACTATAAAATTAAATTTACTTAAAGTGGCGGTTCTGAGCAGAGTTCTGAGTAGCCACCGAAGAGTTCTGTACAGAACTGTTAATAAATAGACGCATTAACTAAAAATTTCAAAACATATAAACAATTTAAAGGTGTCATTTCCATCTCATAATAACCGGACAAAGTGTAACAAATTCAATTCGAACAACAGTTCTCAGCAGGGTTTTGAGTTCTGAGTTCTATGCAAAAGTATTATAAGAAGTCCATATTAAACAATATTTTTAATTGTTATTTTTAAACAATTTAAAATTTGTAATTAAGAAATACGTGATTTATTTAACCCGAACAATAGCAGAGTTCCGAGTTACCCTCGAAGAGTTATGTACAGAACAATTATTAGAACTCCTAAATAAACAATATTTTTAATTGGTATAAACAAATTAAAAGTGCTACTTAGTAAAAATTGTTTCTGACTGTTGGGAATTTAATTCGGCCAGTTCGAAGATAGTTCTGAACACAGTTAGCAGAGTTCTGCACAGAATATTAACAGAACTGCATATTAAACAATATTTTTAGTTGTTATAAACAATTTAAAATTCGTAATTAAGAAATACGTGATTTATTTAACCCGAACAATAGCAGAGTTCCGAGTTACCCTCGAAGAGTTATGTACAGAACAATTATTAGAACTCCTAAATAAACAATATTTTTAATTGGTATAAACAAATTAAAAGTGCTACTTAGTAAAAATTGTTTCTGACTGTTGGGAATTTAATTCGGCCAGTTCGAAGATAGTTCTGAACACAGTTAGCAGAGTTCTGCACAGAATATTAACAGAACTGCATATTAAACAATATTTTTAGTTGTTATAAACAATTTAAAATTCGTAATTAAGAAATACGTGATTTATTTAACTCGAACTGTAGTTCTTCGCAGAGTTCTGAGCAGCCCTAAACATTTAATAAAACCACTAAAAAGTATAATTGTTTTTTGAAATGTGAACAAATCTTGTTTAGCATCCTTAAATTGTTTATAACAATTTAAAATATTTGTTTAATATGGAATTCTGCTCTGTAATAATAGTTCTGTACCGAACTCTTCGGGGTCTACTCACAACCGCCATTTTAGTAAATTTAATTGTGTAGTAAAATTTTCAATTGTTTATATAGTATTAACTATTGAAGTTTTCTACCAGGAACTTTAGAACCCTTACAATTGTGAAAAATGACAGTGAAGTGAATGAAGCACCGTAAAATTCATTTTTTCAATTTCTAGGCTTAAAATACCACAAATATTGTTAATATTGTAAAGAACTCTAGAACTCTACTTTATTTATTCAGAACTAAGAACTTCTTAGTTTCAAGGAATTATACTCCATACCATGTAAGTTCCGATGCACGTCATCAATAATCTTTTAAAATTCTTTAAGGGTGGTTTTTGTAAACTTGACAAAAATAAATATAAGAGTGCTCGTTTTAAAGGTATTTTTGAGTTATTATTTTTCACATGTAGATTTTATTGTAATCCAGTATAAACACCATCTTATTTATTCCTATCTATTATATCATAAATTTATATAGTCGAAATGCAAACTGTAAAAGAATTAACTGCGTATTATATTTGTCTTTCGACTGTTGGCAATACTGCTGTTTCTCGTTTACATATCAAACTAAAATCGATTGTTTTTATATTTGTGTATACATTGTAATACATACATTTATACATGTGCAACATTGATTGCATGCATATTCATTTAAAGAATGTAAACATACTAAATTAATGCCATCATTTGAGGTTATGACATCAGGATGTGACGTGCATTGGAACTTACAGGGTTTGGAGTATACACAGGAGTCATTTGTATTACTTAAAAATAAGTTTCCTGTCGAACCAGATTTTCTTTTCAGTGGCTTATTATTCTTTAGTTTCAGTAAAATGTGAAAAGCTGTTTGGAGTGTGAAACCAATTTGTATAGAGTAATTCGTTATATTTTGACCACCGTTTCTCTTTGTTGTTAATAGAGATAAAAAACCTTTCCTTTAAAGTTCTATTGTTGTATTTATGTATACACCGTATCGCATTACCGAATAGTCAGACTTTGCTGACAGTCGTTAGATAACCATTAAAGAAAGAAAATTCCTATATACCATTTTTCTCGTACATCTATAGTTTTGGAGAAAAGCAGCATCGACGTTCAGCCTAATAATTTCAAATTTAATATTAAGAATGCACATGACACATATTTTGAAGTTCAAGGACATAAACAATACTGCTTGTTTTCTAGAATGTGCAAGCTAACGTAATAAAGTAATAAACCCGTCTTTATTTTGTCGTGTTTCATCGAATAACAACAAATAAACAAAATTAAATAAACAAAATATGTTGGGAAACTCTGGTTTGATATTATGTTTCAAAAACGGTATTTTTGTTTTGTTATTTCTGATTTGCAAGACAATTTCAAATTCTTTTAATAGACACATTAACCCCTATGTGTAATACAAGTCTGTAGGTTTGTGAATGAAAAATTATAGTACATGTAATAGTGACGCATACTGTTTTGAAGTTCAATGGGATAAACAATACTATTTGGTTTCTCAAATAATAACAAATTGCAAACCCTTTACACTGCAGTTTTTAATAATAAAACAGTAACAGTACTTATTTTTTACGCATTATTTTTATACTATGTTGACTATTGTAAACAAATTGCCATCCATCAGGGACGTTCTGCCAAAACAAAAAAGAATAATAAGGTTTTACTAAAGGAACTTTCTAGAATTCCAATAAAAAATAACAATATCTATTGATGGATAGATCAAAATATATAAACATGTCTTGGCTTAATTAACTAATATCTGTTTATTAACAAATAACAAATCAAATTTATCTCCATTTTTTTATCTCCAATAATAACAAATGGTGGACTTTTGGAAATCTGGGAATCTGGATTTTTCTTTAAAAATTTTGTGACTTCTTTTGTTCAGAGTCATGTCCTACATAACATAAACTTAGTGTTCAACAACAACTGCTATTATTATAATTGTGATAAAAATTGACGCATGCTGCTATTAAAGCTTAAAAGCTTTATAAAGTTTGCCCTGCATGTTTGGATCACTACAACTTCTATAGTAAGTAAATTTTGTAAAAAGTTTTTATACAGTCTAACGGTAGAACAAAAGCATAGAATAGCGTAGAATAGGCATAGGCATCAACGAATAGGTGAGACAGTGAAACCGAAGTAGAAACTAGATAAGTACATAGTATACAGTTTGAAACGATGACAACTTAAAAGTTTTGAAATTCTGAAAATCTAGCTTTGTGTTCTAAAACACTAAAGCTTTCTAAGGAACTTTGACAGTCTGTCTAACTTTACAGACGTATTTAGTACAGACCTGATTTAAAAGTTTCTTTCAAACCGACCATCTTTCTATATAGAGTTTTCAATGTTTGCAAGTTAGAGAATAGTTAACAGATAATTAAAATCTGAAGGTTTGAAAGTGTGAAGATTGGGGGGGGGGGAGGTTAAAAACCTCTTTTTAGATAACAGTGCGTAAAATAAAATTTTATGCACTCAAAACAGTGCGTCAAGTACAATTTTACGCACTAGATATATTTATTGCATTAAATGTGTAAAGTGAAAACTTTATTAAACTCTTTTTTGCTGTTAATGGCCACGAAGTAACAGGCAAAGGTAAGGTTTCAGAAAATAATTATTTTTGATTGCTATTAAATAACAAAACCCAATTCTAGTTTAAAAAATAAAAACAGCAACTTTATCTGACTTAACAAAATTAAATAATTATAACCCGGCTTCTAAAAATCAGTTAATGAACTATAAATACTAACCAATACTTTTACTGTGTTTATTACTGTTTTATGAGCCATGTATACGTTTGGTATTTCTTAATTTAGTCTGTTAATTCTTTTTGCCCTAAGGAAGATTTTCAAGACGAAAAAATCCATTAGAACAGGTTCTTAACGTTAATGATTCTCAATATTTTCACATTATCATTGCAATTCTAATAATAATGCATATTTTCAATAATAAAAAGCTTATGAATAGGCAATAGGCTAATATTCCTAATTTACACATACGTAAGTGCTTACATTATTGGTTTGAATTATTGTTATTCATGTCTCTTATAATGCGTTATAATAGCAATTTCCAATATTAAAGTGTCGTCTAGCTATCTTCGCAGAGGTCATGTCTTTCACTTTTTCTTTTATAACATGATTACCTCTGCATGGTGTAATCGGAGATTATGCACTAATGAGTTTTATTTATGAGAAGGTGAGACTACTTTGCTAAAAGAATATAATTAGAATAATAATTGTGTCAGCGTATCTTAAAACTCGTTAACGGGTAGTAATTTCGTAAAAGTATATCGCTACACTGGAGGGTAGTTGAAAGTACCAATACTGGTATTTTCAGTTTGATTAATCTTCAACTGATTGGATGTGTCTTCCTTTGTTTCCGAGACAATAGTTCTGATAAATTTGTTGTTTAACTGATAACATTCTTTCCTCATCGAAAACTTTTATTGGGATCTCAATAAAATCAGGAGATCTCAATTTCAGGTTCCGATGTCAGCAGTTTTCGCCAAGGTTTCATACGGTGTTTTTTAGATGCTCTAAAAAATAAAGAGTTTTTTGAAGAAGCTGCGTTAATCCAGTATGTGGTTTACCGAGGGCAATTGGGGCATTGAAAAACGAACAGTTCTCTAGATAATTCGGGTTTTACTCGGACTAGTAGAGTGAGTCTATTGGCACCGATTTTATCGACCGCAAATGGCTTTAGATTTTTTTTTTGTAAATTTCAATACGTCTACGGGAAATCACTCGTTATATACTAGCTAAACAGTCAGCAACACAAAGCGGTGTTAGACATTTTCGTGCAAATAAGTTAAGTTAGGTTACTACTTTGAAGAGTAATGTTAGGTTATCATGGAGTTTCAATAATAAAATTACTCCCACAGACTTAACATGGAAGGATACAGTATTACCGAACGGCACTAACTACGCCCTTTTCGGGGCGTACCCGAGCAACTGAATGTTAACCCAACAATCGATGCTAACTTGATTGAATACAATATTTTTATTTAACGGTGGGAATATTCTATTGAAGTTTTCATATTATTCCAAATACAGTAAAACCTTGCCTTGAAGACATCTTAGTATTAGAAACGTCTCTATATTAGAGACAATCTTGGACTGGTCCTGACTTATTGCCATTTAGAATGTATCTATAAACACCTCCTCGATATTAATGACACGGACAGTGACGTGGACAAAAAGTCTGTATTTGGGATGGAGGCCGGATGCCATCTTGGAATGTTTTCTAAAACACGAAAATGATCGAGTGACATTTTAAAGACATATTACTTAATAATGGACAAAGAAATTTAAAGAAACTGATATGTCCCGAGTAAATATGGTGGCTTATTAAATTCCTCACTGTTTCTACAATAGAATGGCGTCCATCCGCCATTTTACAAAATATGAACCGCCCATTTCTGTTCAAAAACCAGTGATATGAATGCTACCAACTGGATGTAATTAGACATGCTGGAGTCTTCTTTTATTTCACAAAAACTGTTGAAAATTTTGGGCTATTCTATTGAAGAAGCGGTAAAATTTAAACAACCGCCATCTTTATTTGGTATAACAACGCCATAACACTCTCTTTAGCTATTAGGTTATGTCAATTTCATAATGAAATTAATTATTCAGATTACTTCTGCTTTCTCTGTAATATACATATGGGTAATTCTTCAAACCGCTGTCACTTTCAGTTTCGCTTTTTCAATGTATGTAATAAACTTTTCCTGCTTACAAACATCCATTTCCATTATTTTTGGAGTATACAGTGAAAATAGTAAGTATTTCGGGTAAAAAGGCACTTCAAGCAAACCTCCGTAAGCAGGAATGGAGGCAACATTGAGCGAGAAGATGCAAAATCTGGCCAAGAATAACAAACGTGAAAAATGGCTTCTTTTCCATCTCAAGACTTTTGTATCTGACGTTGGTCGAGGATGTCTAGCTCTTGAAATGTGCAGACTGTCGTAGTTGATGTCAACTGTTCTGGATTTTATCAGTTAGGCATCAAGGAAGATTCACTTGAACGGCTTATGAAGTGAAATTTTATTATAAAAATGTCATTCTAACAGTTTCAGCAAAAATCAATAAACTTATTAGCTATTAGGTATTTTATCGTTATTAGGTATGATGGCAAGTTTTTGGGATAACAATTATACGATATAATCATCGTTGGTTATATCGATTTCGATATCGATATCGAATAGAATCAAAGTACAGCACTCCACGTAGTCCAGATGTATTCGTCACCACTAAAAAGCTTGTTCGTTTGAGCAGTTTTTAACATTCGGGACAGAGACAAACATTGGTAAAGGGGTAGTGTGGAAGGGCAATGTTAACTAGTGTTTCTGTCGTATTATTGTGAATATGCGCATAATAGTATATTAAAGAACGAGTTTCATAAGGCAATTGCACGAGTCCAAATTTAGAAAACGAGCCGCTTGCGGCGAGTTTTGTAAAGGACGACTGCAATAATGACTTATGAAACGATACTTTGATACGAACTTCAATAATTATTGTAAATATCGACTCCCGCGACATCGACTTGTATGGTGAAGCAGTTGTTGACTTGTTTAGTTAGTTTACAGGGTGTCAGGGGTTAGAACGCATTAATCTTAAGGGGATAGATAGGATAGAAGACATCAAAAAGAACCAAAAAGTCTGATACAACTTTGTTCTAGAACGTACTACTTTTTCAGAAAAAAATAATAAATATAGAATCTTTAACATCATTTTGCCGCGTTAATAATAGTACTTTAATTATGGCGCTTTGTCAGCAGATGCATCTCATCTATCACAACAGCTAACCATAATGACATTTTATCGTATCGTATGTCGTTTCCGCGTAAAATTGAATTCTTTTTACAATTAAAAATTAATTTTACTCAATTAAGAAACGTGACAACCCTGTAAAGTTTGTAAAAAATTTGCTCCACATCCGCACAAAATGCTGATGTGGAAATTTGTTGGCATTGAAATAAAGCACGTTTTGTTTACAACCTTGCAATTTAATGAAGAATATACAATTTTCGTAGAATTAGTCACCGGACTAATCTGCTTCGGATGCTTATTATTTTTAAATATCGGCTGTCATCATCAGTTTGTTTGTTTGATTTTCTAAAACAAGGTTAAGACCCATCTGCGATTATACTTAAGCAAGGTTGCCAGATATGGCAATAGTTTTTCTAAATTACTCGAAAGCTAATTAACATAGAAAATAATTTATTCAGACTTTTTTGTTCCTTTTAATGTCTTCTATCACCCCTTAAAATGAATGCGTTCTAACTCCTGACAGCCTGTACAAAATTAATCTTTTTATCAGTAGTTTTGCAAACACTTTAAACATTCTCGTGGAAATTGGAAAGACATTTTTCAACTAGATGCATGAATTGTCTGCATTCATGCATTGTCAAAGTGAGTGAAATATATTTCTCGTAACAGCAACAGAGATGGGAGATATATATATATATATATATATATATATATATATATATATATATATATATATATATATATATATATATATATATATATATATATATCCATCAGCTTTTGGCAGAAAGCAGGGATTGGATAAAAATTATCAACGGATTCATTATAGCCAATGAAATCATTGCATATGTTTTAAATTAACCTACCAGCATATCACATGTTAAAATAACGAGGGTGGTTTTGTTTTTTTACTATTGTTTCCTTGGTTGACCATTGTCAAATAAATCGAAATACTTTTATGTTAAAATGATTTATTCAAAAGATAGAAAAGTGGTTATTGAAAATTTGTTGTATTTAATTGTTAATTGTTTTCAGTTGATTTATTTCTTATACTTTAAGATTCCTGTTAAATAAATTATTAAGCTTAAAACTGTTTTCCAGAAAGGTAAATATGGTATATTTTCAATCTTCATGTTCATTTGATTTTCTCATTGCTCTTGTTTCTTATTCTGCAAAGCGTTCTTAACAATGACGTGGCAGAAAGCAGTTAAAGTGCATTTAATCACATTCTAAACGCAGCTCTTGGTGTAAATTCAGTGTGAATGGCACCATTGCATACATATATTCATTCTAATAGTAGTACACATTATAATAAGTACTACTCAATTACCCTTCCACATCAATTAATCGTGATTACTATTTCAGGACGTGAATGACAATTAAATATATCAGAGCTGATTAAAATAAAACAAATAAATAAATAAATTGTTACCTGATTTAATAACTAATAAGTTAATACATCTCATTTGATAATAATAACCATAACCATACAAATGCGGGTTTCATATTATTACGGATGTGTAATAACGCTCATTAGCCTTTGAATATTTTGCAATTTCCTCACGTATATGTCATTACATCATGCTTATATGGTGGTTAATCATACTCGGTGGTATTGTTGCAAATATAATAGGAGAAATTTTACCGTGAATGACATTCACCGTATAAATTCATCTTTTGAAACATTTTTCTTGCTGAATTTGAAGATTAATGCGTATACCTACTTTTTACGCTCTAATCCTTCTCGTAATCCGCATTTGAATTTTGAAAATATAAAAGGAAGCAATTACTATATTAAAGAACATCACGATTTTATTATCAACAGACATTCTAGAAAGAAGTGGATGATTTACATTCTCACAATTTTTTTTCACTTAATGGCGATTCTGATAAATATGAATTCAATTTCAGAATTTGATTAAAATTTTTATTGAGCGCCACTTCATTTTTGATTATCAGATTTAATTAAAAGACGAATCGAATTTAATTAGTTAACAAAACCCTGAATTGTTATATCAACATTAAGGTATATCAATTAAAAATTCATTATAATAAAGCTAATAATCTGGCTCATTGCGTCCAGTATCAGAAGCATCAACTGAAAACTGATTTTTTAATTTATTCGGAGAATAGTTACAATTATAACGTTCAATTAAACTTAATCCATCTGCTATCATGCCCTCCCCTCCATAGTTTTCTCAACACAGAGAGAGACTAAACAAATTGGATTTCTCCATTTCTCACCTTTTCGGCTTTGATTTTATTAATTTTTATCGATATACACCCATGTAATAGTCTGAGTAGGTTTTATCAGTCGCTGATTCAATTCTTATTTCAGTATGGCCACAGCTTCTTCATTAGTCGGCTTTGAATGAACCGCTGGGTGATGTTTGTAGCTAATAAAACAGCTTTGGACTTATGTCTACGCTATGCTAATCCCTACTCAATGTTACATCTCATTTCGAAAATATAATCGAGATTACCCACAGGATTGGCACTAGAATATTAACCATTGCTTTGACTTGGTAATGTCCTCGGATTCTGTTGTCCATATACTTTCCCATTAGGTGAAAAGTTTACAAGGTGGAAAGTTTTCAAATGAACACACTGTATAACAGCCGATAGTTGACTGTATTGATGATGAATGGTTAGAGGATATTATAAAGAAAAGCTCAGTTTTTGAAGTCACTTTTTTCTAAAGCTAACGAAGCCCATTTAATTGCATCTTCAGCCAACATTGAACAATGCTATTTCATTGATGGCAAAGATGATTCCTTAGTCGATGGTTTTTCTTTAAACCATTGCTAATGAAATACTTCCAATTGCTGATGTTTTGAACTTAGCCTCTATAATTTTACTATCCTCGTCTAGTTTTATTTGAAGTTTCATTACATCCCCGAAAGCAGGTGCCCCTACTACACCAATTTGTCTAGACAGCCAACAATACAATTTTGCAGGTCCAGTATTATATCATAAATACCTTGCTCTCATCTAAGTCCATTAGACACATATGTTTGTCTGGGTAGTTACTTGTGGATGATTGTGATAAGGGTACGATCCAATTGATTTATTGAGTTAGCACTCCCAAATCTTCTACTAGATTATACAGGGTGTTCCGGACAAATATGCAATGATTTAAGGGGGTGAAAGGTGATCATATAGAGACCCCAAAACTCATAAAATAAAAATTTAAAAAAAATTCGGATTTTCCGTATTTTTTGCAAGACACGAGTCGACTATGGATTGTTTGTAAGATTTTGACCCTGAATTACTGATAAAGCAAACAATGATCTCACATCTGCACTACTAAATTAATAACTGACCTCCGCAACGTACGTATCAATTTACAGAAACAACAGAATTGAATTTCAGCAGCGGTTGCCGAGTGACTCACTACCTTGATGACTTGATCATTTATTAAGGTCGGTAAATAAAATGTAACATACGTTCGTTGACCTAATTGTGATGGAAACATTGCCTGTTTTTCATTTTACGAATGTCATTTTAACAAAATGAGTAAAACTTACCGTTTAGATTCAAACAATCTCTATAACATGTGTTCAAAAACTCCCGTACTTGTCGAGCAAAGTGTAGTGGTGCTTAATAGTGGGAGTCCGTCGAACACTTTATTGACCAGAAAATGTAGGCGCCAGTCACCGGTTAATCGTTGGAGCAGAATAAAAGGTCTTATGTGGCTGTTGTGTGAATTAAAAACACCCGCCCGAGTAAAACATTTTGTGCAAACTGGGGATTTTCCTGTTTGCGTTCCAATAGCCATTGGCAAAATTGCACTCACGGTATAAGTGTACTTTTTGAAAATGGTTGATTTGAAAAGTTCCGTTCATTCAGCAGGCGTGTTTGGTTCTGACATAATTTAAACAGTAACTAAATACACTTAAATAAACTACTTATCACTAAAACAAACACTTAACACTACCTAATGCAAGTTATTAATTCTAAAACGTGTATTAATCGAAACTCAAGTTTACCACCACCTAACACAAAGAAAGTTGACGACAAACTGCATACTGCAGTTACAAATCTCAAAGATCTGAGTCACTAACAGTTATTACAGATGTTCAAAATGAGTGTTATTATTTAGTTAAAAACGTTTTAAAAGCACGTACTGCTATTTGGTGTTGATTACAATCTTGGAAGAATTTATATTTATCCTGTTACCTGCTTGGGTTAGTTTATGGTTTTTTGTCTATGACCTTTAAAAGTATGTACTAGTAGACACAATTTTCTTTTCATACAGTTTTATCTACTATTTTGCAGTGGCGTGCCTATTATTTTTATAAGGGGGGTTGTCATTTCAAAGGGGCATTGCAGGAAATTGTTAGTAAGATGTTACTCTACACATGTTTCTCTATTGCCCTTTAACGGGAAAGGCATCTTTTCCAAAACACCCTGTAGATGAGACAGTTCTCCATGGAATATAAGAAGTTTATTACCATCGCTATAGATCTCAACAGTAGCTCATTTCAGTTTTCATTCAAATAAAAAGGCAATGATGGAGTAACAAACAGTAAAACCGAGCCTCTGTGTCAACAGGATGTTTGACACGATAAAAATCCGTACTGTGATGGAATCTGCCCCCTCTCCAGATTCGATTAAATTCTAGTAGTAATGTTCCGCTACTCCGATTTTTCGCCCAGAAGCAAACAAATAATAATGAATGAAAGGAGAGAAGGTAAAACTATATTTTGAGCGCAGTGATTTATTAATATAGATAGTAGATGGTGGAGATAATTCCATAAAAGGTACTCTCATCCTTGTGGAATGTGATTCTGTTTATGTATTCTGCTTCTATTATACATCAGTAATGATGATTCAGCTTAAAGTCCGCGAATCGGTCTGTTGAATATTTTATGTGTCAGAAAAGGGTACAATTTCACTGAAAAATTCATGCAAGTTTGCAAAACTCCTTTTTCCTAAACAAAACAACACCTTTTATTTTTTAATTAATTTTTTTCCTTCTTTTAAATCCATAAAAGATTACAATTTTTGCTCGTGCTTTCTAATTGCGTGCAAAAACATCACCAAAAATGCGAAGGTCGCATTTTAACCTAATAAAAAGCAATTTGCTATCGTCGTCGTCGTTTCCAATTATAACTGAATCCTTAGATTAGCACTAAAACAAAATCGATCCACCTAAAAGGTTATGCTACATATAAAATAACAACACCACCTCCAACTGCCCTTAACTATATTGAAAACTTATATTACATAGTCGTCCAACACAAGCAGGTGTTTTCACTTGACATTTACATGTCTTTTCTTTTGTTTTGCTTGCATTACTCTCTAACCCAATTAGATTTTAACGACCGCTTTTAAATGCTGATTGGTATTAAAAGCGCTCGTGTTCAATCTCGAATTGTCAACAACAGGAGAGCCTGGTTTATTATACTAAAAGGTCAACCGTTTTAGTGTTGTCCTTCTAATGTTACGGTAATTGTTCAACATACACGCCACGCGTGATTAATTAGTGGACGTTAATAAAAGAAATTACTTGTTTTGGAGGATGACAGTTTTTCAGGATTTTAGTTTTTGGAGGTCAGGTTAAATTATCCAGGAAATTACAATTTGTCTCTGTGATAAATGAAACTCTACCCTTTCAACAGCTACATACATAAGTAGCTTTGATATTTTAACATATTTAATTTTTTTTCACGATTTCATAACACCCTGTATATCAGATAAAGTTGGTTGTAATTGTTATTTTGTATTTTTGAATAACAACCATGCTTAGGACTAGTATTCTGTAACTTTGGAAGATGACAAAGTGGTGATCTAGGTAAAGTCAAGAACACGACTCAGAACACTAAGACAAGAATTTTCTTTTAATAGAGTACAGTTCAAGATTTGTGTGCTGCAACCAGAACTCTTATAAATTATGACTGTAGAATATAATCGTAAGTCTTGGTAGTCTGCGACAACCAAATGCATTTAAAGAGGGTGAAGAAAAGTTTAATAAAACACTGGTTTAGGCAAATCTAAACTCTCTAGTTATTAATTTTGCTGAAAGGTAATTTGCTGAAAAATGTGCCTCTTTAAAGTCACGGAATTTTGATAGCAATAATTCTTTAATGAATGGTAAAATGGGATGTTTATGCAAGAAATCCAAACTGTAAGATGGAATTTTTGTTATCGGATAACTGAAGCTAATCTAGCTGCTCCCTAGAAGGCGGCATGAACCGCAGAGATTTTTATTTTCTAATGTTTGTAGGTGGTCTCTACAAAGTTTGAAGAAGAAATATTTTGGGTCCTTATCTTCCTGGTGAACGAAATTCTCTCCAAAATTCCTTTTACCAGATGGTATGGTATTAATGTGCGATTAATACCATACCATATGTTATTAGTAAGTGAAATCAAAAATCTACCGTTCGAATAATTATGAGTGGTGTCTGGTAGTGCACTTGTTTCGAAGCTAAAGACAACCTCTGGACTAGATTTATTAGCTAGTAGTCCTGGTACATATAAGAGCAGTTCATCCTTTTATCTCGTCCTATACAAGGCATAATTTTCAAAACCACAATCGACTTTCTTTAAACGAGGCGATAATACGTCCTTACCTGAATTACCTTCCTTAATTACCTGAAATATTTCTTAAATTATATCTACTATACAGGGTGTTTCAGTTAAAGAAGTATGAATTATTTTATTAACATTAAAAATCGAGATGGCTCTGCGGTTACTTATGAAATTAATATCTGTAGTAGTTTTTGAGATATTTCCATTTCTTTATGTGACTGGCTGTTTGACATAATTTGAAATTGCTATAACCTTTAAGAAGTACCTACTTAGTTTCAGGATTTTTTTTGAATTATTTTACTTGTTACTGTATAGATATTTAAATGGGACAACCTGTACATTATTAAGCAAAACAAACGTACTTTTATTTCTTCTAATACTTTATTAATTTTTATTGTGTTCATTAATTTTAAAAATAAGGTTAGGTTGTATTAAAGAATTTGATAAGAAATAAAAGTACTTTTGTTTAATAATGTACAGCTTGTCCCATTTAAGTGTCCTAATTCAAAATGATTTTCGGTAAAACTCGAAGTAATATTAAGAATGTTTTACTACCAGTAAATGCTTTCTATAGTAACTAGTAAAAAATTTACAGAAGTATAACATGAAACTACTACTTAAAAGTTGTAGCAATTTCAAAACTACTTCCAATATCAAAAAGTCGCATAAAAATGTTGAAATATCTCGAAAATTATACAGATATTAATTGGAATAATTTTATTTAAAATTCTTAGTGCTTAATCAAATGGCAACAGTTGCAAAGCTTTCTCGACCAAAAATATTTTTAAACTGCAGCTCCATCTCTGTTTATAGTGCTATAAAAATAACTTACACTCTCTGCTGACGACATTCACCACAGAAATCCGTTTACGTTTATCAATATCTATTACTTTCCGAAATATCAGCTGTGGGAATATTAACTGAAACACCCTGTATGTATTTACTATATTTAGCAGATGAGCAAGCCTTTTATGCTAGCATACATATCTCTACTGTTCGCCAAAAGTATACTAACGGTTCTTCAGAACTTAAATCACTCGGAATATTTACTTATCTCCGAATTTCCGGAGAAGTGCCGGAGATACATTGAGGATTCGTCAGGCATTCTTTGGAGTTTCGTGACATTCGATGGGATCTTTCAATTTATCTGACATCTAACATTTTTCTTACTTCAGTTTCGCTGTGAAGGCTTGACCATTATTATCACATTTAAGTCTTTTATCTCTGATGTTACTGCAGCCATTGGCGTAAACTGCATGAATGATTTTTCAAAATATTATCTTGACATATTTATGCTTCTATGTTATAGTGTCAGTCACAACAATAATAGAAATTGTCCAGTTTATGTTGAAAGTTAATGGCAACTATTAAAACACTTTTAAATATCTTTAACAATAACAAACCCCACTGACATTTAGAAAGTCGTTTAGGAAAATATGGCGTACTAAAACATTTCTAATAATATTAAAAAATAAAACTTTTATTGTATTTTTTTAAATCTATCCATAAAAACTTTGCTTTAAAAACTTGGAAATTTAAAAATCTAAATATTTTTAAACATTTAAAATTTGAAGACACGTTACTCGTTAATAAGTGACTTTTCCGCACTGGTGTGATTTCCGCACGTGCGTACGAAATGTTCCATTTTCCACACTAGTAACGTAATATGCTAAATTAATATTTTCGGTATGGACGATAAAGGTACACAAAGTCGCAAACTCTGCTCCATTTGTAATGTAAAACACGCATGGAATGGCCTTTTTCATTCATTCATTGTTAATGGATCTAATTTACAAGAAGTTTTTAAATTTACTTTAAAAAATATTTAAAAGATTTCCTGTTAAACACGTTTTCAGTAATTAAATTCCATTAAAGGAGGTTTTAAGAATATGTAAATTGACAAAAAGAGGATAAAAAAGGAAAAAAAGCACAAAAGAACCCATCCAAGTTTTCAAATTAGAATTCATATTGACGTCTAGGTTGTAATTAATGCTCCCACGCGTTGCCGCTAATGCTTGCTTGGCTTTTTAATTGTTTCGTACTGTTGTTATTATGGAATACAATTGTTGTTTTACTAATTAGTACAACACGCGTACTGTGTTCTTGTTTTACTTAGAAATATCTACATTTATTATCGAAATAATTTGTTGCAAATCGCCAACTGCAAGCTTTTTGAGATAACGTTTATTAACATTTCTTTTTGTATAACCGCTGAATATAAAATGCCGAACATTTATGCCAATACGTAACTAAAATGTTACGATTTTCTATAATTAAAACTTTTATGTGGGCAGTAGGTATTACCTTTGATTTGTATTTGCATTCTCTTGTCTAATATCTTTAAATGCTCTAATTCACAAAAACAATTATTCTAATACCATCGATAACAAGTGGTAATTGTAATAAAATAATGTCTGAACAACAATAGAGTAAAACCTACCTGACTCATAAATGTTGCTTTTAATATTTTATTTTTATTATTAATCAATTGGTATGCTGTGTTATATAAATATCGTATCCAGTGAACTCCCAGCTTAAAATAATCTTGAAAAATGAAACATGCCTAAGATTACAAACATTATGTAATCAAATTTACGAATTTTCCTCACTTTAAAATTGAAATTGCCACGCGCTTTATTTTATTCAATAAAAGAATTTTATTTCATTTCGTACTTCAAACAATTCTTTATATACCACAATTAGTAATATAAAGTATATCTTGATCTCCGTTGTCAATGATACCGGAGTTCATGACGTTCTTGATCTCCGTTGTTGTTGGCAACGTAAATAATTTGATATTGCATTATAGCCACATGCATGCATGCATGCTGCTTTTTATCTCCTCAGTTACGCGTATGATGACACAGACAAGGCAACTTGCTTCTTTATACAATAAATTCGGATGGATTTTAAAAGGGAGAAATTAGGATTGAAATACGAAATAAAATAAAACAACTTATGCAATACGGAGATCAAGCTTCTTTAAATCCTCGAAGATGTTATAATGCCTCGGCTGGCGCCTCGGCGTTATAATACGTCTTCTCGGATTAAAAGTATCGCTTGATCTCCTAATTACATAATATATATTATTTATTCAAGCGTGCAATAAGAGAAGAATACAAATATCATTTATCGATGATTAGCTATACCGCTGAAGGTGTAAGGATCTGTGAACCGTAACAATCTTTGCTCTTAAAAAAACATAAAAATTTTGACGCACGTGTGCAACTCATGCAGCAGGTTGCCTTTTACTATTCTGGCAAAATGCTTGGAATTTTAAGGGTTTTCTGTAGATCCAACTTAGTTAGGAGTCAAAAAAAACATGTTACATTTTATGTTGAAGTAAGTCTTTTCTGTTGAAATATTATAAAACAAAGATTACACCTACAGTGGAACGCTTTGGACCGTTACAATCTTTGCCAGAGATTATAGAAAAAATAACGTATTATATCTTTTTATGTTAGCAGATTTTGCTTTGTTTTTAGTACTGTATCAAGAGTTATGCAGAGCATTATAGTGTTCCTACAGCAAAAAGTTTGAAAGACAGTATCTACAGCGGTAGTCGAGATCTCATTTGGGCGAAAAACACCCAGAAATGGTGGAGGCCGAAACAGCATTTAACTGAAGTTGTCAGTTTTATTATAGTATTGTCAGTATTGTCTCTGATCAGCCTATCAAAGATACAGTCCGATCAATTTCTTAAATGTAGAGTGGCGAAAAACAATGAAACCACAAAGTAGAGGATGTGTGTGTCAAAGACTGTTTGCTAAAAACCAGTTTTTAGAAGAAGTGTCAGTTAGTTTTGCTCAGTTTGGCATTCAGCGAATGACACTCATGTCCCTTCTTTCCATGCATTTCCATCCTTAATCTTGAAATTGACCTCTCTCGCTAGTAACTCGCGTTACTGTATTGATAATTTTCCATTCAAATTATAAACTCATTGGAGAAAACATTTGCCTCGCTGTGTGCGTTAACAAATTCTTTATCTATGGGTTAACGTGCTCTAAAAAAAGACTACCATTCTTATGTCTAATAAGTCTAAGAATGAGTCGTAAATTGCGAGTAGAAAAACTCCAGTTGTAAGACTAGAGACCGTCAGATATTTATATCTTCAATTGCGCATAACAACAGGATGGTCAAAATGTTTTAATTGTAGCAAATCCGGACATTTTATAAGAAAATGTTGCAATATACGAAATGTTGTAATAGCGATAGTTTTACTGGGCGGACTTTTTTTTATTCGCGTTTTGAACTCACAGAATAAAGTAGGCGGTAGTCATAGCTAGTAGCGACTGGTTAATAAAGTAGTCAGACAGCTGATATCAGTTTACGAATTTTACTGTATTATGTGTACACCCACACAGTGTGTCGATCCCAATATTTCTGCACAGCCGACAATACTGAAATTTTCGAACATTAACTTTCTGAAACTCAAAGTTATATCTTTGCACAGACACTTATATGCTTCTTCTTCACGCATTTACTTCACAGTGTTGGGGTATCGATGTAGTCTTTTTTTAGAGTCTTATCTCTACCCAGGCTCTTTCCTTTCCTGCGACTTCTTATGTTGTCCTCCCCTCTGATTCTGGATCACATCCCTACAGTTCGGATATTTGCTTGAGTAGTTCTCTTTTCTCATTCTGATCATATGCCCATACTATTGTAGCTGTCTTTTCTTTATATATTCATGTATAGGGTTCTCTAGCTCATCTCTTAAGCTTTATGTTCCCTCCCTGACTCTCCTGGTTTTTTCCCACTGCTTGCCTTAAGTACTTCTGTTGCTCTAAGTCTGGATTTGTGTTTGCACATTAAATATAGTCCAGGATGCTGCGGTATAAAATAAGGTCACGTCGTATACTGTTTTATACAGATGTATTTTTGTTTTGGATTTTAATTCTTTTTTTTCCAAGTCATCCTTAGTAATCTATGCAATTAGAAATAAAATTTATTGTTGGCAAGATCCAAAACAAATAATAATAAACAAATCTAGCTAGCTATCTTTTCTTTTATTAATGCTCATTATCTATTATGTATTAGTACAAATCTGCTAGATTGTAGAAATTATATTTAATAGACTTCAAAGAGCTTTTGCTGTTGTGTCGTACTTCCGGAATGGCATCCACGTTGATGGTATTCGATTCCCGCTTGTTTTGAAAAGTTTCGACAAAGGTACTCCGACGTCATCGTAACCTACAGAAGGTTTTACGTTGTTGTGAAAAACTTGACTGGCACTTTTCGAGAAACAGGAAGTAAAAGACGGAAGGAAGAGCGTGGACCAATTACCTGCTTTAGTTGATACTGTCAGCAACGAATTAAAAAGGCTCAAAGAATGTCAATTAAATTGTCAATTTAACTTACGGTACATGGCAGCGAATACTAAAGCAGGATTTGCATTTACATCCGTACCATTCTACTTCCGTTCAGGAGCTTTTAGACCAGGATTGCCCAGAGTTCAGTTTTGGAGGTTTTCGGATAATCTCAATGATGGGCAGTTAAATTTACGGATGAAGCCTGGTTTTACCTTAATGAGTACATTAATTTGCAAAATTTCAGAGTTTGAAGTATCCAAGTTCCTCCCAATCTTCAAAAAATAGGAGTATCAATGAGCCATCGCAAGATAATTAGGCCTATAATTTTTTGAACGTACGCTAACTGCAATACGGTACAGAATTGAAATATTGTTACTATTTTTTTTTAAATGAACTTTGCGATAATGAGTTAGGAAATGCTTTATTTCAACAAGATGGAGCAACAGCACATGCAGCTACCGGCACTCTAAACTTCTTACGGGAATATTTTGTTGTGACTCCACGCTCTTGTGATATGACCCCTTTGAACTTTTTCGGGTGGCTCTATTTGAAAAACACTATATTTAATACTCCTCTTAACAATTTAGATGATTTAAAAACTACAGTACTAGAAAAATCTTAAGAAATTAATAAACGTATCTCAACTATTGCAAAATGTTTTTGATGGAATTAGAATGTGTACGTTTAAGGGAACAATACAGGCATTTTCAACATTTGCTGTAATCGTAATTTGATTTTTAACTATTCAATAAATGTTATTACTGCTAAATATGACACTTTATCATCTAAAAGTACACTACACAATGTTCCCAGGTGTTAGGTAATCCAAAATAATATGGTCACTGTGGGCAAACACGCGATTACATGCCTGTCGGCGCCATAAGGTCACCATTTGACAGGTCGTCGGATAGCCTAATCGGCGAGGTATGTGCAGTCGTATCGCCCGCAAAAGTATTCGTTTGGTGGTGGTGTCTACTAAATCAACTTCGGGATTTTAAATTTTCGTAGCTTTCCAAATTTTCCATGATTTTTCATGATTTCTTCTTTAATAGGTCGCTTTAAATTGTATCACACATTTAAATCACTTGATGTAAGGGTGTTTTAGATTATTCTTGCATGATTATATGTTTCTCCCTGATTGCAGACACTTAAAATCTGAATCATTGAATATCTTGTCTTTTTAAAGTGCGAAGCTCTGAAACTTCGAAGTCGCTAAAAATTGTTGTTTCAAAACCATAACACTGTAAAAGTATGAAACTTCGACATAAAAGTTCTCGAAACCTTTAAATTCGAAACTTCGAACTTGTAGATTTCGTGAATTTGATATACTATGAAAACTTTGAAGATTTAGCACTTCCGAACTTTAAAAACGGAAATTTAACAGCATACGCTTGAAAAATCAGAATCCTACTGTTCTAACTGTTTTGAACATTGAAAACTACTCATTAGAATTTCTTTGGTATTGGAATGTGGAACAAAGAAGTTTCTTCTTAAAAAAAAGTTCCAAAAACTCGGAATCTATAAAATCTTCAATATTTGATACAAGTTTGAAATACCGAAAATGAGACTTTGAAATTCCGAAGCTCATAATCTATGGAGTTCGAAATTGTAAGGCTATATAACTTCACAAAGACGTTCCTCATTTTTCTAATCTAGCATTTTCTACCGAGGGGGTATATGTATGTAGAATCCAAGAATGTTTTACGTGGAGCACCTGTCGTTAGACTTAATCCCGACGTTCCTTCCAGAAGGAAGTAATTGAGATACGCTCAATCAGCTCGCATATGCTTGGCACATGCTACCAGTTCCTCACTGGTCGGAGCGAAGTTGCCTATCCATCCTCTACTATCTAACCAGGTTAGTACCGGAGCGATTAACTTAATACGTACTCACCTGCCGGCACCCCTCCGTCCTCTTTCATACGGGATTAAGGGCCTCGTCCAGCATTAGGACTATTCCTTAACCTAGTTTCGGTACATCGGAACCTCTGATGTGGCAGGACTTGGTTTTTAAACTTATTCTTAGCTCCATAAAAGACCCTGAGGTCAGGTAATAATCAAACCACGAGCTTTCTCCGCAACGTTTTAGAGTCATCGTTGACTCTTAGCACACTTCGGTGTAACTGTACCACACATTTCCTTCTGATTGCGTCATCCGTTACCCAGAGAGGCCTGGGATTGGGTAGACAACAACCAGTTCTAAGGGTGAACGCCGTGTGGTCTGCCTACAAGCTAGTCTCGGATCCTAGTGCTCCCCTACACCTCTAAGGACTGCCCTCCCTCCGTCTTCGGGCTAGTCTCAGGTACTAGTGGAGTCCGACACCTCGAGCAACTGCTTGTCCGTTCACCCTGGTATATGTATGTAGTAGGTATATAACCATCATTGTTATCAAAACTTAATATTTAACAGGAGGGCCACAAGGTTTCTAAGTCATAAGGGTCCGCTCTCTATGTCCGGGACCCGTATTATTGTAATACTACACTTATACAGCCGCAACATTAATTTGCTTCTTTTCCTTAAAGGTGTTTGCCGCATCCGAATGTATTAGTAACGTAACACTGCATCTATTACATTTATAATATATTTGTTATTGGATAGTATGATGTGCAACGTCGGCGCATATAAAATAAAATCCATAGCTGGTTGCCGATGCAACTAAATCCATAGGCGGTTTTGATTTGATGATATCTTGTCGCATAAAACGCACTTCAACAGGATTTGTTAAAAGTACAAGGAAAGAATCTTAAGGTAAACATCGATTACGTAGAACAACATAGCTTAATATTTCAAATGAAAGGCGAAGACCAACTAAATAGGTGCTAAATATAACAGCGTCTTGTAGTTCGTACGTAAATTTCGAGCATTATGAAGCTTTCGACATACTATTGATAGTATGGTTATATTGTTATTGCGTTAAACTGACCGTGCGGTACAAAAATCGTCTTTGTTCTCGTAACCCATATAAACGTGTTCCATAAAGAAAGAAAGAAACCTAAATGTAGGGAAATCGCAAATAAAATTAACGATCACCACCGTGATAACAATCAAAGTCAGGTCAATTTAATAAAAATAAACTAAAAAGAGAAACGGAAGCGACACTATGGCAGATGTTAATTGAAAGTAGTTAAGAGTAGTAAGCAGCAGTAACTACTAACAACACTATTATAAAGGAGGAAATGAAACTGAAATACCGTAAAAGTTGAAAGCGCTTTGAGAGCGTTGCATAATAGCGTTGCTTCTGCAAGAGACGTTCATTGCAATAGAAAAGGCTTTTAAAACACACACTTTTATTTAACGTGTAGATATCGTTCGTCGCTGCAGGCGGTTGTTTGTTGCTGTCCCCTTTTTTTCCTCAAATTTTTGTACCTTAATTGTTTACTATGCCACGTTTTTTCCTCGTGAAATGGCTCGCTATGAACTTTATTAATTATAGTGCCTCGAAGTTACAAATTTTAATCCAACTAAGTGCTTAAAATGTTTTATTCTGGATGTGGAAGAAGTTTTAAGTGGCTTAGGGATCCCAAAATTTATCTTTCTTTGGACTCCTTGAAGGTATTTTTTGTGGAAGTTTTACTATTTAAAACTTTTAAAAGTAGATAGGAATATTTCATTAATGAAATTTATAAGCGGAAGAACATGTTTAGTAGGTAATAGATAAAAAAAAATGCAGATTTGAAAGTTACTATAGTTGCTGCTGCTGGTATAATTTATTTATGTCTGTTTTTACTTTTAATCATTTATAAGTGTGAAGAATGTTGTGGAACGATACGAGAAATTTAACTTTGTGATTTATTAAAAATGTATATGTGACCTGGAATGGAGAAAAGGACCTAAGGTTGGATAAATTCAATTTTCTGGTTTAATTTATATTTCCTTTGCACTTTCCAGAAAAAAGTGCACTATTTTAAATCAAATTGTCCATTTTCATTTCAGGTCATATATAGGTTTTTACAAAAATGTGTCTTTTAGTAACACATATGTTACAGATATAGAGTTGAGCGTAACTGATCATCTTTATTAGGGCAACGATAGGGCCCAGAAGGCTTCAGATCAGAAATAGTCGATTTTTATTAAAGTTTGTATATACATAGGTAGTGCATGTGATAGTATTAGACCCACCCTTTTTGTTCCCTAGCTGCTAATTCAACAGTTTTTGTAAAGGCATGTACTATTTACAGTTATGCTGTACTAAAACAGTAGACTATACCAAAGAATCTTCTCAAGATTGAAACATCTCTTTAAATTGATAAAAGAATAAATAAAAATATTTTAGAAAATATTTCAAGAAATAGAATATAAGAATATACATATAAGATATAAAGATCGATAAATAAGAATATAAATATCAATTTTCTGTTATTGATGTAGTATAACAAATATACATGTAATGGTTCGTTTTTTATATAAGTATTACATATTGTACTTCAGAAATAATATAAGGGGTTGAAAATCATCTCTTAAAAGGTTTTATTTATATCTCTGAAACTACTATAACAATACAAAAAATACATGATAATAATAATAATAATAATAAATAAGGGTGCATAGTCTCTATTATATTTTTACAAAACCCGTTTAATAAAAACATCTCTTAATGCAGTGGCACAACTACGAATTTTAGTTCCACCTCTCCCCCCCCCTCCCAAAATGTAATCGTAATATAAGAAAATTCAAGATTTTAAATTAGCAAATTGAAATTAAACTATCAAAACAAATTACAATAAATACATTGTTTATTTATTTTTAATATAAATCTACATCTATCAGATTAAATCTTCAAATCTCCCTTCTTACCTTTTTCATCTGCAAAACTTTTAAATGATTATTATATCCAGCAAAGGAAAATCTAAATACTACAAGTTATTGAAAATTAATCGCTCCCGATCAGAGCAAATATAAAGAAATTATTATTTTTTTATGTATTTAAGAAATATACTAATAGTAAGTTAGTTATGAGAAACTGGGTTAAGTGGAAGAACAGTAATTATGTGATGCTGAACTTCACCCATTCACAGTCTCCTTTTGTTTTTTAATTGTATGAGATATTTTGTAAATAAAATTATATCTTATTGCTAAACACTGTTTAGGGTCTGGTCTGAGCTCGGGCTCTTCATCAGGCCGTCAAACATCAGGGCAAATGGGTCTCGCTCTGACCTTCATTCGCACCTATTAGAAACCTACAGTTTGGGAACTTTTAGAATTCATATTTATCATCAATTCAATGTATTTTTTAAGAAAAAAAAAATTTGATTTAAGATATCAGTTTTTCTGCCCTAGGCTCTGAGTTAACTCTGGTCTCCTTCGTATCTTGGACCCTTAAGCATAACATAACTGCGTTTAATACTATAGTTATGCCACTGCTTTATTGGCATGTTTATGAGAATTGTTCCTAAATATCATATATATATATATATATATATAGTTTTTTATTTTAAGAAAGTTTTATGGATATCTCCCTTGTTATTACCGTTATTGCATTCTTCGCAACTTATGAATGATGTAAATTAAAAAGAATTAATTTCTTAAATGATAATTGTTCCAACGTTGTTTCATAATTAAAAGACATTATTATAATGCAATAAATTGCAACAGAAAGAGATTTATTGCATATTTTTAAAAACATTTTCCACAATTTCACTTTTACAATTTATTAAAATTATTGTTAATGACAGATGCATTCTCATGAGAAGTACCTTGAAATATACTTTTTTTTTAAATGTAAAACAGCAAAACCTGTTTTACGTTTTCCCTCTTTTATGAATATAATGTTTAACATAAAGCATATGTCTTGAATTAAAGCAAACATAATACACTTGAAGGTAGAAAAACTAGACTGCTTGAATAACTAGGCAATAGTGAGAGCAGGAAGTATAACATTTCAAGATTTCTTACTAGAAACTAATCTTAATAAGCCAACTTCCTTGAAACAAGTGATAAATGTCCACTTACTTACTTTTTCTTCCCCAGCAGATGTGGAAGAAATAATGTTCCTTTCTTTTCTTCTTTAAATTTGACATTTTATTTTTATTGCAGAATCATCCCACGAAATCACACAGCACTTGCAGCGATGGATCTCTCCTTAGCATGGGAAGTTCCGAAATCGAGGAAGTAAGTTTTGTAAAAAAGGATTTGAATTATAAATTTTAAAATTTGTATTTATCTTTTTTACAGGATTCATTCGGACAACAATCATCACGACATTCATCGAAGCTGTCGTTATATGAAAAGAAACAAATGGATCAAGGTAGATTTCTTTAATGTAAAAAATATAAATGGTTTTAAAAGTTGATGATTTTTGTATTTTAGACTCTGAGTGGGAGTTAGGGCCAAGCAGTGCTTCTGCACCCTTGAATCATAGCGCAGCACACCATAGGGTTGCAGTGCGCCCTAAACGAACTCATGGGGCACCAAGGAGAAAACGAATACAGCCGGTTTGTATTTACTTATAGTTTATCAAGTTAAAGAGAAGAAAACAAATGTTAACAAAAAATTTTCCCACATACTTAACCTACTTTAATATTATACTTTTGTAATTATGGTCATTAAGGTTACTTCATAAATAAACCACTAGTAATAACGGGTCTAGCTAAAGTTCAAATGAATTCCTCAATTTAGGAAACCAGGGAATAAATCTTGTTATTTTGAGATGAAATATTTTTGATCAACAAATTATATTGAGTATTGTTTTAATACACTTGCTTGGAGAAGGAACTTATCATCACATGCAGTTGTAACTTTTACATTGAGTTCATGGTTTCAATTCACTAAATGATATCTTTGGTTTTTCAACGGTTAGGTTTTCTCTATTGTACTTGATTTGTACCCTTAAATTTGGGAGGTTTGTAATTTCATTATATTTACAAATTATCATATATTCGTGTAAAACTCTTAAAATTATTTTTGTTTAATTGCACCACTTTGAATAGATTTTTATGTGTGCATTGATAATAATCTTTTCAAAATCATCAGATACAAGACATTTGGATACTCTTTTTCTTTTTTCAATTTGAGCAAAATCTCTATTGCATGTAACCTGCTAGAAATTTCTGATCTATCACACACAAAAAGCCCCCTAATTCTGACACCAATATTGTAGCAGCCTTAATCTCAATAAACAAATAAGCTCAATAAATCACTTATACTGACATTAGAATAGCTCCCAGCACAGACATTTTATTAAATCAAATTATGCTCAGGTGTCATGGGTGTTAATCGCAAAGGCTTGCTGATTGGGAATAGAAAGCAAGAACAATTAATAAATTAGAGGCCGCCACCCAAATTTTTTTATGTTAACAACAAAAAATAGTAAATCTACAATTCGGAAAAAGATTCCTCATTAATTTACGTTTGATTCATTTTGACAAATCTTTCTTTTAATTTTAAAATTTATTTTATAAATGTACCACTAACAATTTGTCATGTCAAAGCATAGCTTTGATTATTAATTTTGGATACTGTACATTGAAATAAGTTGTAGAGTTATAAAAAGCTTATATAAAACATGTCTGACATTAACCCTTTTATACCAATACTCCTAGCAATTCTTTATTTCACTAAAACCCCCAAATACATTAAAAGTCTGCAATTTATAAACTTTGACGTTAACCCAGAAAGTTTTTTTACTCATCAGCTGGAGCTAATTGCTTGTGAATCCCCCTCTCCCACACACTCACACACAGTTCAGGATTATGTATAAAAACGAATAACATTATTATGAAATGATAAATAGGACACGGCAAATATTTTTATAATTTTACTCCAAATAGATGCTTAATTCATTAAAATATAAGTCCAATGATCACACACCCAGTAATCACTAACACCACTTATCCAAAAAAAGAACGTTGCAATAATTTCCTTTACTATTATTTTTATATATTTTTTAAACTTGACCAACAGCACAAATAATGACTTGAAATATTGTTTAAACTTTTATTATACACCTTTTAAAGAAGCTGATGGCCGTTAACTTGTTAATATTAAAACGCGTAATTTTCCTCGTATTCGCAATATCAAATAATTTACTAAATAAGTTCACCAGAACACTTTCATTAATCGTTACAACCTAGCCAAGACAATTTCTCCATATCCTCAAAGTGCGCTAGGTCACACGATTTAATCCCTTTGTTAATTCAACTTCTCTAACAAGGGAAACCTACAGCAGATCGTCATACTGAATCTCTTCTCAAAAACTGGCCTCTACATAGACTTACAATACGATACGGAACTACACATAAACACTTCCAAAAACTGCTCTCAGGGCTAATAATCTTAATATTTGTAACGATAATAACTCTCAGTCAAATAAGAATTATTACTTGAGAGCATTTACTTTTTTTGAAATTTTACAAAACTTAATACAGTATAAGGGATTATCTATATACAAAACAAAATAAAAAAAAAAGGTTTTAGGACAATTTTGAAGAATATGTGCGTAAAGCAAGATTTCAACCATAAGAGTTATATTCTATTCTTGCAAGTTTTAACTTTGTTTCAACTGAATACCACAAAATTTTTATTAAGCCAGACTGTCTGCATTGTTAAATGTTTGTTTAAATGCATTTCTACATTAACCTAGAATTGAAAACTGTCAAACTTTAACTTTAAAAAACAATAAACAATTACTTCAACAACTACTGTCAATCTTGCAACTAAATCATTTTACAATCCAAAACCATCCGTGACAGGAATAATTGTTGAACACATGATATTTTGTACACTGCTAAAACATACAAATGCAAAGCCTACTTGTAATCATAAAGAAAGTAAATACATATAAGTGACTATTATAAATTTTTGTAAAAATTAACCCTTGTTGGTCCAATCAAGGCTAATTCAATACATAATTTACAATAACATCACCTTTACAATTGCTGTCAAATGATTTGCCGTTTGACCCATGATATAATTGAAATTTCTGATGTCACAACATATTGACCTGGGCTTAATTTGAAATACTTTTCAGCCTTTGCTGCCATCCATACTACCAAGCAGAAAATCGTATAAAATATTGTTAAAATACTAATACACAGACAGATGCTCAAGAATTGAGCAACTTCTATATTAGATTTATTGAGATATTTCTGTATACATTGATATCAGTCTAGTGGCATAACTAGACTGCTTGGTACAGTATGCGAGTAAAATCTTGGCACCCTTAAATATACCATTTTTCAAAAAGCAAAAAAGTGTTACTTTCTTAATGATAATATTTATTTCTTATTTACTGACAACATAAAAACGGCAAACTAAAATTTCAAAAATAAGCAAACACAAACAAACATAACACAAAATTAATGAAACATGAACATAATAGGTACTTCAGAATGTTTCATAATCTTCTCCTGGATTTCATTTTAGCAAGTATGTCTGTTAATTTTTCAAAATTCAAACATCTGTCTCTACAATTAATGCTTATGAAAGCTTATCACAACAGTACACAACACTGCATGTATTACTCATGCACATATACATACTTGCATTCTTTTTCTGTTGTGTAGTCTTTCTCACACTCTTTCCTGATCAGCAATGTATCACTTTGTGGTAGATACACAAATAGCCGGAGCCGGACATTTGGACGCGGCCGTTTCGGCGCGGGACACTTCGGCGCGAGAACACTTCGGCGCAGGGACACTTCGGCGCGAGAAATTGTCTGGTATTATTGTAATGAGCCAAACCTGTAGGTACATACAGGCAATAAATACAGTATGATGAGGAAAAAACTCAATATTTGCCAATCACAAAAGCTTCGTATTATGTACTGCCAGATTAAAAAAAATCATTTTTTCTTAAAATCAAGATTCTTCTCAAAATCTCTGCATAAGAGAATAATTTGTAATAAGAACTTAATTTGTTTATTATAAATCCCATTTTGTTTATAAGAATATCATGTTTGATAATCATGTTAATATAAATTTTATAAAATCAATTAAATGAAATGAAATCTGATAATGGGTAGCTTGTCTCAAAAAATTAGACTAATGGTCCAAAAAGGTTTTATTTAAAGATCTCCGACAGTTTTACTCTGATTTGCTGCGGAAAATGTACATGCCCCGAAATGCTTTTAGCCTAAATGTGTCCTGGCGCCGAAGTGTGCCTGCGCCAAAGTGTCCTTGCGCCGAACTGTCTAACGCCAAACTGTCTTCGCGCCGAAACGACCGCGCCCAAATGTCCTAGATCGACAAATAGCTATCAAAATAATGTTTGTTTTGTATAACTACATTGTAAATTAATTTAATGTTTTATTTAATTTATAGATGACTGGAACTGCATTACCAACAACTCCAGAAGTGAATGAAGATTCTTCTATGAGAAGTCTTACACCAGAAACTTCCAATACTAAAGGTAAATCTACTAATAAAATCATTTCTTTAATGCAATATAATTCTATACCTCAGCTCACTACTGTAACAACTCAAAAATGTTATTTTGTGAATAATGAGGAAATTTTGTTAAGTATAGAACTTAGACTTCGAAAAAATAATGTCAATTGAAAAAATGTATCATATATTATGTATTGAAACGTAATTATGACATGTTTCAGTATTGTTTCAGATATTTTTAAATAATATTACACAAATAACTTAAATTATTAGAATTTGGACTTCTTACAGTTTTGGTCCAGGGTATCGAATTAATACTTTGTTTGTTTAGACGTCGCATTTTTAAAAAAATTATATTACTATTAGTTTGTGTATATCATTATAGCTCTGTAATGAATTCATTCATAATCATCAGTTTTTTTTGGTTGAAATGTGTTTGCTATGCAACACATTTTTAATTTAAAATGTGAAGTGTTTTCCATTCTAGCTTTTTTAAACCTCTAAATCACCCCAAACTTATATAAATTTGATATCAATGAAAAATTCGTAGGTGTTTTGATTTTCATCAATTTGGTATTCGTTACTTAAAGATTGGGAATATAGTTGGCTGTATTTAATTCCTTGACTGCTCAGAAATCTTGTTGATTTGATGCTTTTGCAAGAACACATCATGAATTCTACCTTTTTTGATTCCATCGCCAAGAAGGTCTGAATAGGGGAGGGGGGGTTGAAATGCAAATCATCGTCTCACTTATCTAAATAAATTCCAGCAATATATTTCCCTTTAATGTTTCCATGATTAGCAATAAAGGTATGCTGAATTAAATGCATCCAATATTTTAGTGCAGATGTTTTCATTCGAAAAAAACCACATGTATATCTTGTAAGATATATCTTATAATCATGGACAAAATTATTCCTATACAAGATTCACTATTCATATTCACGACTGTCATTTATGTGACATTACAGAGCTATAATGATTATTACATAAATTAATTAAAGGATTCTTACAATACTTTAATAATACTAAGTTCAATATTTTTTCTGATAAGTTTTTGTTCACAAAAATTAATATTGTTTTATTAAATTTTGTAATTTATTCTACTACTTAACCTAAAATAAGTGCTTACATTGCTATTTAAAACATACCAAAAACGAGCCTGATGCAAGTGCTTCAGTTCGCTGAATAAGAAAATAACATTACAATAATAATTTTAAACTGTGCTTAACACCCTCAACACTTCAACTGTATATGTATATAGTGCGATTAAAAAGTAAGCTGAGCAGATTGACCATTGATTTATGCCTTATGGCTTTTAAAGTATACAATGTCCATAATGAGTTAATAAATTTCTATGTTTGTAGTAAATTTCTATGTTCCCTAGACGGGAAGTAATTTCGTATCAAGTGTTTTCTTGCACTAAATCTTTGACATAAACCTATAGGAAAAAAAATGACTTGGGTTATATTTAGAGAAGAAGGTGACCGTTAATAGCAAGGAAATTACCTCTGCTCTCCTGATCCATTAGCATAGAAATTGGTTATCAAGAAATTGTTGAACAATCAAAGCCCAATGGGGAGGGGCACCATCTTGAGCTCACCGATTAAAGTACTCCAACTATATAGAAATTCTGCTATGCAAAAAGCTGCTGAGACATTAGCACGTAAAGTTTAATGGTAAGTAGATCCAGTATATCGACTTGTAAGCAATAGCTGATATGAAGCTGGTACATTCGAGGGCATTAGGTATCAGGCTTTTATGATGGATGTCCACGGTTCAATTCTCATTGCGTTTTATTATAATAAGAACACTACTACTCGACATATCTCCAGCGGCTGCTTACCATTGACCATTAAATTTTGCACATCAATCTCTCTGACATTATTGAGTATTGCATCGAATGGCTTCGCAGAATTCTATGTAATGTATTTAGTAAATTATGGATGTGGTGTATATTGAACTATTTATGTCCAAAAGTCATTTACCTGCTGCTTAGTTTTTGATCGCACTCTATGTGTTATGTATGTTCCTACGTATGTTTATTACAAATGCTTCTTTTACTATCTAAGTATCTAAATGTGCAATTGTGGCAAAATTTTCAAAATCTTTGTTCTTTTTGGATATTCATTAAACCCCTCTGTGCCATTTTCCGTTAGTTTGACTCTTGGCCTTTTGAAAAGATAAAATGCTTGCTAAGCATGGCGTTATTTTACTTACAGAGACAGTAACAGAGCTTTATAGCAGCAGCGTTAGCATGAGCAAAACTAGAACTGAAAGTCAACTAAAATGTTCCTCTTTACCTCCTGGCTTAGCTGGTCCCAGTACCGAAACCAACAAGCTAAACCGCAGTCGGTCGAGTGCAGGAAGCAAATCTCAAGATATTACGGCACTCGGTGAAGAAGAAGAAGATAAAGACGAGAAGAAATCTGATCATTCTATTTTTGCTCGGCTTTTTCCTAGAAGAAGTGCTAAAAAGAAAAAGAGTAAGCAAGAGAATGTTGTTACAACTACAAATACGTCTTATAGTAGACATACTGTGGAAAGTAGTAGCACTTTTGAGAGTACTAAATTTAGTGATAAAAGGCCATACAGTGTGGATACAAAGCCAGTTCCAAGATCAGGACCAGCTTCTAGACAACGAATACAGCCTATTGATATACCAGCAACTCCTGAAACGATACATCGCGAGCTGGAAAGTAAAGGATCTCCAGATAAACCTCCATCTAGTGCATCTCCATTACAAATGGAATTAGAAAATCATTTTCGTCAAAGAATGGCACCTCCCTTATCAACTAGTCCGCCAAAATTCTCACTGCCTGATATTGAAACTCCTCCACAGTCTCCTAAATCAATTGGGCTTCGCCATAGTCCTATTCCATTTTCACCACTGCAGTCACCGACTTTATTAGAAAATGTTCAGTTTACAAAGTCTTCTAATACAAGATATTTTGAAAGTGTTGAAGAAAATAAGAGTAAGATTGTAGCTGTTGAGGAAAAGAGTAAACCTGTAGTTCTTGAAAATAAAAACAAAATTATTGTTGGTGAAGAAAGTAGAAATAAAATTCGACTTTCTGAAGAAAGTAAAAGTAAAGTGAAGATAGCTGGCTTATCTTCACTTCAGCAAAGGGTTTTATTACACAACGAAGATTCAACTGATAATTCTTTCAAATCTCTTACCGATTTTACATCTACGAGTGAACAAACAAACAATCGACTTATCACAAAATCACACAGTTTTAAGTCTAATAAAACTAGTGATAGTAGTATCGCTACTAGTTTAAAAGAGAACAGATATACATATGCATCTTCTATTATGTCTAAAAGTGATATTGTAGAAAGGAAATCATATGCAATTGAAAACAGTAAAGTAGAAAATATTTCATCTTCTTTGGATAGCATAAAGCATGCACCAATTTCAGAACCATTTCAGAATAATAAGGCATTAACAAAATCAGAATCTAGCGAAAGTTTAGAATCTGGTAGTTCAATGAAAACTAGTTCAACAGAATATTTGGATAGCTTAAATCCATCGAACAGTATAACAATATCAGGACCCAGCCATACATCAGTAGTCAGCATTTCTACATTGAGAGATGCTCAAATTGTCGATAGCATTATAAAAGCCCAACCATTTACTTTAAATTTGGATCAAGATTCACTAGAACAAAATATTCCTAAAGAACTCTTTGCTAAAGAAGAGCAAACATTTAAGGAACAACAAATTTCAGTAACAAAGATTCAGGTTAAGCGTGAATCTACCCAAATTTCCCAAAACATAGTGAAAAGTAATAAGATGCCGGAATTCTTAAATATACATTTAAATAAAGTTGATTCCAAACCAACAACAAATGTCGTACTAACTGCAAATGTGAGTTCACCAAAATTATTGGATGTAGTAGCGGATAGTGATGGTAACAAACCAAAGACTGTATTTAATTTTGATCAACCAATGATCAAAACTGAAATACCTGAAACTCCAATGCGTAAATTTAGTCAGGATGATATTGAAGTAATCGATAAAGATATTAATGAAGAAATTGTAGAGATACCATCGAAAAATGTACTGACACCGTCAACTCCTAATGTAATAATTACATCAATGACTCCTCCAGCTTCCTCAAGAATATATAAAAAACATTCTGAAGTCACACAAACAAGAAAGTCTTCCTTAGTATCGGTTACGGATACGAAAGCCAAAATAAGTCTTCGTACTAAATCGAACAGTTTAGATATTGTAGATTCACTCAAACAAAATTCCGAATTATGTGATAAATTGGATAAACACAAAATGTCGTCGGTTACTGACATACATGAAAGTGTATCTGCAGAAGGTGTTGTTTTAAGGAGAAAATCCTTAGTAAAACAAAACCAAGAGGATGAACCTGAATTAATGAAAGTGTTTGCACGCCGATCATTAAAATTAAAAGATGCTGATGATCTAGCCCAGCAAGTGCTGCTCATGGTAGAAGATTTTAAGAATGCAGAAAATTCAGATATCACAACATCTAAATCAAGAGACAGCGATAAAGAAAATCATTTAGATTCACCTTTAGAAGAACGTAAAAAACCCGTAATTAAAGAATTAGATAAGCCAAAAGAACCTTTAGTAGAAACAAAATTTGTTGAAACAACTGAGGTAACTCTTCGTAAACCTATCAATAATAAGCTCTTTGCATATCAGCAAAGGACGATAAGTTTAAACATACCAAAAACAAACGAGGTTATAAATAATACCGAAAAAGTACAAAAGAATAACTCATTTACTGAGAGGCCCAAAACAGAAATAACTGAAAAGGTGTCAAATAAAACGTGGATAACTGCACTGAAAAAAGAACCAGATAGCAAAGATGATGTTAAGAAGATCTCACGCGATGAGATTATTACAGAGATATCTTCTAAGAGTGATTTTATAAATGAAGACTTTCCTACGATACCGAAAAATTTCAATCAGAGGAAGGCTGAATGGGAGAAACGGGCACAAGAAGCCCTGAAAAAGAGTGTACCATAAATTATAAGTAAGTATTTTGATTATGAATAAAAGGTATTCCAATAGACAGAAAATATTAAAATTATTAAAATGCATTTTATTTATGAAAAGAAAAAGGAAGATATCATCAGTTTTGGGTGATAGCCATTTGGTCTTTTGAGATTCTTGATTTTAAAGATAAATACATACATACAGTGAAACTCGCTAATTCGGACTAATTAAAACAGGGGCAATCCGAATCATCGCGGTTTCCGGATTACTGCGTCTGCAGAGTTACAATGTTATATTTGTACATAAATGAATTTAAAACATTCTGCAAAAACATTTATTTAAAAATAAATAAAACTACGAAAATATTTACGCAAAAACTGCTTTAAAAACACAAAAAATAATATTCCGCATTATTATGTCGTTAAACAAAAAAGGCGGTGATTTTTGATTGTACCGTGTTTTTTGAACTTAATACGTTAGTTACGATTTTTTTTTAAATCTTCCGGCATCATAATTGCTTCAAATCTTCGACCGCCTAATGCAAAGCCACCGCTTTGCAACTGTTTCTTAAAGGGCTTCACTGCGTGCGAATCATTCAACAGCTTTTCTCCCGCGATTTTTAACACAGGCAAATTGTGTCTTTTTAAAATTAAGTATCCAATCTTTACTTGCCCTGACGTCATCGTTTTGAAAACATCTTTTATAAAGTCACAGCAGCGTGCAGAGTATACGAAACAGTGGAACCAGTCACGATACGACGTATGTGCTATCAGGCTCATACGCTATGTGTACGAGCGTGATAGCACATACATCGTATCGCGACTGCTTCCACTGTTTCGTATGCACCGCACACTGCTGGATAGATGCTTTGCCTTTTCGGCCAAAATTTCGGAGGATATTGGTGACTTACTTAAAACCATGCAAACAACTGTTCTTCCATCTCCGGATATTCCGCAGGTTTTAACGTTTTTTTAACTTAGTTATGATGATCCTTCAGATTTTGTAACAAATCTGGAAATGTTTAATATTTAAAGTTACAATGCGGTCTTTTTACATTTAACAATTTTTAACGGTAGTTTTGTATGAAATTACACATCTGAATACCCATTGCATTCGTTACTGTAAACAAAACTTAATAAAAACAATTAATTTTAAAGTTCGGATTATCAAAACCTTAAATCCTGATTACAATGTAATCAATGTAAATAAATTGCTGGTCCGGATTATAGTGGTATTCGGATTAACGTAGATTCGGATCAACGAGACTTCACTGTATATGTTGTATATATACTTTAATTGTTTGCCCAATATATCACTATAATATTTAAAATTTTGCATATCGAAAATAAACCTAAAGGTGTAGAGTTAAAATAAAATAAAATATACAGGGTAGTTCTATTTAGAAAAAGTAAGTTCTCATTTTTTTCTTAATTTACTTTATCTGATAAGATAATTCCAAAAAAATCCTGCAACTTTTGTAAGTAAACGCTTCTTCTATCTCTTAAAATAAGGGGTGTAGGGTTGGTCCAAAATATATGGAAAAACCCAGTATATACATACGAGGTAAGGGCCATAAATTCTCAGCCTGGTAAAATATAATAATTTTTATTTTTCAATATAATCTCCCCTAATGTCAATACACTTCTTACAATGTGGAATTCATTAATAATTCAATGCCCTTGTAAAAATAATCTGAAGTTTTTCCTTCAAAATGTTCAATCACAACTGCTTGCAACTCGTTCACGTCCTTAAAACGACGTCCCCTAAGGTCTTTCTTTAAATTGGAAAGTAAATAATAGTCACTAGGAGCCATATCCAAACTGTACAGTGGATGATCCAATGCTTCAAAACCGCATTCGCGATTAGCAGCTTCTGAAATTGCGGCAGTATGCACGGGTGCGTTGTGGTGTAATAATCGAACACTTCTTGTCAATTTTCCTTGACGTTTTTCACGAATTTGTTTCTCAATTTATGCAATAAAGACGCATATGTACTGTTAGCAGTTGTATTGCGTTCTTTAAAATCAATCAGTAAAATGCCGTCACAATCCCAGAATATTGTTGCCATTGAACGACTTTCGCCTCTTTGGGACGAGGTTCATCGGGTCGCCGCCATTCCATCGATTCCTTCTTGGATAGAAGATCATCATACAGAACCATTGTTTCATCTCCAGTGACAATGGACTCCAAAATCGGCTTTGGGTCGTTTAAAAACGAGGGCGCACATTCGACGCGACGTTGACGTTGAACAGCAGAAAGAAGAATTTGCATAATTCTTGCATCTTGCACTAATTTTATTCACATCCAAATGGTCATGAAGAATTTGGCGAACACTTGTTTCCGAAATATCAGACATCACTGCTAACTTCTTAACTTTCAAACGGCGATCTTCTAATAGTACCATTTCTTCAATGATTGTAACTTTTTGGGGCGTTACCGCTTCAATTGGCCGGCCGGTGCGCTCATCGTCTTCAAGAGATTCTTGCCCCTAACGGACATTTTGACGACTTTTTTACAGTGGAATATGAAGGAGATAAATCACCATAAACGCCGTCTAAACGTTGTTTGATTTGATTAGGCATATGCCCTTCTTTTGTTAAAAATCTAATGACCGCACGGTACTCAATTTTTGTTAGCTGTGACATTTTCATGCACTCGTCACGATACTTGAGTGACTACTAAAATCTATTACGCTTCTAGCTGTAATATATACAGTGTAGGCCTCTTACATGTTCAACTATGACGCAACCGAGTTTGAACATGTTGGCACCTGCAGAAGCCTGCCGGGCTGAGAATTTATGATACTTACCTCGTAGATTCGGATTAACGTATATTCGGATCAACGAGTCTTCACTGCATATAGTTTGAAAGATTAATCGAGTAATATTCAATTTACCTCCACTGATTTTTATTTGTTTCTGTCTACGATTCTTAATAAAGATTAGTTCATTATTCAGGTGGTGTGTTCTGGCAGAGATCTGGCCAGTACATCATGCCGCGAATATATACTGCCGAAATCGATGTAGCTGAAAACTTAACTAAAGCAATAAACTCTTGCTCTGAGCAGTTTTAAAATAGTATCTGGCTGAAAGGATCATTAGCTCCATTAATTTGTAATCTGCAATCTTAAATATTAAGTCTAGGCATACAAAATTGTTTTCTGTTCTCATGGAATATCTAAAATTGATTACTAAATATCACTGATTTGCTTTTGCACTTTTATGTATATTTTGCTGTTTGTAGCCTGCGCTATGCATTAATTTGAAAAGCCTTTTGCTAAAAAGCATTTGATTTATTAAATAACAATAATTTTAACATTTAAAAGCCGTAAATTAAATTATCTCTTTTTCAGGTTGTACGACTAGAGGTTTCAAGTGGAAGTTTCCTAAATTTAAAACCAGATATTTAAAGTTTAAATAATTGTTGTAGTTTTGTAAATATTAGCGTGTGTTAATATTGTAATTGCATCACTATGAAGATAGTTTATTATTATGTATAATAATATTAAAAGAAAATAGTATTTTGAAGTGATCTTTTCAATATTGGTGCCATGTGATATAATCGGCATTAATATTTAATGAAATTTATTTGTAAATTTTTTTATTGCTTAGTATGTTAAGTGCCTTTTTAATTCTAAACTTCTTTTTTTATTGTATTGATTTAGAGTGTGTATAATCCTATTTTTTTTCTCCGTTTTGATTGTTGACCAATGGAAGAGCCTTGTGAGATTTGGTGCTTGTAAAAGTAATAATTTTTAAAAGAAAAATGGTAAAAATGTTGTGAGTATATTACATAAATATACAGAGAGGGAACATGTATAACTGATATTAATGTTGTCATATTGCAATAAAATATATTGTTATCAGAGACTTATTTCTGTGGATTTGATGTCTTAAGAGACCTAAATACTTTCTTTGGATTTATTATATATCAAGCAACTAAAGTGATGCTTTTATTCCTGAGTGGAAACTTTATTGTCCGAGTATAGGGAAGTAAACAATGCATTATATGAAGGATTAAAAGACATTTTTGGTCCCATGGTATACACTTGCCTTTAATTACAAATCATTAACACTAAAATATAGTTGTTGCTGTATCACCTGTGTTGCTGATTCTTGTCACCATGGAAACACTTTTACTTCCTAGGGAGAGAAAGCGGCATTTTAGTCTCTCTTTGGAGGGTATAAAATAACCCTTTATATACAGGTCGTACAAACACGGCACGTAGTTAGACATCAATAAGACAAGAAATCCAACAAATAGCAAAAATGCAAATAAAGAAGGGTTTAATGTTTTTAGCACATACAGTATGCTTTGTTATGATCTTCAAAATAAATAAAGTAAAGGATGTTTTATGTTTACATTGCTGATCTTGCAACCTGCAATCTGATCCTTTTACAATACAATTTTATGAAGTCAGTCAGACTATAATTTGCAGAACGCTATAATTAAGAATAGAATATTGGTGTAGATCAAGTTTTTGTAAAAATGTAAACAGTGACAACAACGATGTGAAATTTCGATTTCCGATCCGAGAACCTGGAGTTCTCATTACTAAATTGTTTAAAATTAATGTAGTCAAAACAAGTCTGGGGGATCCGCACATTTACATCGCAGATATTAAAATTCGTAAGTGTAATTTCCCTATAAAATCGAATGTTTTTTTTTTACATTTTTTAAATTACGTTTAATGCACTAATAAAAATTCCCTTTAATTTAATTAACTTACATAAACCAAATGTTCTCTTTAAAAATCAGATTTATTTTAAAGCTGTTATTAGACTTTGAATTTAATATTTTAAGTTCTATAGAGCATAAACAAACACTGCTGTATTAAGTAACACATTTTTTTGTCTATCATTAGCTTTCAAATTTAAGCTCACACTAACAGTTATTAATGATATCACCATAAACACGTTTACAATTTTCCATGTACTTTTTTAAAGCCGTCTCATAATTACTAAAAATCTTGTCTTTCTCGAATCAAAAAACTTGAATGGAATGCTGAATTACTCTTTATTTACTGTGTGTCAAACACACGATTTCTTGTATTAATGGTAAATACGTACTTCTCTAAAACTCCACCTGCAATTAATAAAATTGATATTAATGTGATAAGGATTTAATATACTCTTGTTTTTTAATTACGTTTTACTCTGTCGAACAGTTAATTAACAAAAGTGCTAAATGTACAGTTTCAATGAGAAAATTGAACAAATGATGGTCAACATCTTTGCAATGACAAAGGCTTTTGTTTTTATTTTGTATGATGAGTGACGATGGAATGAGGGGAAATACATGCTTTGCTTTGCTCTTCTTAATTATACCGTATTTATTCGAAAATACGATGCGCCTTTTTGCTAGATTTTTGCTCTAAAATTTGGGAGTCTTATATTTGAGTCGGGTCTTATAATCGAGTATAATAAGATATATTCAATAAAACGTGAAAACAATGAGTGTTACTGACTAATGGGTACCAGTATTTTTAAAAAAAATTGTATTACAATACAATAATAACATTTGAAATACCATAGGATACGACCAGATAGATGTGAAAACTGCACTTAAGTCTACCTAATAGTTTATTCGGAATCGTCCATCCAAAATGGTTTTACAAATTAAGCTTGACAACTGAAAGGGTCAATATGAGTGAAAAACATAGGGATGGCAAAAAAATTTCTAAGAAATTCATCAAGCCTTTAATAGTACCGACTGAAGAAATACCTAATTGTTAACAGTAGTATCACCTTAATCTTTCCAGTAAGTGTGCAAGATTTTATTGCCTATATTGTAGTGACATCTCAACACTTTTGAATGAACTGTCTACAATTTTAGAAGTTTTTGTGGAATTTAGGTAAACGTGCTTCCACAAAGGCATTGTTTCTGCAAAGAGATAAAGGGTAGAATCTTTCCCATGAACATAGCTAACGGAATTTTCTAAGAAAATAAAACTGTAAAATGTTCAATGTTATATTGCTTATATTTTTAGAGCTTCAAAATTCGCATACAACAGTTTTTTTTAAATTAAAGTAAGTATTACAGTCCTGTCTTATAACGTCCAAACCTAAAGTAATAACACCTTAATTATTAATAATATGAACTTGAGTTGAGTACGCACGAATATGCCTCTGTAATCAACTTATGTGTTCTCAAGTTATGTGCAGTCACTTTATTTCATGCGTATGCGTGTCTTCTCAATCAGCTCCATTCATTTACAGTAGTAATAATAGCAATGTCGCCTGTTGAGAAAGTAATAAGTGCTGCTGCTTCTTTATCATTTATTCTTTACTAAAAAAGAAAATAACACAGAAAAGGCGGTGCTGGATTACCCAATTATATAAAAGCAGAAGGCAGTACACGGGTTCTGATTTTAAAAGCTTTGCTACAGTCCATCTTTATAGAACACAAATACACTTTTAGTCGAATTAAAAATGTCGGTCAAATTAAGATTAGTAGATTACAAATTAGAATAATAAGGGGGTTAAATAAAAATAAAGAATAAATGCTTCTGTTAATAATAATAATAATTTTTTATTTTGAATTTAAAACGATTTTTTTTATTTTAGTTATAATAGAATTAATTTTGTTGGGAAAACTTTTTTAGTCGTAGTTTTTTTTGATGTATTAAAATAATAACATCATTAATGATAATAAATTTATATTAATAAAAACAATAATAATAATGATCATTTCGAAAAAACAATTTCTTCAGATTATAAAACATTTAATTCACATGATAAATTTAAAACTTAATCGAAATTATTAAAAGGAAAATGGTGGAATTTACACACCAATTCTTATGATCAAAGTACATATTGATCTACTGTTTAAAATTTAAACTAAAAACTTTTTAAGTATATATTTTATTTTATCAATTAAACAATTTAGACTGAAAGACACATAAAAATATTACATTTTCAATCACATTAAATAAAAAAATATTAATTCTAAAACAAATCAATATCTAGTTCAGTCATAAGAATTGGTGTGTAAATTTGAACATTTTCCTTTTAATAAAATTTGGATTAAGTTTTAAATTTATCATGTATATTAAATGTTATATAATCTGAAGAAGATATTGTTTTTTCGAAATGATCATCATTATTATTATTTTTATTAATATAAATTTATTATCATTAATGATGTTATTATTTTAATACATCAAAAACTACGACTAAAAAAGTTTTCACAACAAAATTAATTCTATTATAAATGATAATAATCAGCAGCAGAATGAAAGTACATGCATACTTTGCAAATCATTAGATAAACTGAGCAAAATGCACATGTGGGTAAAACTACACACAAAAGTCAAAAAACGACACACATTTTCTTTGAGAAGCTACCAAAAGCTGACAAGAAATGGCTCACATCATGCATCTTCTAGCCTTGCGTGAGTCGGGTACATGGTCTGAGACTGAACGAATGCACCATCCACATTAGCATATGCGTGTGTTCTCTTCTCATGTGCTCTCAGATTTGTACCCACCATTGCAGCCGCACAGACTAGCAGTCAGAGTTGATTGTGAACAAGCCTTGCTCCCAAATTGACAAATTTAGACAGTTTGAAATGAAAAAATAGTCATTGCAATCTGTCAAGTTTTTTAAAACTACTATTAATAAATAACCTTCTGATAGCGAAAGTGTGCACGACATTATCTGCTGCTTAAAAGATTTTTCACAACTTCAATTAATATTTATTAATTGTAGTTCAATAATTTTATTAATAATTGGAGTGGTGAAAAACTCTAAACTTGACAATTTGGGAGCAAGGCTCGTTCACAATCAACTCTGACTGCTAGTCTGCGGCTGCTAGATTCACTCCGGTTTATTTTCTTCATTTTTTGGTTGTACTGTAATGAACACAAGAAACAAATAAATAAACATAAAGCTCTTATTGTGTTTTTGATATGAATTTTATTTTATTAATATAAATATCTCAGAGTATTAATACCTAAAGTAATTTTGAAAAGAACGAAATTCTTTATGTTTAATCTTGTGATTATTTTGAATTATAATGTACACACACTTGAGGGTTCACTAATGTGTGCTCCATACAAATTCTATTAGCTCTTATCAACTTCCAAATATTATAGTATTTTGTGTCTCAAGGGCAGAAAATTAGCATTTGTAGCCCGCAGTTGTTTGATGCCCAAGCGAAGCATAGCGTAGTGAGGGCAGTGGACAACTCAGGGCTACAAATGCTTTTCGGTCCGAGTGACATACAAAAGTTTTTCGCATACCTGTTTGAAAGTTTAAAAAAGAATTCCAAAAGTTAAACAGTAATTTATTACTTAAATTAACCTAATAATCATTACATTACATACAAGATGGCCGTATAGTAAATGTTTTTATTATTATTGGTAAATAAAAGGAACAGGATATGATTTTTAATTAGTATGAGTTAGATCAATTTATAGTAGACGCATTTGCTACATTTTTCATGCATACGGGCGCTTACGGCGAACAGCTCGCACGGTCGCACTGTTAGACTTTTTAGTCTTTAGTACTGGCTAGGTCGCTAGACAGGATTGTTGTTGTCCCGGGCTGCTCAGCTCAGCCGGCTTTACTTGTAAACACTAATAAATACTAATAAAAAAGACAGTAGCTTGTTCTCGAAGCTCAGGTGGTGTACATGTGAACTCATCGCTTTCAATAATGTCGTTATTGTTGTCTATCATTGTATAATTTATTGAAATTCTTTTTATTAATTAATTGTCACAACCTCCATTTATACATACAATGACACTGAAAAGAAAAAAACAAACGACAAATTTATCGAGGAAGACATGAAAATCAAAGTTATGATCTAAGAAGCCTAGAAAAATTTGATGTATGTTTTTTATATTTTTAAAGGTTAAGTAAAAATATGTTTCAGATTACATTTTCCGTCATATTCCGTTGCTAAAAGTTTTACGAATGAGTTATATTTTTAATGTTAAAAACTAATGATTTCATTTTTTGATTAAAATCTTTTTATGATAATGCACAGGAGTGGTCAAAGTATGACAATTTAAAAAACAATTTCAATTTTTATAGTATCTCCAACTTAACATAAATAAATCGTGCTTTCATCTAGTAGTAGTATAGAGGTTATGTATTTGACATAAGAGGGCAGTAAAAAGTTTGACATAAGAGGCCCGCAAAGAAGCCTTAACTGCCCTCAAAACAGAACATTTAGAAAGCACTTTCTGATCAGATAGGCGAAAAAATAAATTGTTACCTCTTTGTACCAATTTGACAAGGAAAAATAATTTGCTCAGGTTTAACATAACCTGCAAAACTCTATTGGTAAGTGAAATAAAATTTCTAAAACTATTTGGTTTTTCTTTAATAATTCCCAAAATAAATAAGTTAATTAACCCTTTTTTCCCTTTTAGGTTTGAAGTACTAGAGATTTGTTTATGCTCCACTTTCTAAACCTCTGTTAGTTGATAAAATACTTTACAGAATATTTACAGGTAAGTAATAAAATAACAACACTTTATTTCTTTAAATCAAAGATACCTGGATTCATACCACAGGAATGTCCTGGATATTTCAGCTTGGCTGACTTCTTTATGTATGGACTGGGATGGTTACATGTCTAAATATCACGGTCATTATATCACACGACAATATATCATGAATATCACATCAAAAATATCACTATTATGTGTAAAATATAATAATAATTTATTTTATGTCCGATTGCATTATAAAGTACTGTTTATTGTATTGTTTTGCGGCAGTGAACTGGCTTATTATTGTACTCGTAAAATAAAGTGGTAGTAGTAAAAATTTACATTTTATTTAGTAAGTTTATTTTTATGATTATTTTCAGCATCAATAAAGTTTATAACTATATGATTATTGTAACAATTTGTGAAGTTAATTGGAGTTTGTGAATTGCATGAAAGCGTGTGTTTGTGTGCGTTTTGAATATTGTCACTATTATTGGTTATTGTTTTATCTGTAAGGGGATTATTATAATAATTAGTTAAATTTTCTTGGAATTTGAGAGTTGTGAAAAGGTGTTTGTAAAAATGAATTTTCAATATTTTAACAATTTTAAATCAAAGAAAACTTTACAGTTACCTACTAACAATAATAAATTAGCCTTTATACTTATGGCGTCTTTAAACAAAAGACTATCATCCGCATATTGAACATTATACAAAGCCGTCTCTGATTATTTATTTATTTAAAATACTTTTAGAAATTAATTATACTCTAAGTCAGTGATGGCGAACCTTTTTGAGAAGTGAGTCAAATTTTGTTCATTAGTTCTTTTAATACTAGCCCGTGGGTCACTAAGTCAGGGGCGTCACTTGGAGGGGACGGGGTAAAAAGGGTACCAATAATTTGGAAACACTGCGAATTTGTTAATAGACCGTATTTATCAAACCATTCTGTTTGATATGGTCTGGAACTTGTATCTTTTGTTTTTATTTTTTTAACCGCTGACAGTACATGGCTACAACTAAAAATATTTATATTTAGAATACAATAGTTTTAGATAAATATTCTTATTAACGTCCTTGATATACATACATATGTAGATGAGAAAATTTAATAATAAAAAAATAATAATAAAGTTATTAAGGTGTCCAAGTGTACCCAGAAAAACGTGTGTTGCTTGTTTCATAAATAATTTAATAATGTGATAACTTTGGTTTTAATTTAATACTCTAGGAATGTTAAAAACTGGCTCACTTAACTTGTTCTGGAAAAAAAAATTTTTTTAATTAAATTATTTCACATGTTTAGACATACGATTTTCTCAAAATTTTGGGAAAATAGTTGAAATACTATGAAATTTAAGTAGTATTTTTTTGGTTAAGTTTGAATGTACTATTGGTGTCATAATGATCTAGGACAGCAAGGCTAATATTATGTTATTTTTATTATTTTGTCCTACGCATTTACACTGAAAAAAAAGAATAAAATAGCATCATATTAGCCTTGCTGTCCTAGATCATTATGAAATCAATAGTACAGTTTCACTGAAATTTATTTTTCACGTAATGTGAAATAATTTAATTAATAAACATCGTTTATCAAAACAAGGTAGGCAAGTTTTAACATTCCTAGAGTATTAATTTAAAAGTAAATTTATTAGATTATTATATTATATATGGAAAAGACAACGATTATTGATCATGCGGTTAAGATTTATGCACCGTATTGGGGTGTCTAAATGGCCCCTTTGTAATGATTTTTTTAAATTTGGTATAGTTATTTACAATATAAGTAAATCGACTGTGATTTTGTTTAGAATTCTTGAATGTACCGTTAAATTCTTGTTGGGTACACTTGGACCTTAAACACTTACGTGTACGCCAAGGCTCCCTTTTAGTTCAGCATTGCAACTGGTACGTCCCTGTTCTACGATGCAACCAATATGAACGCCAAGTTTATGACCGACTGTCAACAGTCATACAGAGGTGCAGTGATATGATAGGAAATCAGTTAGCCAACGTCCACTTGGAAATATTTTTTTTCTATCGTTTTTCTCTTTTATGATATAAAAAATAAGTTTATAAAAATCAACGTGTGGGTCACTTAAAAAGCCTTCGTGGGTCAGTGTCTGACCCGCGGGTCATAGGTTCTAACCTGCTAATTACTGCTCTAAGTAATTATTAAAACTTTTTAACAATAAATCTAAAAAATATGAATTAAAACTTACATTAGCAACTAATATTAAAATATATTGTTGGAAATGGAAAACAAGAGTAAAATTTTTATTTTGCAGTGAAAAGTTGTTTTGGTGTAATGACAATTGGTGCAGTGAAAATATGTTATCAAATATCCCTTAATATATCTAATACAGCTAGAATTAAATAATTGTTGTATTTGTAGATGATTAATGTATCAAATAGTCAAGAAATACAAGCAGGTTCTTATTACTTATATTATTTGCTATTTACTGCGTAGATCGTAGATTTTGACCGTGAGATTTGCGAAAGTAAATCGCACAGCCGAAAGTAAAACACAATAGTGTGTTATGTTCGGTTTTCTAGGCAACTTGATTGTGCGATATGAGCTACTTTCTGATATGGTCGTAGGAAAATACATTTACATTGTTATTTACAACTGTAATTATTTTCTCTATGCTCTGCATTTTTCTCTAAAATCAATAGAAACGGTGTAAGTCGCATTTCCAATCTCAAAGACCGCCATCTTGGGTCCGCCATTTTGTATTTCTTAATTTTCTCATTGATTTCATAATCAGTAACCCCGAAAACCTCCCAACATGAATTTTGCTCAAGTTGATGGAAAACTTTTCGAGTTGGGGAGTGTGGAGTAAATTGGGAGTGTAAAATGGAGATTTCAACCCCCCGAGGGGACGTGCCCCCATTTTAAACATATTACATTTTATATTGGTCCAGTACTGAAGGCATTACAAAAGACTTCAAGTCAGTAAAAAATAAGAACTTAATGCTCTACTTTGACTCTAAAATTGAAATAAATTGACTCTACTACTAGGGCAGAGCAAAGGGGTTACATAATAAGGTAACCAAAATAGTGTATTCCTTTGAAAATCACATTTCAAACACTTTTTGACTTTTTGAGTTTTTCTCTAAAATCAATAGAAACGGCACGGCATAAATCACATTCTCAATCTCAAATACCGTTATTTTAGGACCGCCATTTTGAATTTTTCAATTTTCTCATTGGATTCATAATCCGCGACTCCAAGAACCCTCCCAGCATAAATTTCGCTCGATTTGGTTGCGTTATTAAATTAGGGGTACAAAATGGGGATTTTAACCCCCCGAGGGGGCGTGCCCCCATATTAAACATATAATATTTTATACTGGTCCAGTACTGAAGGCATCACAAAAGATTTCAAGTCTCTATCTTTAGATAGTAAAAAATAAGAACTTAGGCTTGTTTTTTGCAAAAATTGACTCTACTAATACTGGGTGGAAATAAATGATTTTCATCAAGTTACCATTGCATTCCCCATGTAAAAGCACGACGTGCCGCTCTACGAAAATAGAGAAGGCAGTACCACAACCTCAAAATATACAATTCTATGAATTGTTTGACAGATTGATTTCATTTATTGACAGAACTAATTTAGTACTAAATCAAAAAGAGTAGAGCTGTACAGAAAAATTTACATGTGAAAAAATTCCAAAGGGAACTTGATGAAAATCATTTATTTCCACGCTGTAGTATGTGTACAAACCATATTGCCTTAAACCTAACCTAACATTGTAATTAGGCAATCCAACGACCTGTCAAATCTAATTCCGAATGACAGTGGTTGGCACACATGTATGTAAACGTGTGTAAAATAAGAAATTATATCCATGTTTCTGATAGGTGGCACTCCATTAATGGTGTAGTTAAGGTCCTGAGAATTAATTAGAAACGGGTCCAAGCTGCTTATTAATTTTAATTTCAGTCGATATCTAAAAACAAAACGATGGTTACACAGGTAAACAAGAATATAAATTGTTAAACATACCTTTCACCAACATCTCGATTCTCCGCTGATAATTTTCGAAGATATTCACTGTCCATTATATAAACATTCAGTTAATTTAATAAAAAAACACACCAATATGCTTAAAAACACAAATACACTGCAACGCCAACAAAATCAATGCTTTGGTTATGGAGCCTGTCGCCATGTGTGCCAACCAACGTCAGTTTTGTTGACATTTCTACCACGTGGTTTGGATTGCCTAATTAAATATATACCTCGATATTAAATACAGTACCACAGTTTAGTTCTTACTAACTTTAAGATACTTTTTCATGTGATATTTTGTTCTTGGGATATTTCTTATTATATTAATACATACTGTAAGATTTTATTAACAATAGAATTTTCTCCTTTTGCTGTAAAATAAATTATTATAACATATATATAAACTTAAATTTTGGGTATAGCAGCATTTAGATATTTTGTTCTTGGGATATTTCTTATTATATTAATACATACTGTAAGATTTTATTAACAATAGAATTTTCTCCTTTTGCTGTAAAATAAATTATTATAACATATATATAAATATATATATAATATATATATATAAACTTAAATTTTGGGTATAGCAGCAAATTAATTAAATCAATTTATAGAATTGATAATATAATAAATTGAAAGGCACATAATTTCAGACCTTAAAAACACCCCTAGACAATTGTTTCGCCCTCACTTTGGGTTCCTCAGTATGGGAGGCATTGTCTGAAACCCTGAACTTCTTCACCTGTTGCTTCTTTATATGTAAATCTAGAATTTACATTAATAGCAACAATTACAAGTGGAAACATGTATCACGGTGGGTCTGAAGCAGCTTCAAATGATGAGAATTTGCACCAAGAATTTTCTTGCAGATTTCGAGTCGGTGTATTAAAATAAGCTGAAATCCAAGATTTCAGCTTTTTTCTCCTAGCCGTTTTTGAGAAAATTCAATTTTAAGGTCGAAAATTACTAAGAAATCAATGGCGAAATTTCAGATGTAGTTTTTACTCATTTTAATGGGCATTTCTGTACGAAGATTGCAGGTTTTGTATGAATATGTCTATTTTTCAAGAATTCAGCACCAATTTAAGTATAATCATATATGTATGTATATTTATTTAATCATTATTTTCATGAAAATATGCATTTTTTACGAAAAATTAAATGAAATATAACTTTAGAGTGATGTGTAAATGAAAATAAAATGCCCAAACTAATTTTTAATTTTACAAAATTATGAAACACTGAAAAAATGAAGGATTACATAAAATGTAGAAAACTCTCTATTTATTACATATGTCTAGCATTATATTCCTGTACTGCCTGAAGTAGTCTGTATATTCTGAATGCTCTTTTGGGACTTTGTAATTGTTCCACATTTTCTTGAAATCAGCATGTACAGATTCTAAGCTTGTTTACTATAGAACCCAAGACTTTGTTGTCTGTTTTACAAAAATCGAAGACATGAAAGAATCTGCATGGACCTTAAGAGTGATAGAAATCCGTAAGTCTATATAGCTTTCTCTGAATTTCTTTAAGTCATCTTCGTAACTTGGTTTCAGGTCAGCAGAAAAACATGACTTAGCCACAATATTGAAGTCTGAAAAGCATTGAACATACTTTAAGTAACCTATGGAACATGACCTGCGTAAATGATCCACCTTTCCTAAAATTGATTTATACTAATTTCCTGCGAATGCAGGACCTCCATGAACGAATTGTTGCATTACGTTGCATTCTTCAGCCCAATCAAGAGCATCTCTTTCAAACTCCTTGAGTATATGGTTATAGAGTGTATTGACAACACCCAACATTAAATGCAATTTGGGTGGTGGAATTAAATCTACGTACTATTTCTGTATCATTCCTAGTTGTAATGATTGGTAAATGCATACAGTTTTCAAAATTCTTAGCACGTGCTTTCTTACTACCGCTTTCTCTCCAAGAATTATACTTTATTGAACAACTCTCAATGGTTCTGTATTCTCCGCAAATATCTAAGTGATCTTTGTGTGCAGAACACCATGTACAAGGGAAACAATTGGAATGAGACATAATACCTCTAAGAACATTGGCTAATTTTAAGTCCGTTGTTATCGTCGCCACATCAATTTATTTGGAATAGTGACCATAACATCGCTACATTTCATAATTTTCTTGGGTATGACCGACAATTCCGAGCAAAAATAGCTTTTTGACGCCAGTGTCCTCAAATTTAGCCGTCTTGCCTAGTACCCTTGTATGAGATTCTTTGTTTTTCTCCACTACTTGTTTTGTCATCAATGGCTTGAACCGAGAGACAAATTTTTAAAAATCCACCACCACGGTCAATGGCGAATTTCAAATGCGTTTCATTAACACTTCTTTTTTCATAAATTACTTTTAAGAGGCCTTTAATATCACTGCAATAAATTAGCGTTTCTGTACTAACATTTCTCTTATTATTCTTTTCTATATGAATTACATTGCAATCCTTAACAATAAAATAATTGTCTAGTGAATGTTTCATGACACTCAATTTTCCCTTTAAATTTGGTTCAAACATTTGTCTATTTCTAGTGGAAATACGAAGAGCTCAAGCAACACCGACAACAGCATTACTGGAAAGCCCGAATTCAGTTCCGATTTTCAAAACATCTTCCGCAACCATAGGCTCACGTATATTCTTAGCATTACAAGTAAAAGCTACTTTCATTGGTTTTCCGCACTTTCGAGACAAACTGATTTCAGCACACGGTTCTTGAAAAATAATCATATATATACAGAACCTGCAATTTTCGTACAGAAAACCCATTAAAAGGAGCATAAACTACATCAGAAATTTCACCATTGATTTTTCGTAATTTTAGACCTTAAAATTAAATTTTCTCAAAAATGGCTTTAGGAAAAATGGCTTCAATACTCCGATTCGAAATTTGCAAGAAGATTTTTGGTGCAAATTTTCGACATTTGAAGCTGCTTCAGACCCACCGTGGTATATAATTCCATCTTAAAGCAAACTTCCATGTAGTATGTACATCCAGAAGTAAATATTATTAAATATAAAATTTTTATTAAAAATAAAATTTTCTCTTTTGCTGTAGAATAAATCTCTGCTGTAGAATAAATTATTTAAACATATAAAATTAAATCTTGGGTATAGCGGGTTCAATTACTTAAATCAATACAATTGATCATATATTAAACTGAGGGGCACGGGGTGTTTTGTTTGAAATTCTGTGCCTCTCAATTTATATTATCAATTGTATTAGTTGATTTAATTAATTTGCTGCTATACCTAAGTTTTAGTTTTATATGTGTAAATAATATCTTATTATATTTTATTAAGTGTAAAATCTATGATTATAAATTATTTATATTTTCTTGCTAAGATATGTAATATTTTTTATGATATTGTATTATGTGTAAAATATATATTATTCATATTTTCTTACTAGAATATCTCGTCATGTGATATTTTGTTCTTCAGATATTTCTTATAGCTTATTAAGTATGTGTAAAATCTATGACTGTAATATATTATTGATATTTTTCTACTAGAATATCTTTGAAGTAATATTTTGTTCTTGGGATATTTTTTATTGTGATATTTTGTCGAATGACATTATGACTGTGATATTTAGACGTGATACAACTAGAGATGCAATAATTATAAAATTTGTTAATGACTGTTTCTTTAAATATTTTATATTTTTGGGTATTTTCACTTATAATATACCAAGTGCATTGATTATTGCCAGAAATTTTTTGAGTGAGATTTCTGCAACGTCTTAATTGCACGATACGGAGTGGAGTGCAATTACGTTGCAGAAATGCACGAAATCCTAATTCCCAGGCAGAATCAATGTACGAGGCTATATTCGGTAAGAGAATCGCACGACGCACAGAAAAAGATGTATTATGATTAATTGGTTTTTATTTCTAAAATCAGTGTTTTATGTACAGAGACTCCATGTTTTATGTAGCTATATATGTTACAAGTATAATTTCCAAAAATTACTGCTTGGTAGCATATATATATAAATTTCCGGAAAATTTGTGTGATTGTCATGGATACAATTCAAATTTGAATTTTTCTATTGGTTCTCGGCATCGTCGTGCGATTCTCAGTGTAACTAGTTACCAGTATTTTAAGTCCTTTAACAATAGTAAATAATTTTAAAATATCAGTTGTCATAGAAACACTCTTATTAAATCATCACTAGGCATGTTCATTATTAATTTGCCTAACAACCAAGTTTATATTGACCATTGTCTCTGATTTTAGAATATAATAATAATAATAATTGCTACAACCCATAGCCTGGAAACCAGGCCCCAGAAGCTATAAGCTTGTGCAGGAGGGAGGGGGCGATTATTATTATTACGTAGGCCCTAAGTGCGGCTGCAGCCGACTTACAGAATAAAACTTTCTTTACCGTTTCAGCATCTTGCCACCTTGCAGAGGTTTGCCGTATTATTTAAATCTTTTGGAAAAAATGATTAAGAAATAAGAAAGAAAACTAAATTATTGAAACCAGAATAAAACGTATTTAAGAAACAAGAAATTAAAAAATCATTAAGAAACAAATTTAAATTTTTCTTAAATAATCCAGTGGGATAAAATAAACTTAAATGAAATTCCTCTTATGGAGTTTTTGAACATTACAATATCTATTGACCTTTTTTGCCATGTAATGATGCTATGAATAAGGTAAGTCAAAACAAGTTGATAACAAAATTACAGGTATACCTACATAAACAATAATTACATGTAGATAATTAAACAGAAGAAGAAATACAAGCAATAACATTGCAACCCCACATGTCTGTTCAAGTAAAGCTTGGTAGTTTTACGATAAACTCTTCTATAGAGTGGAAGGCATTTTCCAAAAGATAATACTTTAGATATCTCTTAAAACTTTTAATAGTATTATGGTTTTCTAAAACTTTCTAAATATTGTAATTGTAACTGCATAAACGTTTATAATCCCTATTGCTCGAGCAAGTTATATAAACTTGCTGTTTATATGAGTTAACGCCAGTTATATTAGAAGTTTTTAAACAAGTTGAACCAATAAATGATTTTATCATGATGAATCATTTTACTTTTAAGATTACGTTTGAGACTGGGTTTCCTTTATTTACCTGTGAATTAAAAGGTTAAAAAGATCATACAGAAGCCAACCAGCTGATTATTTTTATTTTGAAACAAATTGAAGATAAAAGAATTAAACAAAAAGTATAAGTAATAAAATAACGAATATTTAGATACATGTACAATAAGAATCCCAAGTTATGTTTAATAAAATAACAAATACATGTTAATAAGACTTTCTTTTAAAATTCTCCTTTTGTATGGTTACGATTACATTTTTTCAATTACACGTTTTCAATGTTTAGAACTTCTGGAATCTTAATCTATATTTCTATAGATTCGTACAATGAAATAGGTGACAACAACGAAGCACAGACACTCATATGAAATACATTAGCTCTTTCACATTTTTCCTTCATTGTACTGTCAAAGTGAGATAACCTATAGTTATTTTGAAATTCATTACCATAGTGTTTTTCCTTAAAAAAAAGTAATAATGAAAGTATGCTTGTATAACATATAGACGGAGAGCCAGCAACATATTTCGAGTTGTCATTTCAACAGTCGTGAAAATTTGGGTACTAAATCGTATGTACCTGCTGAACACTAAAAGTCGATTCTGGCAGCCCCCTGCGGCCGGGATACTACCCCAAAATTACTAAGAAGGTGAGAAATAAGATTCAATTTATTTAAAGTAACAGTCATGAAATTTCAGGAGGTTACTTTCGATAATATTCTTTATTTATAAAAAGTATTGCCAGAACATTGCCAGTAAATGTTGATTTAAAAAGTGACATTTGTGTTATTTTAAAAGTCTTGAATTTTGACACAATAAATAAAGTAGGTATATGTAGGTTTACATGTTAGTGCGAGCGAGACAGTTATATAGCGGCCTGCGGGTTAGAGAGAGAATCTTATTTTTCGCCCTCTTAGTAATGTTGGGGTGGTATAACCCGGCCGCAGGGGGCTGCCAGAATTGACTTTTAGTGTTCAGCAGGTATATAAGATTTAGTACCCAAATTTTCACGACTGTTGAAATGACAACTCGAAATACGTTGCTGGCTCTTGGTCTAATAGTAATTAATTTAAAAGAGAACTTTTAAGTGCGAGAACATTTTACCTTGACAATTATTATTGATCCAAGTACTTTTCAATGTTTTGAATTTACGTATTGCTTAATTTTTTCTATAAATAATGTATTTAGATTAAGGAAATCAATAATAGATAATAGATTAAAACAGCAATTGAATATTCATTTTAATAATTTAAAAAATTATTGAAATGAATTCATAGATCCTGCAATCTTTTTCTTAAGAAATACTATTTTAGCAATTCCTGCTTAAGGAAAGTTACTTTTGAAATTATATTGTCTATATGAGTATTACCACAAATGGAAATATCGTGCAATAGATATAAAAGAAAAAATGAGTTGCAGCTGTCTACACGTGTTTCAAACTTATTAGTGCTCATCAAACTGAAAAGGCTTTGTAGTGGTCAAAAACCGAATCTGAAATGACAGCAGATGAAGTTGTGCTTGACAGTAAAACCGCTTATATTGGTCCTTAGTGCATTATCAAATTGCTACCTAATCAAGACAGTCATACACATCTTGCTCAAGTGCTTACAAGTAAAGCTTATGAAGCTGCAGAGAGTAGATATCTTTCTGACGGTAACCACAAAATACTATTGCAAAAAGAGTTCTGAAACGTTCAAAGTTTCCGTAAGTCGTGCACTCTCTGCTTAAGCGCCAAGGTCCAACTTTGTCCCTTTGTTTACATCAAATTTTATGTCTCTGCATGTAAATGAACAATAGTGACATTAAATGTGTTGTCGTGGAAAACAGCGAAGGTAAGTATGGTTTCTTAAATACTTTAATGTTTTAGCATCTTTCAAAAAATGCAATGGTGATAATGCGTAATTAAATTATTTGAGTTGCTTATTATAATATAATTTTATTTAAATTGATATGACATAACTTAGTTTGTATTTGAAAAACTCGACAATCTTCCACAGTTCGGTGGTAGAGATCCTGATGCTTATCGATTAGAGGCACATGAGTTTAAATCTTGGTTGCAACTGAATTAAAAAAATTTAGTACAATTGTACTTCAACTCATTAGGATAAGGCATGAAAGTTGTATGAGTGATAAAGTATAGGGAGCGTAATGTAGCTGCTACCATAACACTATTACTTGGGTTCAAGCGTCGTTAAATTGTAATTAAAGCTGCTATATTAAATTGATGAGTACTATTAACCTTTATTAGAATTACTTACATCGAATTCAGTGGTGCCCTGAAACATTTCCTTCTTATTTAAGCTGTATCAAACCCCTAATTCTTACTACATTGTGTAATTTAATGTAGTTACATTGGTTCCTATGCTGGCCGTGGATGGTCCAAATTGTCAGTGTCATAGTAAATATTGAAGGTATTACATAGTCAGTTTTCGTAAATGCCTTATTTAGCACAGCTACTGACTTTTTGATACTCGTTTACATACTCAGACGACTGACCAAGTGTGACCATCGATACAACAAGTCAAAGTGTGTGACGTCATTATGTACAACAATGGAAATAATCTCTTTTAACAAAAATAAACGAGACGCTTTACATGTTATATAAATGAAAGTAATATTTATCCAACCTTTGAAACCACCTCTGTTGGCCATCAGTCAACACCTACCCTTAATGGTGATATACTAGATAGTAAATGGGGTAGGTGTTAACTGATGACTTTTATTGATTCATTGATAAATAAGAGGCTATTTAACTGTTATTTAATTAATTTTATACATCATTTTTAATTAACGACAAATAAATTGAAATGATTAAAATGTTGTAGATAATAATTCATAGTTTAAATTTTCAAGCGATCGTGAATTAAAGGCTCGCATGTGTGACACAAAGTTAAAATCAGTATACAAGTATTTATAGTCTGAAACAAGATGAATATAGGTTACATACTTATTTTAGTATCAATTTTAGTAGTTCTACATGATTTGTGTGTTTATTCTTATGATGTAATGAATTCTTCGCAAATTTATATACTGTTGCCAGTGTGTCCTTGGATCAAGTCTAGGATAGAGATTCCTTCAAAACCTACATCAGATCGACCAATAACTTTCACTCCGAACTACAATAGCAGCTACGATCAGGAAGTTGGCTATAGGCGTCCACTAGCAAATATTACACGCCTTTTTAAACACATTCATCCAAGTGTTGCAGAAGATGCTAGACTGAAAGTGGTAAATAGTATACTTCTTAATTACTCTGCAATAAAGCTAATTCAACAGTTTTTTAAGATCTACATAATTATCATAGTGGTTTTTATCAATTATCTTTTTCTTATTTCGCAAGTATGTTTTTCTGGAAAATTTATTTGGCTTAGAGAAAGATTTTAGTAACACAGACGTAACTAGTTGTAGATCTTTTTTTTGGTGGAGGGAGGTAAAAGAAAAGTCCCTTTTTTTAGAGAAAAGTAAGTTAAGATTTTACAGTTAGTACACATTACCAATCTTAAATTTCGTTAAATCATCAAATAAAAGTTATTTAGGCAGGTACTGATTTTTTATTCAAATCTACCAACTTTTCTATTTGCAACTTTACTATTTTTTAAAACCAACTTTAATTATTTATATTTACTTTTTTTTTTGTTTATTGTTTCCAGCCTTATTTTGTGGAACTCCATAATCATGAAATAAATAAAGAAATAAATAAATTCTTTATTTATTTATATTTACCATTTTATTACAGAACAACCTTTCTATGGGGGCCATTTATGGGGCCTTTTTGTTTTTTAAACATTGAGAACAATATCATACAATTAACAATTTAAAAATATTTGCATGCTGTGTGATCTCTCTATATAAGATTGTGATATTTATATATTTATTGAATGTTTTATGTGTGATTTACTTTTGTGATTCTTTTCGTATCTTGTTGTCCATTTTGACTGTAGGTTACAGTGGCGTGCGGTCCATGGATGCAAGGGAAGCAATGCTCTAAAAGGTGTTTGGCGTAATTCGTTTACGTGTTTGTTTATAATTATATTACCTTTGATAATGACAGCATAGCTGTTGAAACAATATTGTCAGGTTGTATTTTAATAAAACTGTGAAACTTTTAATAATCTTTATTTATTTCATACTTGTTAATTGTATTTCTGAAATTAAAATTTTCCAGAAAAACTCTTAATATGTCCAGTTTGATTTTTAAACAAAATGTACTTTTTTTGTAGAAATTACGATAGATTTCTCGGAATTCTCTAATAATTTGTCGGAATTTTGTCGAGAATTCTTGGATTTCTATAGTGTATTCCCGGTAATTTGGAATATTTTTCTTGCAAACGTATTTATTGATTTTTGCGACATTTATTTATCAATGATAACGAGATGTGATCACTTGTTAATTGTATTTCTGAAATTAAAATTTTCCAGAAAAACTTTTAATATGTGCAGTTTGATTTTTAAACAAAATGTACTTTTTTTGTAGAAATTACAATAGATTTCTCGGAATTCTCTAATAATTTGTCGGAATTTTGTCGGAAATTCTTGGATTTCTATAGTGAGTTCCCGGTAATTTGGAATATTTTTCTTGCAAACGTATTTATTGATTTTTGCGACATTTATTTATCAATGATAACGAGATGTGATCACTTGTTAATTGTTCTGAAATTAAAATTTTCCAGAAAAACTTTTAATATGTCCAGTTTGATTTTTAAACAAAATGTACTTTTTTTGTAGAAATTACAATAGATTTCTCGGAATTCTCTAATAATTTGTCGGAATTTTGTCGGAAATTCTTGGATTTCTATAGTGTGTTCCCGGTAATTTGGAATATTTTTCTTGCAAACGTATTTATTGATTTTTGCGACATTTATTTATCAATGATAACGAGATGTGATCACTTGTTAATTGTATTTCTAAAATTAAAATTTTCCAGAAAAACTTTTAATATGTCCAGTTTGATTTTTAAACAAAATGTACTTTTTTTGTAGAAATGCATTCAAGGGCCCAAAATTCTCGGCGGACAACCAATTTATATTTCCGCTTTTTTTTTATAAATCTGAACGGTAATTTTTATACAATGTGAGGATAAATGTGCTGGAAAGCGATAGTCCCATAAGACTACGTGTTAAATGAGTCATATTCAAATGCTTATAACTTTTCTCTCACGTACCCTGGCCTTACAAAAAATTTTTTGGGTCATTTTTAGACCAAAATGAATTGATATATTTAATTCCATTAATATCTGAACGGTAGTTCTAAAACGGCGGTACTACCTTAAATACTTCATAACCTTGAATTGCTTTGATATATGTGTTTTGAGTTGCTGATTGTAGGCCGATCTTGCACCTGATAATACATATTGTTATGAATATTGGCGAGGTCTGATTTGGTTTGTTGTGTTTTGGATAAGATTTGTTTGTACATGTAACGTAATATGATTATTAGTGGTTATTATTTTAATGGTTAAAGAAGGTTTCTATCACAATGAGAACAACGTACAATTTTCGGTGTTCAAATCGTTATAATATTTCATAGATCAAAACAGTAGTTAAACCGTTATTGTCATTTTTTTTTGTTGATTTGTATTTCTTTTAATTCTTGAGGAATGGTTGCAAGTACTAAACCTTTAAAAAAGAAAGCAATTCTGGGGATATTTCTAATTCTTAATCTACATCTTTGAAAATAGAAGATTTGGATCATACAACATAGTACAGTCACAAAAAATTAAAATAAAATAATAGTGTTGTAACTGTACTATAATTCGGAAAAGGTTTTTCACTAATATCAAAGCAAGTCTGAAGAATTATCATCCTGAAGATCTTTTCCTCGATCCTGCTAAGTATAATAAAAAAAGGGTACCTGTGATTGAGTTATACAATTAATAAAAGATAAAAAAACATTCATTTACCGGTAATGTGTTCATCCACTATATAATTGCTTCTTAAATAGAACCTACTTGTAAAGTGTTTTGCAATATTTCATTCTTAAAAAGGAATTACAGTAAATTAAAAAAAACATAAACTTTAGAAGCTATGAAAACCTTTTAAGAATTTTAGTGTCGGTTGCTTAAAGCATTGTTAACTACATGATTATTTAGACGCTTTGGTAACACACATGTGATAGGTTAATTCAAAGTAAGTCTTGTAGCGTGATTGGTTCTTTTAAACCCGTTGTTAAGTTTTATCCAATCAGGTTACTTAATAGCGTGATTAATTTAACAATATGGTTAACTACCCAGTAAGCAGACTGACGTTACTTTAACGTCGATTATTGGTCAGTCATTACGTCATCTTCACCTTTGAAGTGACGTTATAATGATGTTAATAAGGCCCGGTTGTTCAGTACAAAGTTCAGCCGAGGTTCGCGAGAACCTCCACTTAAATTAAGCGTTTGTTAGGCTCGGTTACCTGTTGTACATGCTCTGCTCGTGGATGGTTTAGCTGAACTAGAGCTTTATTTCTCCTTACGAAAGTTGGTACTTCTCTGGCATGCGCATTTAAAGGTGAGTCTGACAGCTGGCCCTTGTTTACAAAATATTAACCTATACACAGATATGAAGTAGCGACATTGTTGCGTGGTGTGTTTGTTTTCGTATTTGATTTGAGGCTTATTAAATACTATTTTTTCTACAGCTGTCAAAAAATGATGACATTTTTTTATTAATATCCCAAAATGCCACATTGGTTTTGTTTACTTGACAACGTGCATTTATGCGATTTATGCATATTTGAGCAATATCGTTTCCGTATCAACAACGAAACTGTCCAGTTTGCGCTAAAAAAAATTCCTAGTGTTATTTTTTATGATTTTTTTTCTACTTTTTCGATTATTTCAATAACACTGTAAAAAAACGTGTGCAGTTCGTGTTCGAAATTACTTTGGCATTCTCGAATCAGTTCTTAACTTGGCTACGCTTCGTAAAAAGACTTTCATTTTTGACCACCAAAGTAACATTTTGCGCATTAGATACATAAATAACTATTATCAAAAAATTAACAGCATGTTTGAGTTTTGACAACCGAAATCGTTTTACAAATTGATTATCACCACACACTTCAAAGTGATTAGGTCTTGGCCTATCTATATACTCTGGAAGCTCGACGATTATCAATAGCATTTATTATTTATTTAAAGCTATTATTTTATTTAAATAATAGTAATTTTTGAAGATCATAAAAATGCTCTAAGCACTTGAGCATAAGTGTCAGTTGAGCCACCAAAATTGATGGTTTAAGTTGAGCCTTCTATAAACCTGGCTTAACTGGTGAGCCCTGATTGTACAACAGTTTACAAGAGTTCAGTAGAAGTTCAACATGTACCTCCCTCAAATCCTCCCTGAACCTCTATTGAACAACTGGGCCTAAGACGGGTAAATGTCACAGCCCAAAGACGTCATTTTAAGACGTAAAAAAGACGTTTTATTACGTAAAGAAAACGTTATATAATGATTTAAATGATGTTTTATTGATGTTTTAAGGACCTGTTTATTTCTACTTCTGCAAATAAAACACCTTAATTTGAAAAATAGCGATTTATTATTTAAGCTTCTGAAACATAAATATAATCACTATTATTATATTATTATACTTATATGGCGGCCATAAAACTCCTGTTGTTTTCGGGGAGTCAGCCAACACTTGTATACTTCCTCCGTCCTTTTCGGTGAATTGTATGAAATGCCATCCTAATTTGTTTTACTAACATCGACACAAAAACTGCAAGAAATGCTCAGAAATAAAATACCACAAATATATATTTTTAATGAAATATGTACAGGTACACACCATGCAGCTAAAAGACCATCAACATCAGCCAACTTTTTGCATGTATTCGGCTCCTTCTTGAAACATACGTTTCAAAAATTCATGAAATCTTTTAATTTTGTTTATAAAAATGATTGAGCCTGCAACAATAATAAAGTTAAATATCAAGTAATATTTTAGCGCTAAGTGTGCAAGATATTTTTAGGTTTATATTATTAATTCAAATTCAAGGAATATACCATAATAATATTAACATTTTTAAATTTTTTGATGTATTCAATAATTTAACTTTTATACCTATTAATTGTAAATTTGATTGCAAGAATCTTATGAAAAATTTCCATCAAAATTTTTGTTAAAATTTCCATAATTCTCGTATATGTAAAACGGGTCTTACTTACATTTTGTAAGAAAATTTGTCGACGACATTGAGACGTCATAACACTACATTCGTCATACTTGTATGACGTCATTATAACTTTATAATTGGGCATTCGTCATCAGCGACCAAACATGTCTAAAAAATCACGTAAATAAGACGGCACTCTGCTTACTGGGTATGCTTTATGCAACCGGCCCTAAATGTCACTTTCTTTTCAAAAGGCGCTAAATTTGAATTCATTTATACAGAACCCAATTTATGGATTCAAGAATTAAAATAATAAAACAATAACTATAAGGAATTAATAAGCACCTAAACAAACATTATACAATCATTAAAATTTATTAATTTTGAGAATTGTAAAAAATAAAAACCCTGAAATACAATTTTTTCTTATATTTTTGGAATACTATTACATAATCACTAAAGAGTCTCTTTTATATCTGTACATAAATAAAATTAATCATTCCAACATGGTGGAACAATACTATCACATATAAAAGTCTGTCCCAATGCATTATAAGTAATTGTGCATACTATATATACCATCACAATATATCAGAATAAACTTGATAAATATCCTAGCTACTAGCTATTGTGGATTTGGGGAGTTTGGTTTGTATTTTAGCTTTTGTTAATCCTGCAAAGGCTTGGAGCTTTGAGATAATGAGAATATTAAACCAGAACTCGACTTTTGCAGATACATTTTTACTATAGAGTGAAGGGCCTTTGTATCATACCTCCTTCATCACCTCTCTCTGCCCCGACCAGTGCACCACTGTTGGTCATTCCAGTTAAGAAATCAATATAAACATAGTCTTAGGGGTTATAATTTCAATATCATTTACTCTTGACCTGACATTATTACTCCTCTCTGGTTTGAAATTTATTCCAAACAATGAAAATTCTTAGACAGCCTGATAAATACTAACCTTTTCAACAGGATTATACTGTTGAATATTGCTTTTACCCAACCCAACCTTATAATTACATTACCTTATAATTAATAAATTGTTTGTGACTGTAAAGTAAATTCATATATACAGAGTTTGATTTGGAAATGCTTTCCAGGATTAGTGGGGCGATTATGGTATAGTACTTAAATAGTATTAAATATTGGTCCCAATTCTTAGTTACCTAACCTTACCTGCAGTATTAGAAGAAAATCACTAGTATGGCGAATGTTGTAAACAATTTAGTTCAATTGCAGTAGTTCAAATACCGATAAATTTTCTGAAAGATTGCCTTAATGATCAGGTTTTTAACCAACTGTGATCAAGTCTAAAGTTTACTCCAGTACCCACTTCTATAAATAGCTTTAACTTGTCCTTGTCGCAAAATTGGTCAACAAACCAACAAGTGATAAGATAGTGTAACTAAGATTTAGACTTTACAATAGAAAACACAAGACTCCTTTCGACCAAGAAGGCACAGAATAAAACCTATCTAATACTAAAGTCATGCTAGCAATTCTAAATATTATAAAGGTATTTAAATACGTTCATAGAGCGTTGTACTATGGAATGAATCAGAGTACTTGGAGAGTTCTTCGTACCTGTTACGGAACTTTTACGTGCCAAACATCATATTGATAAGATCTTACATCCTGCTCGATATGAAGCTATGTTTTTATCATTTTGGAAATGTCTCTACATATAAAGAAATAAGGGCTTTCTATTAGATAAATGACAAAGTGAAAAATAACGCGACAGCTACAGTTTGTTACCATTACAAACAGCCAGAGAACAACGAGTATGTTTAACAATGAAATTGATTTAATTGATAACAATAGAATTGAAACATTGATAAATGATACTACTATTAAAAGACAATTTTGTATTCTTGGACTTTTTTTATTATTTGTGAAAATTTATAAAAACTAAACTTTGAGAACTTTCTTTGAGCCAAGGACCAAGGTGCATTTCTATATATCTCAATTACAAATTTTGTGTGTTGTAAATACATAGCTTTGTATATACGTGGATAGATCGGAATGTTTCTAGAATGAACCACAAGATGGCGTTATGCGCGCGTGCTGATCACTTGTTTTGAAAGCGCCATTGTTCGTACAACAGTTGTCAAATTTTCAAACGGATTGGATATAAACACACGCCGTTACTATCGATTCAAGTAAACAATTTGTGCATTTTCATAATCATGAATAAAAACGAGTTCCGTGCAGTTATAAAACATTTCTTTTTTAAAGGCTTAAATGCTAAACAAATAAAAACGGAGTTAGATGAAATTCATGGTGAGTCTTCGCCTTCGTATGCAACAGTTGCTAACTGGGTTGCTGAATTTAAACGCGGAGAACGAGCATAGAGGATGCACCACGTTCTGACAGACCAAAAACAGCTACCGATGAAGAAACAATTGAAAAGGTCCATGAACTCGTGATAAAGGATCGCCGAATAAAGTTGAGAGAGATAGCAGAGAAAGTAAGTATTTCATACGAACATGTACATTGCATCTTACATCAACATTTTGACATGAGAAAGCTTAGTGCTACATGGATGCCGCGTCTGCTGACAATCGACCAAAAGCGAGTTCGAATGACCATTTCTCAGAAATGTCTAGACATGTTCAAACGCAATAAAAAAGATTTTTTGCGACATTTTACAACTGTTGACGAAACATGGATTCACTACTACACTCCGGAGACCAAGGAACAGTCAAAGCAATGGACAAAACGTGGTGAGCCAATTCCAAAGAAGGCAAAGACGATTCCGTCTTCTGGGAAAGTCATGGCTACCGTATTTTGGTATTTGCGAGGAATAATTTTTATTGACTCCTTGCAACACGGGAGGACAATAACGAGCGAGTATTATGCGTCGTTATAGACAGACTGAATAAATAAATCAAAGCTAAAAGGCCTCAGTTGGCAAAGGAAAAGGTCTTGTACCACCAGGATAACGTCCCATCCCACAAGTTGACAATTGCGATGGCGAAACTGCACGAACTACGATTCCAGTTAATTGAACATGCACCCTATTCGTCAGACTTGGCTCCGTCGGATTTGTTCTTGTTCCCAAATCTCAAGAAATGGCTGGCTGGAAAGAAATTTTCATCGAATACTGAAATCATCGAAGCTGTGAATTGATATTTTGAAGGTTTAAATAGTTCTTATTTTTGTGAAGGGTTGAAGGGTCTTGAAAAGCGTTGGACTAAATGTGTAGGAGCTGAAAGGAGACTATGTAGAAAAATAAATACGATTTTCCCCAAAGAGTTGTTTTTTTCCGTTTCGTTCTAGAAATTTTTCGATCTATCCTCGTACAACATAATTGTATCATTTTTTTACTTTGTTAAAAAACTCCACCTTGTTTCTTTTTAGCCCGAATTAATACAAAAATACGGCTATCCATGTGATGTACACATCGTAACATCTCCAGATGGTTACATTCTGGAAATGCACAGAATTCCCCATGGCAGGGAAGGACCAACTAAAAACAGACCTGCTGTTTATTTACAACATGGTTTACTTTCTTCTTCTGCTGATTGGCTTGTAACAGGACCAGATAAAGCACTAGGTACATACATAAATATTTAATCTAGTTTCAGTTTTTTGTAATAACATTTATTTACTTTGTAAAGGATACATCTTAGCTGATGCTGGTTATGATGTATGGATATCAAACGTTCGTGGCAACAGATATTCACGTAAACATGTTTTTTGGGATCCAGTCGCAGATGCAGCGAAATTTTGGGATTTTAGTTGGCACGAAATCGCCTTACTGGATGTTCCAACTCTGATTGATTATGTACTTGCACAAACTAACCAGCCTCAAGTCAACTATATTGGGCATTCACAAGGAACTACAGTTTTTTATATATTGTGTTCAGAAAAACCAGAATACAACAAAAAAATCAGAGTTCACTTCAGTTTAGCTCCTGTTGGATTCATGAAGAGTATGGGAAGTCCTTTTTTAAGATTTATCGCATTCTTTGAAGGGTCACTAGATGTAAGTGCACTCATAATCAGAAGGTTTATTATCAAATATAGTACTTAAATATAGCTAGTGATCAAAAACGTTTCTAATCAAGAGACCTGCAAAACGGAAAATCTAACGACAAGCTTAATAAATTACTGATTTAATCAAAGACAAAATATCTTGCTTCCGCTGGTCACTTAATTAGAAAGGTTCTTAATCACTTGATGTTTTATACTTAAATAAATATGTTTTATAGGCCCTTTTTAATTTGATTGGCATCTATGAATTTTTACCAAATACTGGACTGTTAGCAATACTTGGTGATCTTCTATGTAAAGATAATTCGGCTTTCCAACTACTATGTACAAACACACTTTTCATCCTTGCTGGTTTTAATTCAAAACAGATGAATGCAACTTTGCTACCCATACTAATGGGTCATACCCCTGCTGGAGCAGCAACTAAACAGATTATACATTACGGACAAGAAGTTCGCTCAGGTATGTCAAAAACCAGTAGAAAATAGTCTGAAAAAGATTGCTCTTAAATTATAATTTATTTTCTTTAGGAAAATTTGGAAAATTTGATTATGGCTTTTTTGGAAATTTGAAGCGATATGGCAGTATAACGCCTCCAAATTATGACCTCCAAAATATTAAGGCGCCCATGTATTTGTTTTATAGTAGAAATGATTGGATGTCTGGTGAACGAGACGTTTTGAAACTGTACAAGAAGACTCATAGCGTTTTAGAGAAATTCTTAGTTCCTGATCCCTTGTTTGCACATTTCGATTATTTGTATAGAATTAGTGCAAATGATTTGGTTTACAGAAGGATTATTAGCTTAATGAAAATGCATTAACATAGTAGTATAATAATAAATACTCAAAACAACTATAACAAATTTTATTTTTATACAATTAAAAACTTCTTGTTTGTAATGTCAGTATGTCTGAGACTGGAAAATCATCCCAGCCAGCACACTGACGTCATAATGTCACCGTTCTTCGGCAGTAACTACGTCAAATGACGTATTAAAATGACGTCAAATTGTCGTAAAACTGACAGCATTATGTGACAGCTCAAGGACGTCACTATAAGACGTCATTAAAATGTAGTTCAACGACGTCATTAAAACGTTGTTCAATGACGCCATTAAAACGTCCTATACTAAGACTAGAAGGAATTATAAATAAATAGTTGAATATTAGAAATAATATTTATTATATACTATTTTATACATAATAATTATTAAACAAAAGCAAACATTCAATAACAGAACATACATCTCTTCTATTAACTCAACATCTCGTAATTATTAAACAAAAGTAAACATTTACTAACTGAAAAGCTGCTAAAGCAATATACAGAATAAATGATGATACTAAAATAATATTAGTAAGTACTAAGAAACCATTGCATTAGTATTAATTTATTAACAATAGTAATCTCACAAAATCGTCGAACGGGTAAAATTGTATAGGTTATGTAGTATGCGACGGAACAAGTAATTATTAATACTCATCCTTTATGACAAACCACACAATTATTATGCAATAGCTGCACCTACACATACACTATAAATGTAGGTACGTCAACAACTTGAATAATAAGTAGAAACGTTACTAATTAAAGTGTAAAACAAATACACGAAAGACGTTGTTGCTGTTTGTGTTGCAGCACTTCAGTAAAAAAAATAAAGTAAAACAGTGTTGCTAGATTTGTCTCTCGTACATCAGTGGACCTGACAATACAAAAATAGTGTAGTTGAATATTGAAAACAGTAAAATAATGTATTCTATTTACATTCTACAAATGTAAAAATAAAAAATATTTTATGGAAAATATCACTTTTTGATTGCCTAGATAAATCATAATTAATAATATTAGAAGTCTAAAAACGACCTTATTCTACGTCTAAAAGACGTCGTTTTGATGACGTGTACGTACGTCCCATAACATGACGTCTTATGGACATCATTTATTAGTCATATGACGTCGCCGACCAATAATCACTTAAATATAACGTCAGTGTGCTGGCTGGGATATTACATTAAAAACTACTACCTCAGCTATCAGACTAGAGCTTTTATGGTAAGGTATATTTAATTGACCAAATGCAGTTTGACATGAATTCTGAACCACAATATTACGAACAAAGAAAATACAAGTTATTGTTTCTCCAGAAAAGATTTTCAAAAAGCACGTCAAGACTGTTTTCAAACCTTTCAGTAAACTCCAAGTTTTAAAATCAAAAGTAAGTTTTTTCCCCACATTCCTTTCCATTTTGCTTACAAGGAATACATACAGCACTTCGTGTTCTAGTAGACTTCTTCTTCCCCCCGAAGTGGTGTTCGAACCGCGGATGGTGCGGTTTTGAAAGCGGCCGTTTTTCTTAGAATCTCTTGAGGAGCGCCGTCGGTGGATGGGGGCGTTCTCCTAGTAACGATATTGCATGAAACTTACGTAAACGCATGCCACAAATTACATCATCAGGATTTCAAGAAAAAAAGGTACGTGAATAGAATGTAATTTCTGTATGCCTTACACATGAAATGAAAGATGAACAGAAAAGGATGTACTATTTATTAGATACCACTATTATGTGTAATTCACGTGCCACCGGATTTACCAATGGCATTATGTGTTTTTCTCGTTTTGAAATTAAAAGCAGTGGCACAGCAAAACTACAGTGTTCAATCTCATCAATTTTTGAAATATAACGACTTTTTTTATAGCTAATACAAACGAATATATCTCAGTAGCAGTATGGAGTATCAATTCCATTGTAGCGGAATATATCTCAGTAGCAGTATGGAGTATCAATTCCATTGTAGCGGAAAATCAAGGTTATACCTTCTAAATAACGAACCACAATTAATTAATTTTGATAGACATAATGATATTAAATAAATATCACACACTGTTTAATTGCTCGACGCTCGGACGCGCAGCATATTGACGCGCGGGGTATAATTTGAATGTTTAATACCGACTTATCTTATTTCAATGACTATTTCACTCAATGTTATACGAACCAATAAAAATTTATCCTGTGAACGAAATTCTCTCTATTCCGGCGACTATTTTTTGTTTATAAAATTTTCCGAACTTGTTCTACCAATGAAAACGTTCAAATAAGCAACCTACCCTTTATTTCACCGACAATTTTTTTGCTATAGTAACGATCCTACAAAAATAGTATACACAAACTGTACGTTTCATTGAAATAAATGTTAAATATTTTTATTCTTTGTGTTGTTTATTCGCGAAATAGTCATAACGAATAACATATGTGGTAAAATTTTTTCTTGGCAAAATTTTCTTTTTGATTTACTCGTGTTTGTTGCCAATTCATCTCGTGACATTGATCAAAAACTTTTTTTTAGTGGCAATGTCACTCGAGAAATTGCTATGCAACAAACGCTCGTAACAATAAGAAAATTTTGCCGACAAAATTTTACCACTTATGGTATTATATATGAAAATAAAATAAATTCTTCACAAGTATTTGTTACAAACATTTTATAATTTTACTAATACATGTTTGAAAATATTTGTAATGCAATGCAGCTTCTGACCCTTCATATTATAGCGTGCTTAATGATTTGTGTATTTTTTATAACAAATCAACTTTATTTCTTCACTCTTATTACATGATAAGTATCTAAAATATTGATGAGATTGTGCAGTTTGATAAACATATTCGAGAAGCTTAAAAAAGCCTCAACACTTAGATCTTCAAAGGCAGATATAAGGTTCATTTTTGCTGTAAGTGAACTAAATGATTTAGAATTTTCAAATAATGTGCAAATATTAACTTAAATTAGTTTATTTAAGAAAAACATGTTTATAGTACTGAAGTATTGATATAAAAAATACTTTATTATTAATACTTTATTAATTAATTCAAAGGAAACATGATTAATACTATAATTAACTATAACTAATAATATCTTAATATAAACAATAATAAATACAGACAACAAATATGAGTAGCAATACTAACAGTAAATAAATGGACGTTCTAGTTCCGAATCCTGAACTGAAGCACTAGAAACTATCAAAATTAAAATTTAAAGTTTTATTTTTTTAATTTGTCTTAAATGACGAGAAGTATAAATTTTTCTACCTCTTTCCATTGCACTAAAAATGAGACTAAACATTTTGTCGGTGAAACTTTGCATAGGGATCTTATATTATAAATTAAATATGTTGTTCATTTTACATATTCACCAAAAGCATGTGAATGCTATGGTACCGACGACGACAGAAAAAGGATGTTTTTCATGTGTTAATTTTAACGTGCCAACGATATACCGCAGGGTACGTAAATAATTATTACATTGCATTGAACATCACTTTGGAATTTTAATTGTGGTAGACAAAAATAATTAGAGGCACATAATTTTCATATGAATTTTTATTCCAGCACTACTAGAGTAAGTATATTTCATTTTTATAATAATTGTTATAGTATAGCTACCCTTACAGCAATTCAAACATTTATCGTTTTAACAAATTTAATGAAATCTTTCAAGAAATCTTTTACTGGCTTCTCTTTTTGTACAGATCACCTTCTAATATGATATTATTTCTTAGTGTAGCCCTCTGACGACTTGACTTAGTACAGCGAGATCAAGATTGATTTTCCTGATCCTACACTACTTTCCATCACCTTGATATCAATATTTACATCCAATTTATAAATAAAACTAGTGATATAAAGAATTCTGGGGAATTTATTAGATGTCCCTAGATGTCAATCTGTCAAAATTGTTTTTGTTGTTAACTCATTGCCGTGCGTTGTTAATTCCGTTTATTTCTTTATTCTTTTCGTTGTTTAATTATTTCTATACATAAAAGTCTTTTTCAAGACTACCACTGAAGGATTATATTGAGTGCAAGGTAAATAAAAATATTTTTATTGTTGTTATAAAGTTATTTTATGTAGAAATTGTGAATTACAGGTTACAGGTCAATAACCTCTATCAAAATGCCCTTTTCTCTTGAACAAGAGAAATTTATTATAGAAGCTTATTTTCGCAACTGTGAACGAGATGGTAATGCAGAATGTAAATATTCTCCAACGCTTTGTGCAGAAGAATGGATAAATCGCTTCCCTGATATGGAAATTGATGAAGAAACTTTAATTCGATATATACACCGGATTGTGCACCGTTTTCGTGAAACAGGGAGTGTTAGTAAGGGGAAGTCAAGTGCTCGTGCTACTGTACTTACGGAAGATGTTGTTGCAGATGTGCGTACTCGTGTAGAACGTAGTCCAAACAAACCATTACGCCAACTTGCTCAACAAACAGGTAATCGTAACAGTTATATGAAAATTACTTTGAACTATTAAATGAAAATTATTGTAGGTTTATCATATGGTACAGCTCACAAGGCAGTAAAGAAAATACTACACTTCCATCCATATAAAGTTACTGTCGTGCAAGAGTTACTTCCCCCTGATTATGAAAGACGAATTCAATATTGTAACTGCTTTAATGCAAATCTTCGCAATGATGATTTATTGGATCTCACATTCTTTTCCGATGAATCGTGGTTTCATTTGTCCGGATACATTAATTCACAAAATTATCGAGTATGGTCTACAGAAAATTCACACGTTTTTCAAGAAACGCAGCTTCATCCATTAAAAATTGGGATGTGGATAGCAATATCCAGGAGGCGGATAATTGGCCCTGTTTTCTTTGAAGATACAGTAACAGCAGCACGTTACCAACAAATATTAGAAACGTTTATAAACCAGCTTAATGATGAGGAGCTACAACGTGGATATTTTCAGCACGATAATGTTACTGCTCATACAGCTGGAAGAACGGTTCGGTATTTAGAACAATTTTATGGTGAGAGAATAATCGGAGAGAATACAGGACGTTGGCCTACGAGGTCACCTGACCTCACGGCACCAGATTATTGTTTGTTTGGCATCTTAAAAAATACAATTTACCAGACTCGCTTGTATACACTAGATGAGTTGAAGGACGCTATTACCGTGGCAGTACGAAGCATTACACATGAGCAATTGGTAAATATATTCGAAAATATGAAAAAACGATTAGATGCTTGTCTGGCTGTACATTAGGGTGGTCCAACAAAGAAGCAAAGTCGGAAATCTTTTGCTCTCACCCCCTAGGATTATTGTATATCGCAAAAAAAAGTACCCCTATTTTTTTATTTTGAAATCGGACAATGTTTAGGGGTGCCTCAAAGCCCTTAAAGTTTCCCATGTATTTTATATCGAAAAAAAAAACTTTTTCATAGATTTGGTATAGAATTTTAGAAAATAATATTTTTCAACGGGACTACTCTGTTTCTCTTCAGAAATGTTCAGAGAATAACATCCAATAATTTATTTATCAAAATATTTTATATTAAAACATAGTAATAAATATTTTTTAACGATTTTTCTGTTTCTTTCATTTATGGTTTTTTTGCAGGTCTGTAAAAAATAGTTAATATAAGAAATTTAACAAATAAATTATTGGATGTCATTATCTGAACATTTCTGAAGAGAAACAGAGTAGTCCGGTTGAAAAATATTGATTTTCTAGGATTCTATACCAAATCTACGAAAACGTGATTTTTTCCCATATAAAATACATGGGAAACTTTAAGGGTTTTGAGGCACCCCTAAACATCGACCGATTTCAAAATAAAAAAATAGGGGTACTTTTTGTTTCGATATACAATAATCCTAGGGGGTGAGAGCATAAGATTTCCGGCTTTGCTTTTTTTTTGACCACCCTACTGTACATGGAGGTCATTTTGAACACATACTATAAATCTATTGTAATAATTTTAATTGTAAATTGTTTAATTGTGTTAATTTGTGTAATTTTAATTGTTTATTAAATGAAATCTTTTGTATTTACTTTTTATTTTTGATCGTAATTGATCTTAATGATAATAATTGATATTAATAGTATTGGTTACCAATACTGTGGCAAGAGAAATTGACACGTCTTGTTATTTCTGTTATCAATGGTAACACATAAAACAGTAAAATATTTCAATTAGCATTCAGTAATTCTTTTAAATTCCTGAAGTTTATTTTGTATGAAAAGGATAAACTTTTGCATAGTTCAAATGACATAAAACAAACAATCCTTATAACCATTTCAATATATTTTTTAATTAAAAACGAACTTGTTTTTCATGTTTTTAATTCCACACAAACCAAAGTGTTTCTAAGTTTTTGTACATTACTTTGGAGGTTAGTTTTTTTGAATGTCATCCGCACACCACTGCTTTTGTCCTGACTCTCAGGTGATGGATGTAAATATTGATATCAAGCTCGTGGAAAATAGTGTAGGATCAGGACATTCAATCTTGATCTCCCTGTACAATGATACAGTAGATGCTCAATGGTTTAATTATCATTACTGCAAGAACAATCTGCACTTTCCATAATTTTAAATATATGCAAATAACTTTTTAACTTGCCGTTCCTGTAAGAAACACTGTAAGTTCTGGTGACAATGGTAATTGCGTTGCTTAGTCTTTGATGTACAGTTGCAAAGTAGAGTCTTGTTTCCGCACCTTTTTGTGACTACCCACTTTGATTGCTACTGCACTATGCTATTATTGATCACATCACTCATTATTTCACTTTTAGGAACTCTACGTTGTATATGCTGAGTTGATTAATTGGCCGTTGACTAGCCTCATTCCCTATTATCCCTACATGCGCTTAAACCCACCCGAAAGTCACTTTCCATCCCACATCAACCAACATTCTTAACTTTTCTTTGATTCCATCTATCACAGTGCTATGAATGTTTGGAATTTTAGCAAATCCAAAGTTATTCTATTTGTATTCACTGTAATGTTTCTTGTATTTATTGGAATCCGTTCCAACTCTACTATGACCTTTTCTAAAACTTTATAAATTGCCATTCCTTCAGCCTGATTATTTGAACACCTTTCGTGTAGCCTGTTCTTTATAGACCATATTCTTTGCTTATTGCTATATAACGCTATGTCAAACCCTACGTGTATATCTTGTTTACTTACATCGGTGTAAGCTTCAAGGCCATATGTTGAATCTTCTTCTGTTTCTATAACTCTGTGTCTTTGCAGGATGTATCCATTGTGATATGGGTGTATGTGCACATACGCCAATTCATACGCTTCCAGACCTTTGTTGATCTTACAGATCCTTACCAGCGTTTTAGGATTAATAACTATTGGTGGAAATCGTGATATAACACAAGAAACATCATAATATAATGTGCAATAAGCTTTAAAAAGTTTACCAGTCTCTGCACTCTTTCCAGCATTCCAGCTTTCTTCTGTTGTATCCATTTTGCAATGCACTTTCCTGGTACCCAGGGACGTATTTATGAGGGAGGGCTAACCTGGAGGCTGAACTCCCCCCGAAGATTTCTTAATAGCTTAAGTAATTTATGTCAAAATCTATCTATCTATCTATAAATCTATGTTTCACAATCTAGACCACATTTTAATTTGGCTGACCTAGAAACATTTCTATTATTTTTTTACATTTATCTATTATTTGGTGATGTGGTAATCAAATGTAATAATAGTCCAAGCGATCACCGCAAGATTTTGACCGTCATACGACTAATTTATGTAAAATGTGGACGTAAACACAGTGCCTACACTGTGGATTCGCTTATAGCCTCGTATTCCCTAGAATACGAGGCTATAAGCGAATCCTGGCACGATTGCAGTTAATGGCCTAATTAAGTCTTAATTAATTATAGTATTTTACATCTGTTACTTAACATCATGATGAAATATACAGGTATTTGTAGAGAAGTACCTGTACTTCCAGCATATCTTTGTCAGCCTTACCTCATCCTGGCAGAAGTATCCGACTGACTACCCCAAAGTTAATCAGAATTTAATCAAGCTTTGTGACACTTTGCAAGCTGCCATAAGAGACTTTATGCACAGATGCATTATAATTAGACTATTATGTGGGTATGGCACTTGACTACCAATCTTAAGGTCCTGGGTTCGAATCCCAGGAATAATACATTGGAATTTTAAAAATATCTAAGGCTTCCAGGTCGACTCAGCCTGTGAAAATGAGTACCTGGGAAATCATTTCCTGGGGTAATAATAGGCGGTCGGTACGTAAAGCTAGCCACTTTACCACCCTTGAGTACCGAGCGGCTCAAGAATAGTAGCCTACCCTGCTATACCCCAATGGGCCTTCATGGCCTGTGAAAGGGGACTATTATTATTATTATTATTATTGCAAGACTCATCTAAACATAAACGTCTTTTTATGGCCCAAGGGCCTCTTTATGGTCAGACAGGCAATAACGAAAGGTCAATTAAATGTCAGAAGCTTTTTGTAAAACTTGATTGGTTCTTAATATAATTTGTAAACTTCTCACCAATGAAAATAAGCTGAAATTCAATATTTCGGAATAGTAACTATAGTAACGTACTTCATACTATAAGCACATAAGTATACGCACAGCGGCTTGATGTACCTACGTACTCATTTAATTATATCTTTACACATTACAAGATTTGACATAAAAACTTAATCTGTGCATAAAAGAGTGTGTATAGCGGGAATAACTTGCTTTTATGACCCTACAGCCTTTTTCTAGCCCTCGGCTAACGCCTCGGGCTAGAAATAACGCTTCTGGCCATTAAAGCTTCATTATGCCCTTAATACATAAATAACTATTAAGTATAACCGACCACTATATATATGCCGCTGCAAAAGCCCCCTTAACATCAAGGCTTGTGATTATAACATTATTCTTTTTTTTTTGAGGTTAACTTCTAGGAATTAACTTCTTTAACTGTCATGACTGCATCGACTGTAGAACTTTGCGGTCTAAAACCGATTTTGATTAATTAATAGGTTATGGGTTAGGTTATGAGTTAGGTTATGGGTCTGGATATGTGTTAGGTCATAGTTTATTTTATTGGTTATAGGTTAGGTTATGATAAATATTATGATTTTCTTTTTTTTTGTTTAAGACACAAATACATTTAAGCAAATATTTTAATATTATTAATACCGGAAACTTCATATATTTTACCATATGAAAATAGGCGACATTTTTGTGGCGTTATCTTCGCAGATGGGTGTGCAACTAAACGCTGATTTCTCAATTAGTAACCTACATCTAATTAAAAAATAACACTATTTCTGAAAAAGTGGTTTATTGCTGTTCTGCTAGCATATATAACCTTTTACAATTTATCTAAACTATTCAATTTTTTATCTCAATAATTATTTTTTAATTACACTTCAAATAATTTTAATATGTCACATTTAGATGTACACCGCAAGAGGCGCTATTAAATTTTGTCTCCCACTTTTCAAAATAAGTTTCCGGTAATAATAATATTAAAGTATTTGATTTATAAGTTGTTATTTTTATTTTGGGGTCATTGTAGGTGTTCGGTAATAAATATTTCATAAAAACCTGTTTTGTTACTCTTATTACCTAGTCTCCCATAATTTCTAGTGTTAAACCATTCAGTCATTAATTTTACCTCAAAAAGTATAGTTGATTGCAATATCTAAAGTGTTTTTTTGTACGACCCTGCTATCTCGGATTGTTTACTAAACTTGGTTTTAGAACAGTAGGTTATTTTTACTGGTTACTAAGCAACAACGCGTCGGTAAGTAATTACTTACCGTTCAGTTCTGTTAAAACCAGAACGGTAAGTAAATTATATGTAATTTATAAAATAAATGCATCATTTTTAGATGTCTCTTTCGTGAAAAATCATTATTTTCTAAATAATTATTGAACTATTTAAAAAAAAGTATGTCTTTTATTTAAATCTGCTGTGAAAAATACACAATAATAACAACTTTTGCTATCTATTTATTTATGTTGAAACGACAAAAATATCGTGACATTCAAAAATAAAATTACAAACGTATCCATGGTAACGACAAAACCTACTTAATGGTTCGTGGATATACAGGGCAAAAATAAATTATCTTGAATCTATTATTTTTTTACCATCTTTGGGATATTTCCTTAGTTAATACATTTGTATTCATAATGGTCGTAAAAAAATAGTATAAGCATCTCAAACAGTAAGGAGTTTACCGATCTCCTCCAATATTGGGGACTTCGCTTCGCTCAGTCGCCATTGTCGTCGATCGGTAAACTGTCCTTACTGTTCTCGATACTTAATATACTATAAAGTGATCTAGTTGATGATTCTTGTTAGTGAGACAATAACTACTTGATTGGTGAGTTCACTCACGAGTATTTTGTTCATCTTTTAAGGAGTGACGCGTAGAGCGAGTTGATTTAATGAGAACATGAGTTATAACTAGGGGTGGGCGATATCAAAAAAGTTATCGAAAATATCGATATTCAAAAGTTATCGATATTACCGATATATCGATAAGTATCGAGGCCCGATCGGGCAAAAAATGGTGTAAGCATTACGGGCGTTAGGTACGCTTTACCAGTCTCGGCTAATATGGAGACTTCCTCTACGCGTCGGTCTCCACACTATTAGCCTCGTGGAAAGTTATCACATTCGGTTCTCCATATTTCAAAAAAATACTAATTTCAAATACCACATATATTGCTGAACTCAGAAAAAATATACTTTTCATTTCTAGCCAAAAATAAGGGGGTTCCATTTAAAAAAAAAGTCGATGACGTCATAGGCCCCACAGTAGTAAACTAAAAAATTAAAATTGACGTCCATAAAATCCGCAGAAAAACAATAAAATTGGCGTATCGAGCTTTTTATCTAAACAGTGATAATACAAAAAATATTAATTTTATTCCTTACTTTATTGACACACTGTACAGGGTTATTCATTATAATTTGATCACCTCTTTATTGTTGTTATTATCGGAGAAAACAAGTTTCGTACAAAAGTTATATTGTTGTATCTATTTATATTTTTTAAAACACTCCTTTTTTTAATAAAAATTTTTTATTAAAAAAAAGTTATTAGTAAAATGTTTTTTATAAAAAATATACAATAAATTAATAAAAAACTGTGAAGTTGGTAATAAAACTTTGGCATTTTTTGCAATTAATTTTTACTGGGCTCACTGGATTATGGAGGCTCACTCCTTCGTCGCTCGCCGCAATAAACTTTCTAGCTCGCCCGTAAAGATTAATCTATAAAGCTTGCCACGTAAATAACTATTACATACCTAGCAAAAAGGTTACTATGACAAGTAAGCGATAAATATTTATCCTTCTCAGATGTATATTGATAGTCTCTTTTTTTGTTGATTACACATGAAAATTCAAACCCAAACCGGAGTTTTACTAACTCTGTATAAATCAACTTCGCACACATTTTGAGTGATAGTTGTAGTTGCAAGTCCCCAAGGAGAAATTATTTGTGGATCACTTCAATCTATGTTAAACCATTATTAGCAATCTTTTAGCGTCCTGAATAGATTTCTCTAATCAATAAGTCAGGTTAAAACGGAAGGGTAAGGAAAACGACACTTAAATTGAAAGTAGCATAAAGTTGCGTGAGACCGAGCACTGACTGACATTTCGATCAATTCTAGAAGGTAAGTCTCGAATTGCAAATGCTCTTTATGCAAACCTTTTTGTATACAGCTTGACGAGTTGCCTATAATGACAGTTTCTGCTTCTCGCTACAATAGTGCGCACTAAAACTAGAAAGGTCCGAGCGAAATTGTCCGGACGAGTAGTGAAAAACGACAGTGGCGGATTTAACACTTGCGAGACCCCAGGCGCAATTCAATTTTCGTCGGTTTGACTCAAACCGACCAATCGTATGACATCCGCCTGCGGATCCGCTGCTGTGAGTACTTACCTTAAGTAGAAAACTTAGATTTTAGGACAAACTGAGATGCTATAAGTGAAAAGCCATGTACTCTGTGCAACTCAGTACGCAATAGCGCAACAAGTGCAAAACGCTACAACGAATGAATTTTTCGGTGCAAGTGGATTTTATTTCGTTTGAACGTTCCACACTTTACATTTTTATTATATACTAAAGTTATTTTAAAAATACTTTTTACATGAGAATAATTTTTGATAACAATTCGCTAACTTGCAAATCTTTACAGGCGTAATTACTGTTTATAAAAGCAATGATTTCTTCAATTCATGAATATTGATTCAATAAATCAAATAAAATACAAATTAACCTTATCAACGTCACAATAAGGCCATAAGTCAAATCTTATCACTCTATATTTGTTTATTTAAAGCAAAAAATGCAAAATCCATAATAAAGCTAAGATCACACACGGCTCTTTTGCAGCACAGTTTTAGAGTTGCGGCTGCAAAAGTTTCGCGTGGTGTTCACACATATCCTAAAAGCAGCACGCAACATGCAAGTTTTTCTACTGCAGCTACCCTTTAAAACTGCAAGCCTAATAAAAGGCTGCAATAGTGTTCACACACAACACGCTTTTCCAGTGTGCAACCAACAGCTGCAGCATAGGTGCAGTATTCTATGATTATTATATTTTATGATTCCTTGGTGTTTCGTCTTGTGCTTATTGGTTTTTAACAAGTGTGAATTAAGAAACATTAATTTGTGTCCAATATGGGTGTAATTATAATAACAAGACAAAGCTAACTGCAACAGTTTATTAGCTGTTCTCTTATTAAGGGGATGCATTAAAATACAGACTTAAATTAAAAACAAATACTGACGTTTTTCTGAAAGAAAATGATCATTTTTATATATTTTATTTTTTACAAATACTGATGTAGTTGAATTATGACCCTGCGATTCCCAATAAGAAATCTTTATATGATGGTGGTTGCAAAATCTTGAGCTCTGGTGCCTGGGCTACGTTAATTTTAACGTCCCTGCACAGCTTGTTATTATTTATCAAAAATAGAAGTATTTTGAAAACTATAACATAAAAAATTTTTTAAAAGTTAAAAAAATCACATTAAAGAAATATTCAAAAACAAGTTGCGATATTTCCGAGACAACAACTCTTTGCTAACAGGATCACATAAGCTGCTGAAGGTTTAAACTACTAGAAATCATTTTTATTAAATAAAACTTTGATTTTGCAATACGGTCGCCATCTGCTGTTTGTTAAATAAATTTATACATGGAAATGTAGGGGGGTTTGTATCTACAATTATTCTAGTTCACAGTTGCAGTTGGAGATGACGCAGATGCAATTTATTTAAAAATTACTTTTTTAAAAGTTAAATCACATTAGAGCGAATACAAAAATACGTTGCGCTATGTTGGAGACAGAACAATATTTTCGTAACAGAAACACATAAGCTACGGAAGATTTAAACTACAGAAATAATTTTTAATAAAAAAAAACTTTGATTTTCAATACGGTGGCCATCTGCTGTTAACTATCCAAACTAATACAAATAAATGTAGGGGGGTTTGGATCCACAATCATCTTAGTTTCACAGTTGCAGTAGAAGAAGTATGAATTTATCTAGTGAACAGCAGATGGCGAACGTATTGCAATATCGACTTTTTTTGAATTAAAAATGATTTCTGGTAGTAGAACCTTCAGCAGCGTATGTGATCCTGTTACCAAAGTGTTGTTGTCTCCGAAATATCGCAACGTGTTTTTTTGAATTTCCTTTAATGTGATTCTTTTAAACATTTTTCTAAAGTGATTTAAATTTTTTATTTTATAGTTTTAAAAATATTTCTATTTTTGATAAATAATAAGCTCTGCAGTTAATCTTATATATAAGAAATGCGTTGAGATTAAAACACAAATTGAAGGAAAATTGTACTATTAATGTACTTTGTAATCAATTTACTAGTAATTTTATTAAATAAAAGAACATGATGTTGATTATGATGAGCATGTTATTACAAGAAATTTAAAAATTAATATTTTTATACAAAAGGCATAAATAAGGCGAGATTATAGGAAAAGAAAAGAAAGTCATTCTATTTTTACTTTGATTGCATTTAAAAAAAGATCTTACGCAGATGCTGCGTGAAGGAATTCACAGAATAATTCTTGAAGGTATCAATCAGACAGACATGAGTTTGAGTATAGTTTATATATAAATGTTAAAAGAAAATGCACGTTCAAAAAGTGCAGTGCGATGAGCAGGTGGGGTTATGCTTACTCTATATCTTAAATTAAAATGGTGCACAGCAGTTCTAAAGGTTATTTTATTATATTAGTCAGGTCAAACTATGAAAAAATAGAGCTAACCTTGAAAAAATTGTAACAGAAGCAAATTCTTCGTGGTTAGTCTCAATAATATGTGCTACAATATCTATCGAAAATCCGCCAGAATTCATCTACGGGAAATTACTTAAAATTTACTATAATTATTCAACAAGTAAATGAACGTGACACATATGTTTCTAGTCTACTTTTCCATGCTAACGACAAATCTCCTGTAATAGTGAACTTTTATTTATATTTTCCAAAATGACAAAAAGGACAAAATGAAGTAAAATGAGCAACAAAGAATTGTGTTAAGTCTGTAATATGAACACTCATCCATCAATATCGGAGTCTTCTGAATCAAGATATTGGTCGTGTATGAAGTTAACGTAGCTAGATTCCTGACACTGTCCACAAGCATCTCTAGAAGGTAGACCATTTTTTCTGCAGCTACATCGTATTGTTCCACATTCCTTTGTACACTTGCAGCGGATAATAGTTAGGAGATCCCATGGAGCTGGAGGAAAATCACTTAATTTTGGAAAATACTCATTGTTCCGCACAAACCATCCCCAAGAGCAGGCATCAACCATTTCTTGCTTTCCTATCCACTTCATGACACGTAGCACATGTAATGTTTCATCTTTCTTGTCTCCATAAAGTAATGACATGGATTTCTTCCCAGTTTCTTCAATTTCGTCCTTAGGCTTGTTCTCTGAGCAGAAGAGCTCTGCTAGTAGTTTTAGGTCACTACTACAAGAAGTTTTTTAAATGCAGTGGTCTTGCCGGTTCCATGTATGTGTGATGTGCTATCACAGCCCATAAAATCATGCAGGAAAAGCAAATACTTGCACATATCAACTCCTAAAATATTTCTTATAGCAGGGATGTCATACACTGTCGAAAATGACTCGAATACTTAAATATCACTTTTCAAATGTAAAGGGAAACCACTGCCCGAAGAATGGAACAACAGCAGAATGAGTAAGTTAGCATTTTCTCCCAACACAACTGTATCTATACACTTAGACGATGTAACACCTTGTCCTAGCACATTGTCAAGCATAAATAATATGGCATCCTTGTCTACCGAGGAGATTACCAATGAGATGTATCATCCTGGTCTTGTTCACGGCATTATGCAAAAGTTATTTGTTCTTGCCAATAAAAATAGTGTCTGGAGAGAAGTTCACTGTGGGTGATAGTTTTGAGTTCATACCTCGTCTCCTATGTGCGCATTCTTTGATGGTTGGGATATTCACACTGTATCCATCAAAAACAACTGTGACTGAGTCATTCTTTTTCACTGTGATGTTTGCATAAGATCTTTCGATAAAGTCGAATGTGATTCCAATCTTCCAAGGCATTCGATGTAGTAATGATCCTCCATCTAAGACATACTTAGTTGGCCCTTGCGATACTTCTGTAGATACACTTGACGTCTGCTAACTCTGTGATCCATCAGTCATGTTCTTAATGTGTTTGTTGATGCAATGTGCGAGTTTCGACTTTCGCCCTTTCTGAGAATTGCTGGGGACTCGAAAAGAGATGTTGGATATGCACAAAGTTCATATTGCAATGCGTCTTTAATTCAAGTTCGGCATAACGTGTTGCTAAACGTGTGTGTGTTAACGTCTAAAACGACTAATCAATTTCAAAATAGATTTTGGCGTTACTTTTGGGTGTAAAATAATACTAATAATAATTTTACTGAAAATAGCAATTAAAGTGGCCTGAACGTAAAGCTTTTTTCTGGCCAGGTCTGATATACCCAGGACGCCATTGTTTTCTTCTATATTAAAAACTGCTACAGATAATAAATTAATTTATAAAATGATAAATAAACTACTAAACTAAAAGTTACGAAGCTTTAAGTTTTTGAGTCTAAAACTATGACAGCATCAAAAGTTTTATAATCTAAGGTGAATGTATAATATCTCAACTTGGAAATAATTATGACAATTCCTAAAAGATTTAAAACTGAAACTATGGCGTATTGGTAACTGTATGTAGAATATCACATATCTGCACTTTTTAGCCTCTGAATCTGAAGCCTTAATTAGCGTTTATTAAATAGTGTAAAATATAAAAATACTTTATACAAGGCGAATTATAAATTTCGTTATAATAATTGAAAAGATGTGTGTAAATATATGGATTTATAAATTTTTAGAATATATGCAGCATCTCTTTTAACACCACGTGCTTAAAAAATATGCAACAAGATTAAAATTTAATACTTCCAGGCAATATCTCTTATTTGCTTTTGCTAATATTGTTGCTTTTATATAAACAGAACGACTTCATATAATGACAAACCTCTGGCAAAACAAAATCATTCTCATAAACTAAAAGATAGTTGGTTGAAATTGTTAATAATTTATTTTTACTGAAAAACGAGAGATGGGCGTTTCTTATCTCAGCTGCATTACTAGTTGCGAGAGGCTAACCATGAATTCAATTTGTTTTTAATAACTGTGCAGGTTTTATTTTGTTACTAATGTGTTTAGTAAAATTTTATGTTAATTTTATTTTTGATTAAATTAGTGCTTATAATTATAATGCAGAAATAGTATATGAGGCAATTAAGTACATAAAACAAAATGTGCCAAAAATATATATTCTTCTTCTATTAACATGCATTACACCAACACCTCAAAAATATTATCTTTATACCTATTTATTGAACGAGGCTTTGTTGAACGAGGGTGTTTGTTTTTGAAATTTTATTTAATTCTTTAAATAAATGAAAGTAAATCTGATTAAAATGATTCCACTTTGCATTAAAATATTTCGCTATACTATTTATTATAAAAATGAAATTTCAAGATCCACATGCTAAAAGGATATAACATCTTTACAACGTAATTACGTTTAGAAAAATGCATAACAAAATAATTTTTGCATTATTGAGAAAGGTGACACCTTTAATAAAAAACAAAACACACACTCCACATCAGAAGTAGATTGATACTGCAGGCGCAGCCGCTGCAAAAGTTTCAACCAAATATATATTTTTTGCAGCCATTGCAACTCTTAAAAACTCCATTCACACACTGCTACTTTTTGGACTGCGCGCAGTAAACAAATACTGCATGCAACCGACTTGCATGCGCTACTTTTAAGGTTGCAGGGGAGTTCACATTAGGCTTCACTTGTGCTGCGCTGTTTTTTATGCTGCACTGCAGCAAAAGTAGCCGTGTGTGATCTTAGCTTAAAGGCGATAAAAATAGTGCTATTATATAGGAGTAATTAATTATTTGTAGTTCACCTGTTCTCGTGATTATTACGTTAGCGCTACTTTCTCTAATAACCTTAAATCTTATGGGATTTTGAAACTGTTATTCCCATATATTTTTTTATTTCTAGTATTAATAAAGTCGATTACATTTGGACGACTTAAAACTGTTATGCAAAAAAATAAATTACACATAGGAACTGTAATCTTCTTACATGGATCTGGTGGGTACGTTTCCAGTATAACCTCAAAATTGACTTTTAAAAAGCCGGTTTTTACTTAAATAATATTTTTATTATAGGTGATACAGGACCAGGAATTTTAAGATGGTTGCAATTCTTAGTAGGTGATTTCTCCTTTCCGCATATAAAATTTTTGTTCCCAACAGCACCGTTGAGGCCATATACTCCCAATAATGGAGAGGTATTTTCATTATAATTACAGCTAATACAGATTTTTTAAAATTACTGTTCTAGCGCAGTACGGTTTGGTTTGATCGATACAGCATTGCACCTGACGTTGCTGAACACAATGAGACTATAGAATCATCGGGAGAAGAAATTAAAAAAATGATACAGCAAGAGGTAGGTAACGGTATTCCTTTGAACAGAATCATTTTAGGTAAGTTTATATATAGATGTACACTTACTATATTTATTATTAAATTAATAACATTATAATAATTCTAATAGGGGGCTTCTCAATGGGAGGTGCACTTTCATTACACACAGCCTATCGATTCCAACCAGGCTTAGGTGGTACTTTTGCTTTATCTTCGTTCCTGAATGACAATTCTGCTGTGTATAAAAAATTAGAAGGGACACCATCTCCATCAATACCACTTTTTATGTGTCACGGCGAACGGGACACTCTGGTTCCACTTACTTGGGGAAAAACCACTTTTGAGAAACTTGCCATGTTTAATATTAAAGCAGAGTTTATACCGTTGAGGAATACACTGCATGAATTAAAGAAAGATGAAATTGAAAAGTTATTCAAATGGATTCATAAAATAATTCCAGAGAAAATGTAGTCACTTATTTTTCTTTCAGTAGATTATATTTAAAGTGTTTTTGTTGAAAACTGCTTTATTTAGTTTAGATTTGCAAGGGTTTTGATAGACTGTAAATAGGTGTAAGGCATTTTTGGGTAATGATTAAGACTGACTTAATGTAATAGTTATCTCTCAATATTTGTAAATACATGAAAGTATATACTTGTCCTATCTTTGAGGCTCTAGCCAAGCTGTATTTATTTGTACATTTGTATGAATTGCAGATTTAAGTGAAAGAACCGGGGGACCGAGCGCCTACGGCGCGCGATAGTTTATGAATTATAAAGTCGAATACACTTTCAAGCTATATTTGCATTTTTGAAAGTTTTATAATTTAATATTTTGCTTCTCTCGGTGCCCCTAGCTTATATCTAGGTCGCCGCGTAAATTTGATCTTTCGTTCCCGAGATCACAATAACCAACAGACATTGGCGTTTTAATATAGTAGGATATCTGCCATTAAGCTTAACCGTTTTGGCCCTCTCTTGGGGGAGGAATTAAAATACGCTAAATTAGCATGTTCCTTACTTATATATAAGTGCTGCCAGTTCTCATCGGTGTAAACAATGTTGCTATTCACCCTCTAGTAGCTATCTAGGTTAATACTGGAGCTATTTATCCCTCCCATCGGGAATCTCTGTATGCAGACTTTCCACTTGCCTTGTTTCCAACGCATGCATATGCTAAGCTTTTACAACTGACAGTTATTATATGTGGTTCTTACATGAATATTGGGATACATGAACCAATTACTATATACATCGCCAGTTAACACTAGAAGAACTAATGGAGAGAACTCCAATGCTGCAGACGATATGGAAATGTTGTCTAATTTGATGTTGACATTGATGTTTTTGCAAAGATATCTTGTTGATATCTCCAGTTGTGTGGTAAGGTCAGTTACAAAATACCTAAGTTTCAAAAATTAACACTACATGATCAAATACCCCGACAGCGCTTGGAATTTCGAACAAAAGTAACTGCTTTTATTTACCTTCGAACAAACTTGTCCTGAGAACTGGATCATAAAACGATGACCGAGGGGTCAACTACTGCTGGAAATCACTATACACTTTATTCGGAATACTTTGTAAATACCTGGGAATACTTGGAAATACCTGATATTTTTTGAAAGATCCCCAAAAATTGAAAATCACTAGATTTTTTTGGAGTGGTTAGCTCCTGGAATCAACTACTGCTGGAAATCACTGTACAACTTTGGGAATACTTTGGAGATATCCGGGAATACCTGGAGATACTTGGAAATATCTGGGAATATACTTGGAAGTAAATGACTGTTTGTTTTTGGGGAGTGGTTTGCCCCGACGGGGCAACCACTCCCCAAAAAGAACTGAAGGGTCAACCACTGCTGGAAGTCACTATAGACTTTGCTGGGAATACTTTCCAAATACCTGGGAATACTTGGAAATACCTGAAAATATTTATTAAGAATTTCTAGGAATACTTGGAAATACCTGATGTTTTTTTAAAAGTATTCCCAAAAACTGAAAATCACTAGATTTCTTTTTGGAGTGGTTAACCTCTTGGATCAAGCACTGCTGGAAATCACTGTACACTTTGGAGATACCTGAAAATACCTCGAGATACTTGGAAATACCAGAGAATACTTGGAAATACCTGGGAATATACTTGGAAGTAAATGACTGTTCATTTTTGGGTAGTGGTTTGTCCCAAAGGGTCAACTACTCCCCAAAAAAACTCGAAGGGTCAACCACTGCTGTAAATCACTGTAGACTGCTGGGAATACTTTGAAAATACCTGGGAATACTTCAAAATACCTGATGTTTTTTTAAAAGTATTTCCAAAAACTGAAAATCACTAGATTTCTTTTTGGAGTGGGTAACCCCTGGGATCAAGCACTGCTGGAAATCACTGTACACTTTGGAGATACCTGGGAATACCTGGAGATACTTGGAGATACCTGGGAATATACTTGGAAGTCAATGACTATTCGTTTCTTGGGGAATGATTTGCCCCAAAGGGTCAACCACTCCCCAAAAAAACCCGAAGGATCAACCACTGCTGCAAATCACTGTAGACTTTGCTGGGAATACTTTGGAGATACCTGGGAATACCTGCAGATACTTGGAAATACCTGGGAATATACTAGGAAGTAAATGACTTTTCGTTTCTTGGGGAATGGTTTGCCCCAAAGGGTCAACCACTCCTCAAAAAAACCCCAAGGATCAACCACTGCTGCAAATCACTGTAGACTTTGCTGGGAATACTTTGAAAATACCTGGGAATACTTCAAAATACCTGATGTTTTTTTAAAAGTATTCCCAAAAACTGAAAATCACTAGATTTCTTTTTGGAGTGGGTAACCCCTGGGATCAAGCACTGCTGGAAATCACTGTACACTTTGGGAATACTCTGGAGATACCTGGGAATACTTGGAAATACCTGGGAATATACTTGGAAGTAAATGACTATTCGTTTCTTGGGGAATGATTTGCCCCAAAGGGTCAACCACTCCCCAAAAAAACCCGAAGGATCAACCACTGCTGGAAATCACTGTAGACTTTGCTGGGAATACTTTGGAAATACCTGGGAATACTTGGAAATACCTGAGAATATTTGGAATTTCCTAGGAATACTTGAAAATATCTGATGTTTTTTTTTAAGTATTCCCAGAAACTAGAAATCACTGTACGGTTTATAGAGAGCGGTTGACCCCTCGACGATGACATTTAGCTTTGTTTTTCTTAGAATGTATTTCCCTGATTAAGTATCCACCTGCAACTGGTAAGATTTATTCTTTAAATAATTGTTTAAAAATTCAAACCTCCATTTGTTAAAAATATCTATTAAGAAAAAACAAAACAAGAGTTGCCATAAAAGAATAGATGACTAGTGATGTAAACAAAAAAAACCGTTTTTTTTTCAAAAAAAAAACCATACGTGTCTGTTTTTTTTCTGTATCTGTTTTTTTCAGATATAGACATAATTTCGAATATTATGTCTATATCAGTCTATATGTCTATATATTATGTTCCTTATCGTTTATTTCCTTGTCTGAGAGGATTGTCAGCCATAATATAACAAGTGGTAAGTTTATTATCAATGACATGTACGTGTGAAACCAAACTGCAGTTCAAGGAGCCTGTATAAGGCAATTTGAATACGGTGCTCCAGTTTCACAAGTAGAATCATCGATTATTAATCGTACTACGAGTTATATTTGATGAGAGAAAATTTGAATCAAATTATGTTCTTAGAAACAGATCAAAATAAGGTAATATGATCACTTGTTTTTTACTATTGGTGAGATAGCTTTGTAATTAAGCAAATTAATAAGTTCCGATGGTTGATTTAACATCATGTGTCATATATCATACTACTAGTGGTCCCAATTTTGCCAATAATTTTGAATGTCATAACACAAGTAGTTGATCGAGAAATTGTGATGAGTGCAAAGCACAACTCGCACTTATCGTCTGAATCACTACAAGTATAATCTAATATGATGGCCAAGATTACCAAAAAAATTGGGACCAAAAGTGAAATTCATGTGAAAATTTAACAAATTATCTCTGTAATTATCACCAATGGTGATTATTGTTGTAATCAGCATTGTTAATTGGTTTGACAAAATTTATGACATTTGATTAGTTGATAAATAATGTGTTGAATTGTCACTGTAATATAATTCAACGTTTTAAAAAAATAGCTACTAAATATGTAACTTTTGCAGTAAAACTAAATGACAGTAAATATATTGACCTATGCCCTGATCTTGCTATAAGATTTTCATCTTTTTTTTATCTATTGATGTACTAAATATAATAATCCCTACCATCAGTTCAAATCTTAAATTGAAGGTTACAATAGGTCATTGATACATGTATATTTGAAAAGAAATCGGTTGGTCTCTTGTTTCCCTAATCATTACAAGAAGTTTTTATAATTAAGCACCCGTCTGCTGAAAAAAAGCCAGAAAGTGTTTTATTTAAAAAAAAAACATGTTTTTTATTCAGTCAGAAAAAAAACCGTTTTTTTACATCACTATAGATGACTGAAGTGGCCATTATTATTTTAACAGAATTTTGAATTTAAAATGATGCGGTATTTCTTACTTAAATAAAAAGAAAATTTTAATTGCAGCAATATTTGTAAAAACACGTGCAACATTTAATAGTAATTCAATCTTTAAAAGAAATTGTAAAATAAACACAAATAGTTTGTTTTGTTTAAGTGTAAATTGCTAAAAAAGTGCATAATAAAACGTCTTTGTAGTTAGCTAAAATGTTGATATCAGAAATGTGACACTGGTGCGATGTACTGAATCATAGTACATATACATAACCAAAAGAATCTAAAAACTGGGCATTGGTTCTCAAACAAGATAGCTTTGACTTATTGCGTTAGGTCAGCTTTTAAATTTTCTACAGTTTTATTACTTACTGAGTAATTAATTATACTATTGATAAGAACCTATAGTATAAATTAATGCATGCACTTAATTACACACCTTGTATATTCAAGCCTCAGTATTTAATACATGAAAATTATTGTGAATTCTGATATTTGAAGTTTGAATATTTGCAAACCTCTATGGACTTTTTCAGAAATCTTTGAGAGATGACCATTGCATGGTTTTCTTCAATGAGCCGGAGGTGTTGAGCCAGGTGTGGCACACCACACACCATACTTACTTATAAATGGCAAAGCCAGAGTTTTGACATTTGGTCAACTCTAGAGGTCAATTGGACGATCTTTATTGGATGACCCATGCATGGTCCTTCCGAGTAAAAAGTTGAGACTACATACATATTTGCTGGATAGGAGTTAATTTGTGTTTGCAAGAAAATACGGGGTACTTTGACCTACTATGGTAGAAAGAAGTGATGCTGTTTGCTAGAAGTTATGTAACAGTAAACTTGTGCGAGTTTTGTGACACTGCTGCTATAGAAATGCATAAGTGGACAGTGTCACGATTACATTTACATTCTGGCTAGACCCACTTTGTTTAAAGAAGTATCTAGGTCGCTATTCGAGGCTGTAAACATTAAAATTTCAATAGAATTTTTCTAGTGCATAAAGCATAAATCATTTCTGCAAATACGAAGTAACTTGTGCTCCATTTGTAATTAGTGTATTGAAGTCTACAGGTAATACATTTGCCTATTTTTTTACAAATAGTTATTTTCCATATGTATTAGATTTTCCATTTATTTCTTTTTACGTCCATTGTCGGCGAAGTATATAATAGTTACACTATTTTTGTTTTATCAGGAATATATCAGGTTATATATATGTAATTGAATGCATGGATTATCGATGAGAATTTAAATCTAAGTTGCAAAATTAAGGTTCGAAACGTAACATTTTTGTTACTCTAAATTACTGAATATAAAACATGACATAAAATACGCCGCGCGATGAACCTCACTGTGACCTTAAAAAAACTTTCAATATCAATACTTACTGCAAAGCTCATAAAAACGATACTAACTGTAATGCTCCGACTTTTAAGATCTCTTAATATCAAATTATAATTCAGGCGTAGGTCTGATTTCTATGACTTACGAATTGTAAAAAAATAAGAGGTAATAGACATAATAAAGATATATGGGCGCCATCTGCTTGCAAGTCCTTAAACCTCAGTATTCGCAAACAGAAAAGAATATTGGCAATATTGATTAAATTTAACTCAAATATTTATTTATTTGTAAATAAAATATTTACTTGTCTTCAATGACAATATTGGTGGGTTTGATGATAATAGTTTTGATAAAAATACCCTAATAAGAATTCTCATTAAAGAAACACAATGTACATAAATTTACAAGAAATAATCATTAGAGAAAATGGCACAGATAATTTTCATATAAAACTTACTCTAATCAAACAAGTTATCCTTTAGTCCTTGATACATTGGTCGAATTTTACAATTCTTTAAACTTAAAAAAACACTTGCACAATAATGCCCCTGTTTCAATTAACATTAGGTACAAAATACCTCACAGATTATAGATGAATAACAGAAGAACTTTGAATTCTTGTAAAGATGCAGCAATAATTAACTGAACTTTCTTAACTGATGTTACGAAAATTATTTCTGTAATATTTCGGTAATACTCCACGATACTAAAACTCCTAAACTGCAATAATCCCAGTAACTCATTTGTTAAATACAATTTTATTATTGTTTAACTAAATTTCGTTATTAGAAGGTTATATTGTTTCAACGTAATGATTTTGTAGAGCGGGCCAAATTCTGCAAGTCCACTATTTACGAGTAAAATGAAAATCCCAAAAATAAAAATTATTAACATTAAAATTCCGAATGCTATAACTTCCCTTCTTAAATTGGTAGTAGTAGTATTGTGGGGAGATCGAAGTCTAGCAAGTAGGCCTTCATAGACCCTTTTTGCCAACCCCTTGTCATCCCCCTAACCACCACCACTATTACGTGCTTCAATTGCCTCTTCTCCCTGTGCAATCCTACCCGATCTCCCAATGAAGGTTAGGATGTTGGTCCACAATAGGGAGCGTAACTCTTCTCTTCGAAGCGTAGCTACACCAAAGGTTTTGAATCTCAACCGCTGGTAAGCCGCACATTCTCCGAGGTAGTGGTAGGATGTTTCCTCATCACCCCCACACCTCGGCCATATGGGGTCTTCCTCTACACCTATCAAGGATAGGTGTCTTTTTAATTTGCAGTGGCCTGTCAGGATCCCCGTCAAAAGATTTATTTTCTTAAATTGGTAACTAATAACACTTTAAATTACTCATAAGTTAGTTAACCAGCGCGACAAACATTAAAATTTAATACCAGATTGAATTTCCTTCACAAATTTTCAACGAGCGAGAAACTGGATTATTTGTGTTAATTTTATTAACACATATTAAGCGGTAAAATGAAGCAAGTAAGCTTCCTATACAGTAAACAGAACTAAACACAAAACGGTATTATCACAACTAATTCGTACTTTTCAAACTATAACTTTTTTCATACGTAAAAACTAACTAAGTAAATGCTACTAGCACCAAAGGGGCTTTGGGCAACCGCCCGCAGCTCGGCTTGAAGCCGCTATTTCACTGCCTGCCGCTAACTAACTCTTTGGGGGTACGGATTTTTCGTGGCGACCAATCCAACGGAGGCCTATACTTCTTAAGTCAATCAGAAAATAACCGCTTAAAAATCTTCTAGAGTATTTCGTTTAAATTCGCGGGACATTACCGCCTAAAATCTGCGTCTTGGGGAATAACTCGTTATTTTGCAGGTGTCCACATGTGTCTGCACTTAGAAAAATCTGTTCATATAAATTGAAAACAGGCACGTCCAGGATCTATAAATTTAAACTAAATGTCTTTTCTGGCATTGTATTCCCTTGTTAAAAAGCCGATATTATTTTTCTACCTTTATCGGCGCAATGTTATTAGTAAATTTTATTCTAGAAGGTATTTCATCTTATAGGAAAACATTTTAGGGTGACCCTTGGCATTAAAAAAACACCATTTTATTTAGAAATATCATCTGCATTTTTAACTCTACTAAAATATGATGAACTACACAGTACCGTATTAAGATTCCTTTACTATATATGTATGTAAAATTGCATTTCTATAAAATTGGGAATTTGAACACGTTACAGGTTAGGAAGAACCAAACCTGGTGAAACGAAACCGAAACCAACGAAGCCAAAGGTGAATTAAACAGATGAAAAGAGATTAATGTAGGTTGGAGAAATACCGTTTAAAGTAACCAACTAAAATAATAAGAAAAATTAAATCTTATGATGTTTTGAAATACATAAATGTTGCCATTTCTTGTAATTTAATTTATCTATTTAATTTCAACTGTAAATGTTCAAGGACGCATTCTCCGCTCATGGTAGTAAAGTTGATTAGTTGGAATTTTTGGCGAATTTTGTGTAAGTTTTTATACACAAGTTTTCTAGAAAGATCAAGATCTGTAAGATATGCTAAAAAACACGCAAAGCTGTCTATATCGGGAACTGTTTCCAATTCTTTAAAAAAAAAGTTTAGCTGTCAGTGACGTTATTAATTGATTATTTTGATTTTGGTACGATTTCATCATAATCTCGATTTGTATTTGTATTGTATTTGTATGGATTTCTATAAGTAGTACGCTAAATACCATTTATCTACGATTGGTTAGATAATAATTTATTATGCCATTCATCTGCATTCAACAACGAAGTTCATTACAGCATCGGTGATATAATAAATACATTACCTGACTGATGTTATAATGAACTTTATTACCTAACGCAAATGAATGACATACTGAGGCAGTCGTAGATAAGATTTTGTACGATACACCTGGCATAAAGGCATAATAGTACTTGTGTGATTTCGCACTCGTACAATGATGCCTTTATCCCACTAGTAACATAAATAACTATTAACGTATCGACGTTAAATAATCAAAAAATAATAAAGTTTTACGCAGCGAAATTAGATACTAAAAATAAACACTACATTTCATTTTCCAAATGTGTGAGCTATTCAAGAACATTTTTAAATCACATATCACTTAATTTAAATATAACGCTTATTAGTTTGAGAGGTGATTATTAGATTCAAGCACGGTCTGGGTACATTTCTTGAAAGCTTTGAACATTTATAGTATATGAAATACAAACATGGCGGTGCGTCTTATAAATGCAAACATTTATTTAGACATTTAAGCCCTTAGGCGTATTCCAGATGTGATAGGTTAAACAATTCTAAGGATACTGGGTAGCTACATGACACTGTCTGATTCCAGAGGCGTGGAGTCGTTATCTTTGGCAGAGTTGCATACAATCTGATTTCTCTGGATATTTAAAATCTCTGCAATAACAAAATATAGCATCCTAACCGTATTTGTAAAAACAATAAAAACGCAACACATACCGCATTTTATAATTGTTTTTATATTTTACATAAAAATAAACGTTACATAAATAACAAGTGCTATCAGCATTCTAATATAAACATTTGTTCGTCTAGTCGATCTACCTGCAAAATATGCAACACACGAGGGTGACAAATAATAACAAAAAATCTTTCTTAAAACGGGTTAAACAACATACCAAACGGAGCTATCCATGTATCTTCAGACAAGTCTTGCACCCTTCCGCAAAGCCCAGTATATTCTTTATTGCAACTCACATCACCACAATGAGAACAAGCTTTCCCTCGTTTATAGACACTAGCGCCCACAACATTTCCACCGGTTCCGTAATTACAAAAAATTAATACTCCATAAGAATCACTTATTGGACTGTAAGCTGTTCTTCCACATCCAACGTGTGTAGTTTTTGCCCAAACAAGTTACGTAAAATATTCAGTGTTCAGTCTTGTACTAAATAATACACATATATAGTATTATACAGTGACGTCAAGAAAGATTGTAAGCCTTGTGAGTTTAAACTGAATTACATTTATTAGTGCCACTAAAATGTTTTACTAGGTTTTTAAGATGAGGCTATAATAATCAATCGCTTATTAAACTAATTCCAAATTTGTCGTTCCTAAATAATGATTATTTTTAAAAATAAAGAGTTGGGACACTTTAACTGTCATTTCTTGGGGTTTTTTAATACTCCGTTTGTCGTACTTCGTTTAATGATAATAATAGTTCCCTTTCACAGACCATGATGGCCCATGGCGTATACTTCGTTTACTTTGTATTAACTCTTACTCGTTTGGCCACGAGATCTCACTATATATCCACTCCACTCCAACACCGAATACTGATGCCGAACTCACCTGATGTTGGAGTGGAGTAGAGCGTAGAGTGAAACCATGTGGCTAACGAGTAAGAAGAGTTCATACCAAGTAATAGCAAACGGAGTATGCGTTTACGCCAAAATAGTAGTTATACTCTTAGGATATGTTGTATATGTTGGAATATAATCGACCATTTTAATTTCTAAGATTTAATGAAACAATGCGGCGTATTTTCAAAAATCCACTAACAAATTCGAATATATAACGTATTCTACCACAACCAAACGAACTTGAAATCGCAAATTGATATTATACCGACTATTGCTCGTAAACAAGACATGTATGCTCTTACTTCAGGAGTTGTGCAAATGGAGTTAACTCCTTGTACGAATACGTTAATACCCGAACTCTACTGAGTTCAGACGCACGACTTCGGCGAAATTAGATTAAAAAGAGCGAAAAGATCAACGCACCTCCGCTCAGGTGTATTATATTTTGTTTTTTTTTCTGTTTAGTAACATGGTAACAAATTTGTTATATCGAAACTTAAAAGAACTCGATTGAAGAAACAAAACTCATTATTGTACCAAATCTTTCGATCGTTGATCGAGGTCAAAGGTCATCATATGGTGCTATTGCAACACTCACTAAGCAGCATTCTTACGATACTAGACTACTGACTACTAGAGTACCGTCTCCAGTTGGAGAATTGAGTAAGCATATGATTATCATGATGAGTCTAATGATCAGATAATTGGGTACATTATTAACAGGGGTATACGCCCAATATGAGAGACTGACTCCTAACCCCGACCCACAGGTCAAACATTGGGCACCATAAGGCAGTTCCACAGAGCACTCAAGTGCATAACGGAAAGCTAAGTGAAAAACTGAAACTGTGTGCAAAACAATGAAACACATAGAAGAAATTTTGTAACATTTTATCACCTTTAAGAAAGCTGATTATTCTCAGTCATCCTCAACCTGAACAGTTTATGTTACAGTTCGGTAACTGAATTGGTGATTTAGGCAGCTTTATAGCTTTGCAACTTCTTCTGATTTGTTAGGGGTTGTAATATAATCATATTTTCTACATTTTTCGTGACCTCTGGGTCACACCTTTCAAGGAATTACTTGTTTTACCTTTGGCGCGATCTAAAGGTCACATGAATAATTACATATCCAATATACCTTACATTATGCACACTATATTCTAAATTCTTTCCAACGATATGCTGCTTAGTAGGTGTTGTAATGACACTAAATGATCACCTTTGATGACGATCGAATAGGCAGCTCTGTTCGATACAATGATGACTTTTAGTTCTTTAGTCGAGTCTACGAAATATCCAGAAGTGTGATTTCTGCCCAGTGCTCTGAATGTGCTCTCCTTTAATTATTCAGGTGTAATAATACGGGATGAACCCAAATCGAAGACCATTATAAGGTGGGAAGAGTCCCTCCGGGACTACTGGGACCCCAACCGATAAAAGAGACACAATTCTTCTATTGGTACAATAAGGAGAGCTCCTACTAGTACTACCTCCACACCGGGAATTAGACCCGGTCCCTCGGGGCACGTCCAACCCTCAATTTCTACCAGGGGCTCGGAGACTGTTTCCCAGTCCAGGCGTGCTCCAACTCCCCCACAACAAGTCACACATACATATGCATGCGACCAATGCGGGAAATCATATGCCCTGAAATCCAGCCTGAATCGTCGTATCAAAGATTGTGGCTCGAGAAATCGCGAACGCTGCCAGTTCTGTACGATGGCGTTTGATAGCTTCCAGGCCGTGAGCTCATTCAGAGCTTTATAGGAAGGAGCTAGAGAGTAGGCTACCTGCAGTCGATAGCCAACTGATGGAAAAAATTACGACCATCGAGGCTGCTAGCCTTAAAGGGGTTATCTCATATAGGAAAATTAAGGCGGCGACGGGTTTAACCGAACACAAAATCCGTCATAGGAGAGAGAAGGCAGAATATAAATCATACCTAAGAAGAGCGCAGGCAACAAGGAAAAAATCTTCTATGGGGACCTTCCTTATAGGTCGTCCAGCTCCCTTAACTCTAGCCCAATCACCTAGTAAACAGGTTCATGTGGCCCAGTCTTCCACTCTTTCTAAGTCTACGCCACCTTCTCCCAAACCAATTATAACGAGTGTGGCAGCACCAGCGAGTTCGAAAGCCCTATCTGATCCTATATCCATCATCTCCTCTGCGCCTAAGCAGCGAGAATTGACACCTCAAGTTGAGACTCCATCCTTGCTGCCGTCTAAGAAAAGAAAGGCGGCATCTCCCGCCGTGGCCGCATCCACGTCTGAAGTAAACGTTAGCATATGGCGGGCTAAAGCGTTGCACCCGAAGAAACCTAAAGCAACTCAACCCAGCCCCATCATCGATCCACAACTTACATCGACTAAGAGGCTGCGGTCGCCAACGACTCCAACTACACCACCTACTGCCAAATCTAGTAGGCGCAAAGTCGTCGAGCCTATTCAACCTATAGTAACTGTAATACCAGGTCAGCCTGATTACTCATCTTCGTCCAGCGACTCACCATCACCACCATCTACCCCGTTTTCAAGGCCGGATCAACCCTTCTTTCATCCTGGGCCTTCACCTTCAAGGGAAGATGGTGACCCGCATGATGATGAGATTGCTCTTAGTACACCTGCCTTCCGTCTGTCTAGGAGCCCAGGTGCACAGTTTAATATTAATCTTCCCGATGACGATTGTGGCGTTTTCCATCATCTTATTCAGCTACTTCATTCCGATACTGCTACACCCCAGTCTAAAACTATCCTACGACTTGGGCTTTCTGGCAATGAAGACAATTTTCCCGAGGAACTGGACATACGGTTACTAACAGTGTTTCCTCAAAACCAACGGAGACCTCCCAAATCACGTTCGGGTAACTCTCAACACCCACATACTGATCCGGTAATTCCGGTGAATAGAACTTCAAAAAGATCTGCCGAATATAAAAAGGCTCAGGATCTTTACCATAAAAACAGGGCTTCCCTAGCAAATATTATTACTTCGGGGAAGCCTATTCTCGAACCGGAAGTATATCCGTCCATCAAAGATACGGAAGATGTTTATAGCTCTATCTTTGAAGGAGCTTTATCAACAGATCAGCAACAACTACCAGTTCTTGATCGCCCCCCAGCTCCACTAGCGGGGTCATATGCCCCAATAACCGCAGAAGACATTCACGATGCAATTGTCGGCTGGGGTAACTCAGCGCCGGGTCCTAACGGTATAACTATCGGGCAAGTCAAAAAATGCCCTAGATCTACACTTGAGGCAATCTTCAACGATATCCTCTATCGACGTCAAGTGCCGGCTTCATGGAAGTTCTCACGAACTATCCTATTACCTAAAGAAGGCGATAAAAGCAATCCAAAGAACTGGAGGCCTATTACAATTGGTTCGGTCTTGCAAAGACTATTGCACCGCATTCTAGCGCGTAGGCTGCAGAGTATTTTTAAGCCTAATCTACACCAAAGAGGTTTCTCTGAAGGTGATGGAACTTTAGCCAATGTGATGATATTGGATCAATATATTAAATCTAGACGACTCGACTAGACGAAAAGCGTTTGATTCCGTCACCCACTCTGCTATCATACAGGCGCTGCGGCGCTCTGACATTCATCCAGCTATGGTAGACTACATTCGCAATTCAATCTCAGGCTGCTCCACCATCATAGCAGTAGGGAACAATAAATCTACACCAATTTCCTTCAAGAGGGGGGTCAAGCAGGCCGATCCTCTTAGGCCCCTCTTATTCAATCTAGTCTTTAATGAACTCTTGGATACTCTAAATAATCAGCAGCCAGGGGGTGCTATAACTCCCAACATCAGGATTGCTGCGATGGCATTCGCAGACGATATAATACTCCTAGAAGACCGGGATGTGCATATGCCTAACTCTCTCGAACTTGCGAGTGAGTTTCTCTTAGAAAGAGGCATGACTTTAAATCCAAAGAAGTGTGTATCGCTCTCGGCGGCCTCGATTCTGGGGAAATCAGTGGTGAGGTCTAAATGTACATTCTTTATGCAAGGCCAGCCCATCCCGACTATACAGGGATTAAGCACCTTTCGATACCTGGGTCATGGCTTTACCATGGCAGGATGGGCTAAGCCATCTTTATACAACTTAATCAGATGGCTAAAGAACTTGGCAGTGGCCCCACTAAATCCAGACCAAAAATTCCAACTGTTAAAAATGTACATACTACCAAAGATTTATTATGGGTTGCAGTCTACGATCACTACAGCTGCTTTATTGTCCGAGTGCGACAGAGTCGTAAGAAAGTTTGTGAAGCGTACGCTCCACATAAGTGTACATACTAGCCAACAATTTTTATACGCAAGATTGCGCGATGGGGTCTAGGCCTTACCCATCTCAGGCAAAAAATTCCATTTATTCTGATGAATCGACTAGAAAAACTCCGGAATATGGGGGATATGGTTATCCAGTCAGTACTGAATGCCGAACCCACAGTATTGGGATGTGCAAGAGTCATACGACTAGCTAAAGCTGGCGATCCTGATCCGCTCTGGCGAGAACAGATCGCTACCCGTCCATTTAGCCAGGGGCTCGAAGAAGCCTCAAACGATGCAGCTAGCAGATCCTGGCTAATGGCGAAACCAAGAGGGTGGTCTCCAAGGGACTTTCTAAGAGCCATACAACTAAGGACCAACAATTTACCAACTAAAGGCCTACCATCTATACCTGTCGACCAACGACGGTGTAGAGGAGGGTGCCCCAGGACAGAATCTCTCTCACACGTCCTACAGGGGTGCCCTCTAACGCATTACGAGAGGTTGGGCAGGCATGACGAAATTGTTAGGAAAATAGCTGCCCACACCCGGCGCAAGGGGTGGACCACTGAAGTGGAGCCAAGGGTGTACCATCCGGATCGCCAACTTTTCAAGCCAGACCTGGCCGTCCACATTTCCAGCAATTCTCTGGTCATTTGCGATGTCCAGATTTGCTGGGAAGGCCCTAGAACTTTAGCCCAGAGTTGGACGGACAAGAGATTGGTATACGACAACGTCCGATTTCGACAGGCGGCGGAAAGAAAGTGGCCTGGCAGGGAACTACACTTCTTGCCCTTGCTCCTAGGAGCTAGAGGTATATGGCCTAGATGCAATGCAGCTACCTCGGAGACCTTAAAACTGCCTAAATTTTTAAAGGCCAATTGTATCTCTTCTATCCTAAAGTGGGGCAGCACCGCCCACTATCACTTTATGGCTGCAGTATGGACGGCGGGGACAGCAGGCTATTGGGTGATGTCAGCGTGGAGATCTACAACGGTTTTAGAAGGTGCTTGCGGGCTAGTGCAAAACCTATGTGTGTGCTCAGTTATTAAGTAATAGACAGTCAAAGACACTTACTTTATTATTTGAGATATATATATATTGTTTCTTTATTTATATTTTGTAAAGCGACGGCCGCTATAATCTTAGCCGAAATGTGTTAATTTATTAAGCTCAATAAAACATTTTTATAGCCAAATGAATGGATTAACGAGATTCCCACTGTCCCTACCTACTATCTAGCGAAACCACTGCCAAGGGAACGGGCTTGGAAAAATTAGCGGGGAAAGAAAACCCTGTTGAGCTTGACTCTAGTTTGGCACTATACGAGTCATCCGAAAGCTACCGGCCATAAAACATGTGACATGTTCTTTAAAACATATTGACTTTTTTTATGTGTCTGAAACTTCATTTTACCTTAGAAGTTACTAAGCACATAGCTTATAATCTTTTTTGAGTTTCCTTATTTTATCTATAAAAATTACAAATAATTTACATTTGAAAGGAATCGATTAGGGCAGCATTAGACATATTTATTTCTGAATACCAAGCATCTACAGCTTTAACTAAGTATTCACGTCGACGAAAATCCCATTTGTATTCAGCTCTCCATGCATATATATTTTGTCCAACATACTCAAACTTGTCTAAAAATTCATTTCTTGATTACTTGAATTAATACACAGATACTTGAATTTGTACGTACTTGTAGTTCTACAAGTATCGCGTTTGTTTCCTTTTCCTGCGCAAGCGTTAGACCAACATTGCGAAACAAATTCCAATTCCCTGTCGTAACTCTAAGATTGAGCACTTATTAATCTATCAAGGCAATTAGCTTAAAACGTCTCACCAACGCTTGCATATTAGATGCTTCTCCATTTCCTCCTGTAGTGTCTTCGCCTAAAGCAATTTTGTTCCTGTACTTATTATGGAGTTCCACCATCCATTCTTTATCTTCGTCTCTAAAGTTTAATGGTTTTGCACTACGACCGCATATGTTAAGATTTATATAACATGGCTAAGATTATTGTTAGAAAGTAGTTATTAATATCGCGATGGTTCCAACAATTTACATTACCTCCCTTCTGCACGCTGTGTGTTCCCTTTTACAGGAAAAGTTGCAAAAATAATTACCAGACACATTGTGAAACGTATAAAATAGTAAATAATATTTCAGAATTTCTAGGTTAACCCCAAACATGCCAAAAGTTATAAAACTGACACGTATGCAACGCTACACAACCAGTAGCAGTTCACAAAGGTCAGTGTCACGAATGAAATTCGCTTCATGTTAAACATTTTAACTGACACAGAGTTTTAAACTGGCTTAATACTCAAGTGCAAGAACTGATACTTTGCAATTTATAAAGGCTTAACTTTATTTTAGCGTATAGACGTTAGGGAGCAGTGCTATACCTCGTTGAACTCTTTTGTCGAGCTGGTGGTTTTATTAGCGCTGTATTTGCGTTAACTAGCGCCCACAACAAAAAAATGTTTTATCAATCAAAAATGAGTGATTAAGTAGCGCTTAACTAGCACTACAGGTTTTCAAAAAAAAGTTATTAAATCGTTATTAGTTATTAAATCGTATTGCCGACAAAAGTTGTGCTGACAACTTTTTTAATCAGACGTACGGTTAAGGAGATAAATAACTTACCAGTAGGAAAAACGTTATACGACTTACCTGCTTCGTTTTCGACTTACCTCCATTCGACCGCTGCCTTCCACTATATCAAAGAACGGAACCAAAAAAGTGAGTACACTAAATGGTTTGTTTTTAAATTGTCTACAAGAAAGGTAAGAACAATTTTTCTCGTACGACCAAAAATGAAATAGTTACTTCACCCCAAAGATTCTCAACCCCAAATTTTTACGGTTATTTGTTTATAACTTTTTATTACAAACATTTCTCAAAGAAGTGTATTGAGGAAGTTGTAGAGAATCATATTGCCGACAAAAATGGTGGTAACAATTTTTTTACTTAGACGTATGGTTAAGGAGATAAATAACTTATCAGTAGGAAGAACGTTATACGCGCTTACTGCCTCGTTTTCGATTTACCTCCATTCGACCGCTGCCTTCCACTATACCAAAGAACGGAACCAAAAAAGTGAGTGCACTAAATTGTTCGTTTTTAGATTGCCTACAAGAAAGGTGAGAACAATTTTGCTCGTACGATCAAAAATGCAATAGTTATTTCACCCCAAAGATTTGCAACCCCTAAATTTTTACAGTTATTTATTTATAACTTTTTTATTACAAACATCTCGCAAAGAAGTGTGTCGAGGAAGTTGTAGAGAATCGAGTTTCCGACAAAAACTTTATGAATTACTGTTTTCCTCAGACCTACGGTTAACGAGATAAATTGAAAAAACACTTTAACCTCTTTTTCCAAGATGGCGGACACTTCGCAGCCTCCGATTAATACGAAAACTAAAAACTAAACAAAAAAATTGCTGTTATCAAGTCTTGTGATTTTTCCCATATACCAATTTCCCTGTCACCTGGACTATTACACTTTCTTCTTGATATGCCACATATATGAACTTTCATCTACACTGGACAAGAAAATCAGCGCCAATCAAGATAATGGTATTTCAGTACTTATTTGTGGAATATCCTAAGAAATCGACGGCGCTAATATATAGCGCCAAAGAGGTTCTAAAAATAAGAATTTATGTGTGCGAATCCTTTTAAAACAGTAACTGATGTCCTCCAACAGTGCTATTAGAAGGAAGTTTATTAATAGCGTTTTCGATTTATATGCACCGATGCTGCACGGACTAAATCTGATGCCGTGCAATCGTTCGATTATGCTTTATCGGTTTACACTAACTCAGTGCCGGGTGTTAGTTGTAGCGACAGCTGATGCACGAAATATGCTTTAGTACTGTGGCTAGTGCATCATGATTTTGAGTTATGTTCGTTTGTTTAGAAGTTTCTGGCGCCGTTTCATGCATATTTAAAAAAACTAAATATAATGTAATAAAGCAATACAATGTGTCAAATGTTTATTGCACAATAAAAACAGCTCGGAACAGTTGTTGTTTCATGGAGTTGAGGTTAGGTTGTTTTGTTTATTGACGCGCGCGTAAAAATAAGAATGTACTATTGATTTCATATTGATCTAGGACAGCAAGGCTAATATGATGCTATTTTTTTCAGTGTAAATGCATAGGACAAAATAATAAAAAAATAGCATCGTATTAGCCTTGCTGTCCTAGATCATTATGAAATCAATAGTATGTGTGCGAATCCTTTTGAAACAGTAACTGATGTCCCATAACAGTTGTGCTATTAGAAGAATATTTAATTCTTCTCAGTCGTTCACTATTTAGCTGAGCCATTGTTATTTTCTCTTGAGCATTTAAATTACCTTTGGCAGAGATGTTTCCAAACGGATAGCATTCTTCTAGTTTATTTTTTATAATTTGTTTGTACTTTTCTTTGTCTTGAATGTAATATTTCCGTAGGCTACATGTCTTAATGAACTTTAGTTTTAAGTGAAGTATGGCTGAGAGTAGTTGATGGTCTGTGCCGCAGTCAGCACCTGGTAGAGTTTTACAATTCTGTATTGTCGTTCTCCATCTAGCTCTCGTTATTATACGGATGTCTCAGAAATAAAGGGATTTGAGTTAATGGTAGATAGGTGGAATAGAGTAGAGCAAATTTTCCTTATAAAGTTTGTTCTTCAACTGAATAGTTTTCGAGAAAATGAATTTTAAAGTTTCATTGATTTTCAAGTCCGACTCTGTAATACTAACCTACCTTAATGTACTTTAAAAATGTGATACCATTTGTAGATCTGCGTGCCTTTTAAAAATTGCTATTGTATGTCACGTACAAAAGTAATTTACGATACCTGAACGTCTTAAACGTAAATCAAGTTGTTATTACCTATTAGTAGGTCGAAATATGATCTGCTGTTGTAGGTATGCTTTATTTGTGTTGATATAAACAGATGTTCTAATAAAACATGGGGCATTTACATCTAACGGTAATTACGTAATTAGTAGTTATGGAAGTTTTATTTTATAGCATATGGGTTATTTTGTTAAAACATAACATTATCTACACAAAATATTTTATTTTGGTCAATCCGTCAACTTACAACAATAATCAGGTGTAATTAATTTTTGCACAAGTGTTGTCATATTTTCTTCAACGATTTGAAGTTAGATTAGAAATGCCTGCCTGAAAAAGCACATTTAAGGAACTTTGTAAAAATGCAGATGACTATAGTGTCTAAAAACTGGCAATTCAATAAACAGATCACAAAACTTTTCAAAGGAATGCGGTATTATCCCTTCTGCGAATTGTTAGTATTTTGTTAGATTTATTTACAATACTAGTAAAGTTCTTTTCATAGCGGTAGCCTTTCATGTAATTCCGTAAAACTGTAAAAGCCTATTTGCAACGTGCAAGAAATGTCAGAAAACAAGGACTAGTACATCTTGCAAATGAACTCTGTATTCTGTATTGTCACTATCAAGTACTCAGGGGATTGTCGCTTGTTCATGGTAGAAAGCTCATTGGAAATGGTAGTAAGATTAGTTGTCAAATTGTCTAGCTTAGCTTCTAATGCTGGAGTAGTTAAAGGTTGTGGTGCCTGTTGCATAGAATAAATTAAATCTAATTTTTCTACAAAGGATATTAACGGTAAGTCATTGAAATTTAAGGATTGAATCTTAAGTTCTGATGGTAGTTTAGTTATTAAAAAATTTTTGGTTAATTCCTCAGTTAAATCCAGATCAATTGCCAACTTTTGGATGTTAAAAAGTAGTTCTTTGACACTACCAGAGAATTGAAGAGTCTCCAAAAGGTTATTAATTCGAGATTCTCGTGGTCCTAGGACAGATTTTATCACTGCCCGTTTCAAGGTAGTGTATGGTCGTTGTCTAGGGGGGTTAATGGTCAGGTCGCGATGAGCTCCTAAAACGTCGAAAGGTAAGTTTAATGTTAATAAGTTATATTTGGCGAGCTCATCATTGATCAGCATACGAGTAAAGTATCTTTCTACCAAAATAAAATATAGGTCGTTACTCGTAAAAATTGGAAATGGAACTTTGACAGTCGCCATTTGAAATATTAAATAAGTAAGTAAAAATAATTTGAAACTTATCGGATGAGAAGGAGCACTAGTTCCGGTTCCAACGATCACGTCCAACCAGCCACGACAAGTCACGCAAGCGAAGCAGGTAGCAGGATCTCACGATGACAGAAGTCGAGTAGTAGCTGATGACAGGTGATGAAGGGAGAACTAGCAGTTGTTCAACTGGAGAATTCAGGCCAGCAGGCAAAGACCAGTGCTGCTAAATTCTTCTTCAGGAACGTAGGGTCACCAAATGTAGCGATGGTGGAACACCAATGTAGTGTTAGGGCTACTTATATGTCTCTCTTGTAGGAGGTAATAAAACACAAGTAATAACTTTTATGAGATATTTATTCGACTTTTTTATTATTCTCGTTGCCTAGTACCATTCCATATCTACGCAATGAATGCAAGTTGTGAGCCATTCACAACAGTACAATGTAATAGAGACAGAATTGCTTACCTTTTACAACATTTACGTGAAAATGGTGTTTCTCAGTTTGTGTCATATGAAAAGAAGATTTTATAATTTAAACTTGTTTTTGTGACGTTTTTCCAACGGAAACCCCTTAGCGCTCGGTATTTCAGTGTTTTAAGTTTAATAGAATATTTTTGTAAATGTTACTGTTTTAAATAAGCATATACAATGGGGGGCTAGATATGGAATAACCACTTTGACAACCTTCAATGAATGAAAGCCAGCCATGTACAATGTACATAAGTTTTACAAATTTATGCTACGCAATGTGATTCTACGTGATGTGTGCTTTTTATGGGATTTTGGTATTCCCAAAGTACTTAGAAATCTACAAAATTGAATACTTCTTTTTACCCATCGCTTTTGATTGGCATATATTGTCACGTGGGGTTTTCGTGACTGGAGGACGTAGTCAGAGGTAGAAAGAAATCAAACACAAGTTGTAAAAACAACTATATACTAAGACAATAAATAGAGTACAAAAGGTTTACATGTTGACATATTGTGAGGACGTATATGTCCTCCTAAACTAATACAATACAGGGGAGGTTGGAACCAACCCTGTTACAGCACTAGATCTACAGACTAAGCATAGGAGATAACCTCCTGGTAACTAAGCCGGGAAGCCTGGACACAACTCCCCATAATTTGCATAGAGTGGGCGATAAGGCGCCGCCTACTCAACTAAGCACTAAGCATTACATAATTAAAAGAGTACTCACCAGCTTGCTTGTAGATGTAGTGTTGGAGTCATGGACACTGACTGGTTTGATTAGCTCAAGCAAGCTGGTTATATACTGCTGAACGAGGAAGTAATTAGTATCGTAGTGGGAATCAGTAGGCAGAAGTTCTCGGTAAGAAAGTAAGGAAGTTCATGCTTCCTGGTAGCCGGCTTGTGGGTTGACTGCATGCGCGCTGCCGGCGCCTGGCACGAATCTGCAGCTGTGCGGAAGTGTTGATAAATTCTCTTGAAGGAATGTGCACCTGCATGCACATCGTGTGGGCTACCTCGCGTGTACGGAGTAAGTAGGCGTAGATATCGCATGCCAACGGACGTAATGGTGGGCGAAGCGAGCGCGCTTCTGAGAAGACCTTGCAGGTGGCACCAAGTTGTCGGTGGCGAGACCGCAGCTGCTGAACTAGCGTGGGCAACTGAATGTGGCCTTGCACGCTTTATGTTGTACAAACGGAAGAGAAGTTGAGTTTTGAATAAAATATTTAAGTGTAAATATTTCCGTTTGTGACAATATTACACAAATTGAATTGAAAATGAGTTTACATTTTCTTAACGAAATGTGCAAGTGGTGAGAAGCCTTTGAAATGAGGAGTTTACAATTTCTTAACGAATCGTGCAAATGGTCAGAAGCCTTTAAAATGAGAAATGTACATTTCCTTAATGAATAGTGCAAGTGGTGAGAAGCCTTTGAAATGATGAGTTTACATTTTCTTAACGAATTGTCCAAGTGGTGAAAAACCTTTCAAATGTGTAGTTTACATTTTCTTAACGAATTGTGCAAAAGACCTTGGAAAATTTGACTCTAAATAATTTTAACAGCCTAAAGGCGGATTTAATAATGTATTTCTCTCGACCAATTAAACCACTGTCCCTATATACAGCCACTGTAGCAGATTTTGATTGCGAACACCTTGCCGCGGCTATTTCAGAATTGCAAGAAGAAAATTGTTGCATCAGTTATTTGCTTATTAATAAAAACTAAAATTGGTATTTTTTAACCATACTCAAAGGAAGCTACTGATTCTTTTTATGTTAAAAAGAAACGTTAACGTTAATGAAATGTTAATGCTCTAGAGCAGGGGTTCCCAAAGTTTTGCCTAGGTGGGCCAAATTGTAAATTTCTAAATATTTGGCGGGCCAAAAATAGTTTTGTGAAAAAATACGTTCAACGTATTTCAACACAACAGAAAGATTTATACTAATTTTTTATGACAATAATTACTTTTTATTACAAAATGTTATGAAATGTATTATAAACACATTTCAAAAATAATTAAACAAAAATAACTAAATTTCAATAAAAAAAAGAAAAAATAATAAATTCCTCAATTAGAAGTTTGTGACTTGTGCAGTTGTTTTCTTTTAATAATATCATTGAGTCTTGGTTTTAAGTCGGTTGAATGTATTCTTAACACCGCTTGTAAATGTTCATCAGTTAAATTTGATCTCAATTTGGACTTATTAATACTCATCAGCTAATCAGCTGAGAATTAAATGAAAAACTCATAGTCTTTATTACGAGTCTTTATTATTAGTTTTTATTAGTGTGAGAAGACTATGAGTTTTTCATTTAATTTTCAATTTAACTGGGACATGGACCAACATCAAGATTTAATCAGCTGAGGGCGACCGTTAAGACAATAAAATATTTACAATCTATATAATAACAAAATATGTTACATATAAAATTTAGTATTTGTTAACTGAGCAATTTTTAATTATAATATGATAAAATTTATTTATTTTTTAAATTATCTTTATGAATTCTAAACCGTGGATGATCTGACATCGGGGGCCGCATTTCTAGGGTTTGAGGGCCGCACTTTGGGAACTCCTGCTCTAGAGTGAGTGGAGATTTATCCAAAAATGTGTCTAATAAGGAGTTCCAGGTCTAAAGAGACTATATTTAAAGAAACAGTGATAATTGTAAAAATGATTACAAATATCTTAGTTAAAATAATCTTAAGGATGCAAAATCCTGTTATTATCAATCAAATAATATTTAATAAATAATAATATTAAAATAAATAATATTTTAAAACTAGTTTTCTGTAAATTACATATGTATAATATTGTTTCAATCGACCTATTGAGAGATCAACAACCTGTATATTTTGTACTATTATTATGCGAAAGTGAAACTCAATTCTGCCTTGCGCATTACTTTATACTGATATCGATTTGGTTTTCAAGTTTAAATTCTGGTTGTCGTAGGTTGTGACAACCTTTCCAAGAAGTTTAATTCAGAAATTGAAGATTGATGAATAATAAATTCTACACGTAAGTAAATAAGTATTGTAGAATTTTTTTTGAATTTGAAGGGTATGCAAAGAATTACAGCGATGTACAAAGATTAAAGAATTATATTTTTTAAAGTGTGAGTAGTTACAAAGTACAAGTTTTTAAATTCTTTTTTAAAGACACTCAAGAAAATCCATTTATGGTAGGATAATTTAAGTAGGTAACGGTGTTTTTCGACCAATAAGCGGTGGAATAGTAGTTTTTAATGAAATATGTGCATTACTGTGTATGTATACAAGGCGGTTAACATTTCATTGCACATTATTGGGATTTCGAAAACCATAACAGATACAAATTGATTAAATGAGACAAAAGAACATATTTAAAAAAATCATAGGTCACTAGATATAAGCAAAAAAAGAAAGACGTGAGACGAGGCAGCGGAGCCATGTAGGCAAGTACACTGCGCTCGTGCTTCAGCCATCCGAGTACTTTCCGGAGAGAACTCGACTTAACTCCGTTAAGCGGTATAAATCCACTATAACCACCCTGCTGTACTGCCGGCCTAAGTGTTTTCTAAAAGCTGAAAATTGATCACTAAGCAATTTATGTAATAAAAAACTGGAAAACAGTCGTTAAACAGCGTAATGATCGCACTAGTTGCATCAGCACCAATGCGGTGGTCGCATGTCTTCAAAATGAGGTCAATAGTCCAGTCAAACAAATGAAATGGAAAATGAAAGTACATAAGATTTTTTTCTTTCAGCGTGCAGGGGGTTCTAGAAAAGCTTAACTTGAAGTTTTCGACCTCAAATTCATATGAGCTTTTTCCGCCATTTTGAAAAGAAGTGATGAAGTGTTATTTTGAAATTATCTCTGTAACAGTAGGTCCGACAAAAAATTTGTATAATGCATTTTTGACGGCAATACGATTGTTTACAACTTTTATTTCAAACTTTTTTGTGTAATATGAAAAACGAAAAAGTTGTGAGGGAAAAACATTGGAAAAAGAAGGGATAATGTGTTATTTTGAAATTATCTCTGTAACCGTAGGTCCGACAAAAAATTGTACAAAGCATTTTTGTCGGCAATACGATTGTCTAATACAACTACAAGAAGTGAACGTATTAAATACAGTGAGATCCAAATTGAGTGAGGTTGATTTGAATTTTGCGTCTTAGGTTTTAGTGTATTTCACATCGTTAGTGTAGCACTATTGAAATGTGTTGCGTCAAATTACAGCATCAACTCGTCGCTTTTTCGTTTACATTGTTGTGCTTTGCCATGTTGTTTTGGGGTTTCATTGAATTTTTGCTTTATTTCACTTGTTTTCTTATTTTACAAAACAGTTCTTTTCAGAACTACAGTTTGTTAGACAATTTTATTATCAAGTAAGTTCATTATTTAAAATTAATGAAGTTTATAAACGATGTTATTTTTGAGACGCCACTGTAAAGTAAAAGCAACATAAAAATGTCTAAAAAGTATTCACGTTGCCATCGCGACAATAATTTAATGTGGCGGTAAATTCAAATTGTCTTCAGTCATTTTGGATCGCCCTGTAGAGTAATTATTACAATTTATTATTTATTATAAAATTTAAAACGTATTTATAACCCCAAAAGATTCACTAAGGCGATACAACTAGAAAATTATTTACGAAGCTATCGAAACAGCAACGTATAAAATAGTATATTAAAGAACAAGTTTTATAAGGGTTGATTTGGCGCACGATTCCCAAGTTAGAAAACGATCCGCAGGCGAGTTTTTCTATGGGATGAGTGCGCAAATGCCCTTATAAAACGAGTATTTTATGCTATTTTTTCTAATTTGCGCCCCCTTTTTCTTATTTTAATACAAAAAAAAATATTTTGGTCGTCTAGAGAATTTTGTGTTAGTTGGTAACACTCGGCTCCCACTTGAATTTTAGAATCATTTGTCATCATCCGTCACTTCAAATAAAATTTTTCAAAACACTGTTCAATATAATAAAAAAGACCGGACAGTTTAATTCATTTAATAACAAGTTCACAAGTATCTATCTAATAATAAAAGTAAAAATAATCCTCTATTATCAATTATACTTAATGTAGGTGGGTATAAATTTCTTGACATTTTTGAACTTGGATGCTTCATATTGCTTGAAACGGCTACAATATTGGGTGTCATCGGCACTTGTTCCTTTTACATAGCAGAATTTGTCTTTCGAGTAGCTACTAGAAAAGAAAATAAAGAAGCAAAGATGATTAAATCGATGATACGTGTCTTGTTTCTAGTACCATAAAATTACAAACATGAATTGGACTTACTGATTTGTCCAAGCAGATTTGATGTAGGTACGAGACTTGTTTATGTTACTAATTAGGAATATCCAAAACCTAACCTTCTTTCCAAGTAAAAATAGACCATAACTTCAAGTGAAATTTCATGTAAGTAACAATCAACAAACAGCGAACCAATTCAACGATATTAATTAAAAATTTATCGGAGGTTGACAATTTTGACAGATACTTGCAGTTTGAAGTTGTCACATTCCACGCATTACCCATCCAACCCTTAAAAACTAAATAACCCTATAATGCATTAAAGTACAGTGTACTTTTATAGATAGCCATAAACGACTCCTACTGATAGACGTTAATAAACGTATTACAAACGCAAATTAGAAAAACGTCTTATCGAGAAAGGAAAGGCTTTCGACAAATACAGAATGGCAACTAAACTAGTGAGAATGCAAAAATCCCCAAAAACGTTATACAGAATGACACAAAAGTAACGCGGTACAGGATGTCACGAAATCAACACGTGCTCCTATTAAATTGTTTTTTCGTTTGTTTTAGTGTAATTTAAAGCAAATGAAAGAACCATTTAAAAAGTACAATAAAAACTAGGTACTAAAGGTATTTAAAAAAGTAGTACGGTCATATTTAAAAATTTTTTTAATTAAAATGCATTAAAAAAATATTTAAAAAATATTTTTTATTTTTTAATTAATATCTTTTCGCCAATACAATTTTTAAACAAGCCATTAATAAAACTTAACTAATAGAATTCTTTTGTTTTCAAGCCCAACTTTAAAAATTTAATTATAAATTTCATCAATTAGTAGATTGAATTTTTCGGCCATTTTGAAATAAAATGTCATTGTGTACCATATCGATGTTTTGCAGATTTTACAACAAATAAAAATATTAAAGAAACAGGCGTAATATGTTATGCTTTTAGTACAGGCGACAGGGAAATTGGTATATGGGAAAAGTCACAAGACTTCATAAACAGCAATTTTTTTTAGTATGTAGGGGTGTGTGTGGTGAGTCTACATTCAAGTTTTTTTATTGATCGGAGGGTGCGAAATGTCCGCCATCTTGGAAAAGTGGTTAAATTGTTTTGTGTTATTCAAGAATAATCATTTGCAAAGTGACTTACTGTATTTTCGCTTTTCACATTAATTAAAAAAGAAATACTGTAACACTTATTAACCGTTATTTATACAGAACAACAAATCTTTCGCACAGGACAGCTATAGTTAACCTCTGAACTTTTGAACCCAGACGGAAATCTTTTCTTTTTTTTGTTTGAATTTAAAACGAATTGAATTACATATTCTACAAATGAGCTCGTTACAAAGCCATGTTTTTAACAATCGGTAGCTATATGTATTTGAAAATTGTGATTATTGTCACCATCAAAACACGTTAACTCCTTAGAAACGAAAAGTGACTTTAGTATCTTTTTTGATTGACTAGAATAACTCTCCATATGCAGGTCGTGCCAAAACAAATATAAACCGCAGGCGCATTGAGTTTTTCTATTCAGTCGTTTATATTCTTCAGAAAAGATCCACTTTAATATTTTTCAAATATTAAGCTATTTATTAGAAATATAACAATCAATTTTACTGTTTTATTAAACTGTTTCAACGGATTTTGTTTGTTTCAGGACTTTTATGTAAGCGGTTGATAATAAACTCAGCATGGATGACAGTACTGATAAAGAAGTATGCGATGAATTTCTAGATATATTTGATAGTTGGGACATAAATTTTGAAAATCTGCACGAAATAGATTCGTTGGGTTTAGAAGGTAAACAAATAAAAGTTCTACCGAACGGAATCTTCGACAACTTTTGGTCTCTTCAATACTTACATCTTAATAGAAATTATATCGTGACCTTAGAAAAGGATTTATTCTCAAAATTAGTTAGATTGATAGAATTGCATATATCTAATAATAGCTTAACAGAAATTTCAAATGGACTGTTTCAAAATCTTCCCACGCTTACTGTTCTCAATCTAGAGATGAATAGGATTCTACATATTGACGCTTTTGCCTTTAAGGGGTTAATTAATTTAAAGTTACTAGATTTATCTGATAATTGTTTAGAAGAGATATCCAAAGAATGGTTTGAAGATATCAAACATTTGACGATCCTCCATATTAATAACAATAATATTTCCAAATTGGAGAATAACTGTTTTAGTAATTTATCAATGTTAGCAAAGTTGAATCTCGATAACAATAAATTAACTTCTATTGAATCTGAGTCGTTTAAAGGCTTGACAATGCTCAAAATTCTGTCATTTCATGACAATAATATACATCATTTAAATGCGGATTGTTTTGATGGCCTGCGTCTGAATACTTTAAGTATACATAGCAACTCATTGGGCAATATTAAAAAAGAGTTATTTAAGAGCACTATAATTTTTGAAGAATTAGACCTGCATTCTTGCGGACTACAACAAATCGAAGATCTGTCGTTCGAATGCTTAACAGACCTTCAACAACTTAACTTGTGCGATAATCCGTTAAAACAAATATCAAATCAGTTATTTCTGGAAAAGGCCAAATTGACTTCTTTAAATTTAGGACTCTGTCAAATTGAAACTTTAACTCCAAAAGCTTTTAAAGATCTGTCCTCATTGAAGCAACTGAAGCTTGACAATAATAAACTCAAATACATTGAACCAGGAACGTTTGATGGCTTAGCCACTCTTCAACTTTTAATTTTAGAAGGAAATGAACTGAAAACAATTGAAGGAATTCTCGAACCGCTTTCAAACTTAAAGAACCTCGAACTACAAAGAAACAATCTAACCTTGATAAAAGAGGGTTCATTTAAAGGTCTAAAACAACTAGAATATCTTGATTTAGGGCATAATAAAATAGAACACCTTTCTCGAAATGTTTTTGAGGATATGATTGAAGTAAATATCTTGTATATGGTAGATAATAACTTAACCGTTATAGAGAAAAATACTTTTAGAGCTATGAAGAAAATTGAACACTTATATTTAGGCAAAAATAATATACATTTATTGGAACCAGGTGCCTTCGAAGGCACTAATGGTAATCTAAACTACTTGGATTTGCAGGATAACAAAATTGATTCCATAGAATCGGTTTTCTCTACACAGTTCTTAGCACTAAAAACCCTAGAATTATCTGGTAATAGAATTCAATGTTTAGGTCCCGATTCATTTATAAACACGCCTAATTTACGAAATCTAACATTAAACAATAATAACATAAATACCTTGGTCCATGGTGTATTTTCCCCACTGAAACAACTAAGGTCATTGTCGTTATCAGGTAATAAGTTGGAAATAATAAAAAACGAAGATTTAGAAAGTTTAGTAAACTTAGAATGGTTATACATATGCAAAAGCAGTATTGAAGCGATCGAACAGGACGTATTTAGCAAATTTTGCCATAAGAATTCTGCTAGGAATTCCTTGCGTGTATTCATGTGTGAAAACAAAATAAAGACCATAGATAAAGCACTATTCCATATTCCAATAGATGTTACATTGTATCTGTCTGATAACAAAATAGAAGATATTCGAAGTAATTGTCTCGATGGCTCTTTATCACAGTGTTCTAGTGAATCTGATTTTTGCCTTTATTTGAATAACAACAACCTGAAAATCATCAGGCAAGAATATTTTTCTAATTTGTCTAATCTTACTTACTTGGATATATCTAAAAATAATATCCAAACCATCGAAAGTGGTGCTTTTGAGGGCGTTCCAAGATTGGAAACTATTGACCTTGGAGAAAATAAACTTACCGAAATAGATATTTCTATATTTTATCAATTACCCCGCTTAAGTACATTGAGTTTACAAAAAAATTTGATTACAACTCTTTCATTGGAGTCGTTTGAACCTTTAAGGAACTTGCAAGATTTATATCTAAAAGGAAATAAGCTTCCACCAAAGCTATTAATAACATTTAGAAAACGCTTTGGATGATAAAGTTTTGAGTGCTATATAGTAATTATTCTTTTGTTTGGAATATTAACTTTAGTATTATACATTTATACACTATTGTACATTTTAGTATTAGTATACACTTTGTAATGAGATTTCATTGTACAATTTAAAGGTTTAATAAAATGGCAATAAAATATTATTTTTATTATGACCTTTGAATCATGATGCATTGAACAAAATAGAAATACATATACAGATTTCAAGAGAATTATTATTTTTAAACATTAAATACTAAAATTAATTTACAACTTGTCTAAAGTGTTGCCCAAAAGTATACAAAATTTTGTTTTAGTTGAAAATACATAAGTACTAGAAGGTATGGAAGCAGCTGTAGAAACAAGACCAAATAATTAATTTTAACAAAAGTTGTTAATGGGTTTACCAAATGACGAAGACCTATGGCCTTAGAACAGTGGTTCCCAAAGTGTGTTGCGTGGAACCCTGGGGGTTCCGTGAAAATATTTTGGGGTTCCGCGGGACGAATTGTCAATATCAGGAAGATAATGTAAAATAATAATTTCATGAAACGTAGTTTTATGAAATAAACTTTTACATTAATTTAAGGTTGAAATATGAAATTATAATGACATGAAATTACTGCATGTCTTGTGTATCTTATGCATGTTTGAATAAATTATTTGTACGTAATTTCTATTTTTTTAATGCCCAGTTAAGATTAGAATGTTTGTAGATATGACAAGAGTTCCGCTATATGTAAAATATTGTATAAGGGTTCCGTGGAAAAATAAGTTTAGGAACCACTGCCTTAGAAGAACGGTCCACAATGCAATAGTTCGAAATGCGACTCTAGGCAGAAACGATGTTTGCTTAATAAATTATATTTAAATTGCGTGAAATGCATGAGAATATAAGAAAAAAAATTTCATGCTTTATGTAGGCTGGTTAAGGGTTTAAATTATACAGAGCGACACAGGGTGCACGTAACAGTTAGTAATAGTTATTTCTTTAAATATTGTTTTGAAACTTGAAATTTAGGGATTAGATATAAATTATTAGATTATATTATTACTCGATCAAAAGCACCTGAGAATTAACAGCACATGCATGTTGCACATAATTTTTTGTATTCGTTTACTCAAAATTATAATAGTATATTAAAGTATTAGTTTCATAAGACGCGTTTTTAGCGCACGCGTTCGAGTTTAGAAAACGACCCGCGAAGCGGGGTGTTTTCTAACGGACAAGTGCGCTAAAACGCCTTATGAAACGAATACTTTATACTATTTTTTATACTTGCGTCGTTATTTCGTTAATTATTAAAAAATAAATTAGTTTTAAATAAGATTTGTTAGTGAAATTTTGTTAAGTACTTTTGACAGTTGGCTACACTGAAAATTCAACTTCAGCATTTGTTATTTAAATTGTTTTGTTTTTATAAAATTAATTTAGTTTCTGTGACAAGAAGGTAAAATGGTCAGATATTCTCTCCCTCCATCTTATTAAAAAGAATTAACTTATCTTAATTAATCTTAATCTTATTAAAATATTGGAATTTAACCATATTGATAGATTTATAACAACTGCAGAAAATAACCAACATTTAGCTATGAAAGTAAGTAAAATTTTGTGCTAAATACTTTCAATTTTTAATATATTTCAATTATTTAAGGTTGCGTTAATAATGGGATTCTGTGGTGCCTGCCGAAGAGATGAATTGACCAACATGTTATTAGACGATATTGTGGTCAAAGATGATGTTCACTGTGACTGTAACAAAAACAAAAAATAAAGTTCGAAGAGAATTCTTAATTATAGAGAAACTGTGGATTGATTTAATTAAGCAATATTTGAGCCTAAGGCCTAAGAAAATAAACCACAGGCGGTTCTTTATAACCTACCGCAATAGAAAATGTATTTCTACTCCTATCGGTATAAACACCATGGGAAAAGTTCCTTTTATTATTGCCACTTATTTGCATTTAGCCAACCCGAAGCTTTTTACAGGTCATTGCTTTCGACGTTCAAGTGCTTCCCAATTGGCAAACAAAGGTGGCGATTTAATAACTATAAAACGGCATGGAGGTTGGAAGTCTTCAGCTGTGGCTGAGGGCTGTATTAATGCTTCAGTTAAAAAAAATGGAGGTAGCTGAATTGCTATCTAATAAGCCATGTACTTCCATTTCAACGGCTCAAGTGGTAATTGACCAGTCTTCCACTGCTTCATTTCTACATGAAGAATCACACACTTTTAGCAGCAACCCAATAACGAGTCAACAAAACATTGTTGAGGGGCAAAATTTACCTTCATTTAAGATTAATGCCCAGGACACTTCTGCTGTTACAATCAAAGTGTATAATAACTGTACTTTTAATACAAAAGATGTATAAAGAATAATTTGTGAATTTATTAAATAATTTTTAATTTAATTAATTTATTTTGTGTATGTTTATTTTATATTTTAAAAGTTTGGCATTTTATCACATAACAACATAACCGCACTTTTAAATATAATAAGTTTGACATTTAAGAACAGCTGTTAGGTGCTACCAACTTTAAAAAACAAAATTTTACTGTTTCCAGTACTCTAATAAATCTCATTAGGACACGCAAATGCGTGTCCTAATGGAGTTCCAGTGAGCCCACTGGATTATAGAGGCTCGCCCCACAAACTTTTCAGCTCGCCCGTAAAGATTAATTTACAAAGCTTGGCACGTAAATAACTATTACCTGTTTTGTGACGTTTTTCCAACGGAGACCCGTTAGCGCTCGGTATTTCAGTGTTTTAAATTTAATAGAATATCTTTGGTAAGTGTTACTGTTTTAAATAATCGTGTACAATGGAGGGCTAGATATGGAATAACTGAATAATAATAAATAACTTGGAATAACTTGACAACCCTCGATGAGTAAAAGCCAGCCATGTACATAAGTTTTTCCAATTTATGCTACGCACTGCGATCGCGATGTGTGCTTTCTATGGGATTTTGGTATTCCCAAAGTACTTAGAAATCCACAAAACTGAATGCATGCCTGATTTCTACCCATCGCTTTTCATTGACATATGACGCAAATTTAATTTCGAAAGGTATTCACACATACGGTTAAGAAGATAAGTTAATTGGTGTTCTTTAATTATAATTTAGGCAATAGTCTGGCCGTGCAAAGAGGTAAGGCCGAGGGTAAGGCATACTTATTTAGTAATGGTTGGTCATCTGTGGTTTGTAAAAGATAAATTTTAAAATATTATTTATTGTTTCCAGCCTTACTTTGTGGAACTCCATAATCATGAAATAAATAAAGATTATTAAAAAGTTTCACAGTATTTATTAAAATATAACCTGACAATATTGTTTTGATAGCTAAGCTGTCATTATCAAAGGTAACATAAATATAAACAAACACGTCGCTAAGGTAGATACAAAAATAGGTAACTAGATAAAAATAATAATAATCAGAATTAAATATCTAACAATTCCAGCAACGGAGAATTACTGAGCTCAAGTCGTTCATTCATTAAAGGTACCCTGAGTTTGTGTTTGTATATCTCAAAGGTTTCTAAAATGTCTAATTTGCGTTTGTTATTACAAAAATGTAGGAATTTAATATTATTTTGAGGAGTCATTGTGTGATTTTGTTCTAAAAGGTGTTTGGCATAATTAGATTTTTCAGGATGTTTATTTTTGTAATGGTACGTGTTATTTAGATTTTATGTCAAAATTTCTGTTTTTTTGTTTGCCCAATATATACCGAACTACAAAAAGAACAATTTAAACAGGACACATGATATCATGAAATCGGGCATTTACCGTTTAAATTGTTCTTTTATAGTTCGGTATATATTGGGCAAAACACTTAGAAATTTTGACATAAGATATAAAGAACACGTACGTCATTACAAAAATAAAGATCCTGAAAAATCTAATTACGCCAAACACCTTTTAGAACAAAATCACACAATGATTCCTCAAAATAATATTAAATTCCTAAATTTTTGTAATAACAAACGCAAATTAGACATTTTAGAAACCTTTGAGATATACAAACACAAACTAATTCTCCGTTACTGGAAGTGTTAGATATTTAATTTTGATTATTATTATTTTTATCTAGTTACCTATTTTTGTATCTACCTTAGCGACGTGTTTGTTTATATTTATATTACCTTTGATAATGACAGCTTAGCTGTCGAAACAATATTGTCAGGTTATATATTAATAAATACTGTGAAACCTTTTAATAATCTTTTCATTCTCCCCTCTACGAAAGTGTAACTTTCTATCTTGATATAGCAACCGAAAGCGAAAGTAAAACATGCGAGGTGGTTGCTAGGTATGAAAAACTTTTGGTCCCTGGACAACGAAGTGAAACTGTCAATTTTTTTAAAATATAATATTATATTATAAGGTGGCTGTTGTCAACATTACCTTGGTAACAATACTGTTGTATATACAAACATTATTTTATTATAATCACTGAATCATCATTTTATTTATTTATTTACGGTGGTTAATAAATGTCAAGGGGAGAATGAAAAGTTAAATACATTACACGCTGCGTAAGCCCTTTCAGGTACTAGGTGTTTTTAACTAACCTCGGCTACGCTTACGCTTCGCCTCGGTCAATCAAAAGCACCTTGCACCTAAAAGTAAACTTTTGCAGCTTGTAATGTAAATAACTATTATTTATTTCATTTAAAATATTACGTTGAAAATGTGTTAACTTGTAATATCAAAAAACAATAAGAAGATAATAAAGAATTTATTTACGAGTAACTTCAATTGCTATTATCTTCAGTCAATAATATCCATCCTGCCATAGCAGCAGGCCACAGTGATGTTTCTCGAGACACAATGCACCCTGTTCATCACATTTACAACTGCTTTCTCAGCAGCACCATACTTCAGTGCCAATAGAAGATGGTTTACTCTCCGAATCTAGCCAACCGTACCGACATCACAGAAGTCCTACAAATAATCAGCTCCTCAGTCAAGTTCTTCAGTCAGGTAATGAGAGTTTTTCATTATTTGCATTAAGTTTTACTAATAAAAAGTCAATAAACTAAAAGAATTTATTCAGATTGCGACATTTAAAATTGTAATATATTAGAAATTGAATGAATTAAGTTGCTTTCTGTTATGAATTGTAGACATTCATTTGCAGGATCGACTGGGTACCCTAATAGCGGACACGTTTAGCGAAGCAGAAGAGATAGTGGTGGACTGTTCCTTGGCCGTAGCCCTACTTTCTTTATCAGGGACCCGGACCTTCTGCAGCACAGAGGCAAGTGTTATATCCTCTGTGCTTGTGTCGAATGCTGTTGTATTTTTCCATTTTCCTATCTTACATTGCATTTTTATATGATCTGCTTTTCGTTCTGTTCTTTGATTTCATCATCAATCACTTCTTGTCCTTCCTCTTGTGTATGTATAGTGGGATGCTTCCTTTTGTTATTAGTAAACCTGTGACTTCTATAATAGTACTAACAGAAAAAAGAGATGAACGATTTGTCACACCAGTTTACTATTGCGGAAGTTTTGTAGCTATACTAACCAGTACGGTATGTTCAACTACATAAAAAAATGTTATTAAGCGAGCAGTTTGTATTTTTATAATTGTTACAGGTGATGCTAAGGAGGGAACCTGATTTACTTGACCAATCTTCGTCTAAATCCAGCTGAGAAAATAGACGTCCAGCATTTAGTATCACTCATTTATTTAATCTGCATCCACACATCATGGTTAACAATATAAGTTCATGATGTTAATTTTACAACATGAACGTTGTTTTAAGTACATAACTAAGGCAAGAGATTTTTTTTTAAATAAAGCTTTTCGTTTAGTTAATTTATTTTCCGAATTTTTTAATCACAAAACTTTAAATCATTTTAAATTATGTACATTCGATTTTTATAGTCTTTTATTTTGTATATTTCTTGTACTGCCATTTAATGAAATTAATTCTTTGGGCGTCTTTAACTAAGTGTTCACACTGAGCTAAAATATTTGATATTTTATCCATAAAATATTCTATAATACGTGCTATTGTCACGTGGGGGTTTTCGTGACTGGAGGACGTAGTCAGAGGTAGAGAGAAATTAAACTCAAGTCGTAGAAAACAACTATATACTAATAACAATAAAGGGAGTACAAGTACAAAGGTTTACATACATACAAATAATACATCGTGAGGACGTACATGTCCTCCTAAATTAATACAATCAAGAGGGAGGTCGAAACCAACCCTATTCTAGCACTAGATCTACTAACTAAGCATAGGAGTTAGACTACTAGTGATTACAACTAAGCCGGGTAGCCTGGTCACAACCACCCACAATTTCGCATAGAGTAGGCGATTTAAGCGCCGCCTACTCAACTAAGCAAACTAAGCCATAATTAATCAAAAGACACTTACCCGCTTGTTTCTTGATGAGGCTTCTGGTGAGTCCTGGCACAGACTGATTTCAAGCCAAAACAAGCGGGTTTATATACTGCTGAAGGCGGAAGCTTTACTGAATAATTGAATAAATTAAGTGGGATGAGAAAAATACATGAATACATAATGAGATGCAAAACTGTATAAATTATTCTAATGAGATACGAACTGTATAAATTATTCTAATGAGATACAAACTGTATAAATTATTCTCAAGGATATACAGACTGTATAAATTATTCTAATGAGATTCAAACTGTATAAATTATTCTCAAGGCTATGCAGATTGTGTACCGCGCGTGGGTGGCTATCGCACTACTCTTGATACTAAATGAATGCAAGTTGAAATGTTACAAAAAGAGGCATTTAAAATAATTCCGTTTGTGACACTATTTAAATTAATTATCGATAATTAAAATAAAGTAGAATATTTTCATGGGAACAATTGTGATTATATCTTTACAGTGATGGGTTGTGTTCACTTTTGTGTACTGTGTGTATGTAGAAAAATATTCAGTTGCGCCTGAATTCTAAATGTCTTTTTTGCAAGTACTGAGCGTTTTATCTAGTTCAGTGTGTATACTTTTTTTTGTAATATTTGTTATTTTTTTGTAATGATTTTTTTTTTCTTATTGCCAAGTAATAACTATTTACAATCTGTTTCGAGAAGCATTAAGCAAATTATGTACATATATGTTACGGTAAAATATAAAAACCAGTAGTTAGAAGAAAAAATTCAGCAGACACGTTTTTCTTCAAAATGCACTAATGTATGTGATGTATTCATTATACATAAAAATAAGAAAAATTGATTTGTACATTTTTTAACATGAAAAAAATATGTGTTTTTATCTTGACAAATATTTTGAGATACTTTTCTGAAAATAGCAAACGAAGCAAAAATTAACAATATTTCAATCAGATAGTGTATCATGAATGTACCATTTTTTGTACTTGTGTGTATTTATTCTTATTATTGTTAATTTATTGTATATTAGTACCTAACGTATATCTTGTAACTCTAAAGTGTGACTGTTTTGTTCTAATTTTTTGTAACATGCAATTTGTAACGTAGTATCAATCAGTAATGTGTTTTATTGAAATACCTTATTAAAAAATTCTTATGATATTTTTGTTACTAACATAAACGCTCAATTTGAAATGCTACAAATTTCATATGAATGGATTCTGGTCTATGGTGATTAATATTCCCACAGACTTAACATGGGTCTTTTTTACACCAATTCTAAAAATTTATATACTGGCAAATGTTGAATTCTTACCTACAGATTGCTCAGTGTGTCCATTTTAAAATCTTCTTACACAGAGTTACGTGCTTTAATCGATACCGTCAATAATAATACTGCAGCTCTTAAAGTCTTAAAATTAAAAGTAGAACATTGGGATGCTAGTCTAGTTCCTATTATTTTAGAAAAATTAGACTTTATCTCTAAACGGGAATGGTAAGCAACTTTAGAAAAAGATGTACCAAAATATGCCACTTTTAACGACTCTTTAGAAAAACGGTATCAAATATTAGAGGCAATGAATAATATGCGGTGTAAGGATAGTTCAACATCTAGCGTTTTTAAAAACAGTAAGCCCTTTCCGAAAATCGGAAATGCATTTTTTAAACAAAATCTAAACTTAATCGTAAAACCAAGCAAATTTAGTTCAAATGTTATTTCATCAAATGGCCGTTTTATTTGCAAAAAACAGCATAACGGGTTTCAGTACAAAGATTTTTTAAATCAAACCGTTGTAGCAGATAGAATAAAACAAGTAAATACACTAAACCTTTGCTGAAATTGTTTGAAAAATAATCACGATTTGCAAGGATGTAAATCGAACAATGTTTACAAAGAATGTAAACAATATCACACTTTATTGCATGTTAACGAATTTATACCAACTCCTGGTAAAACTGGCTAACACTTTATTTATAACCGGAACCAACCAGGTATTATTGTTGACCGTCTTATTACTAATATCGGATTATCAAGGAAATTTTTATCATTATAGAGCAGTACTAAATCAATGTTCAATACATGTGTACAGAATTGAAATTGCGCACACATTCTATAGTAATGCGTAGTGATGTAAATGAAAAAAACCAAAAGGTTTTTTCAGAAAAAAACCGTTTTTTTTCAAAAAAAAACCATACGTGTCTGTTTTTTCCTGAATCTGTTTTTTTTCTGATATAGGCATACTATCGAATATTATGTCTATATCAGTCTATAGGTCTGTATATTATGTTCATTATTGTTCATTTTTTTGTCTGAGGAGATTGTCAGCCGTAATATAACAAGTGGTAAGATTATTATCAATGACATGTACGTGTGAAACCAAACTGCAGTTCAAGGAGCCTGTAGGGCGAGTTGAATATGCTGCTCCAGATTTACAAGTAGAATCATCGATTATTATTAATTGTACTATGAGTTAGGTATATTCGATGAGAGAAAATTTTAATCAAATTATGTTCTTAGAAACAGACCAAAATAAGGTAATATGATCACTTGTTTTTTTACTATTGCTGTGATAGCTTTGTAATTAAGCAAATTAATAAGTTCTAATGGCTGATTTAACATCATGTGTCATATATAATATATATAATATAATATATAATATAATATGGGCAAGTTTACCAAAAAAAATTGGGACCAAAAGTGAAATTCGTGTGAAAATTTAACAAATTATCTCTGTAATTACCACCAATGGTGTTTATTGTTGTAATCAGCATGCTGTTAATTGGTTTGAATAAATTTATGACATTTGATTGGTGGATAAATAATGTGTTGAATTGTCACTGTAATATAATTCAACATTTAAAAAAAATAGCTAGTAAATATGTAACTTTTGCAGTAAAACTAAATGACGGTAAATATATTGACCTATGCCCTGATCTTGCTATAAGATCTTCATTTTTTTATCTATTGATTTACTAATTATAATAATCCTCACCATCAGCTCGAATCTTAAATTGAAGGTTATAGGTCATTGATATATGTAATTATGTATATTTGAAAAGTAATCGGTTGGTCTCTTGTTTCCCTAATCATTACAAGAAGTATTTATTATTAAGCACCCGTCTGCTGAAAAAAACCAGTGTTTTTAAAAAAAAAAAAATGTTTTTTTCAGTCTGAAAATAACCGTTTTTTACATCACTAGTAATGCGTCAATCACCGGAGTCAATATTTCAGAAAATATTGCGCATCAAGTTTGTAACGTAAAAATTAAATCTATAGTAGATAATTTTATGGCAAACGTAGAATGTTTTGTATTATCAAAAACTACTAGAACAGTAATTTATTTTCCATTTCCTTTGATAAATCGTCTATTCAATTATCATCTGATATCATTTTAGTAGACCCAGATTTCAATGTTTCACAAGAAATTGACTTGCTGATAGGAACAGGGTTAAATTGGCAATTATTAATTGGCAGTCCAATTCAATTACATAAAAATCAGATATATTTTCAAGAAACGCAACTCGGTTAGATAATAGGCGGGTACTTTAACTTAAAAAAATTCAGTTTCTAAATTCACGTGTAATTTAATTTCAAAAACAGAAAATAATTTAGAAAATCAAGTAGCCAAGTTTTGGGACAATGAGAACGTCAAATCAAAATTTTTGAAAGGCTTGAACGGCAAAATTGTGAAAACCACTTTCGTGAGAATTCATTTAGAGCGGAATCAGGTAGATTTGTTGTAAATCTTCCTTTTAAGGAAACAGTTTTAGGTGAGTCTCGGTCATTAGCCCTCAAATGCTTCCTTTTGCAAGAGACGATTTGAAAAAGATCACATACTAGCAAATTCTTACCAAGAGTTTACGACCGAATACCTCGAACTTAAACACATGCAACTTGTCTCGCTTAGTGATCTATATAACTCCAATACGTTTTATTTGCTCCATTTGGCAGTTTACAAATTGAAGGTCCCAAACTAAGAATTGTTTATGACTGTTCGGCAAAATCTTCAAATAGCTTAAGCCTTAAGGACAATTTACTAACAGGCGGTAATCTGATAAAGGGTTTGACATTTTGTGCGGGTTTAGGACCTACCAATTTGATATCTCCGCCGTCATAACTAAAATGTACCGAATGATTGAAATCAATCCAAAAGACGCTAATTATCAACGAATTTTATGGAGGGAAAACACCCATCTAAATGGTTGTTTTCGAGTACTTAGTTTCATTGCTAATTTAACTCGAGCTACGCTCTCGTGATCTTGTCAAAACAGATCGAGTTAAATTACCTATATGAAAGTAAGTACAAGAAAATAACTATAAAAATATCAGGTAAAATCTGAGCTCGAATGGTGTTTGGTAAGACAATTCCATGAATAAAGTAATGTTTAAACTAAATTCAATTAAACTTTATTTAACATTGGAGCAGAAGAACAATATTAAAAAATGCTTTGTAAGCGCGGTTCGGGGGTGTCCTTGGGTTGTCTCGGTACATGCAAGTGGCCCGCTGACGTAGTTGCGCTTGTATGGTTTTCGGTGATCGGCGGTACTCTCCGGCGCCAGTTATTTTAACGTGGTATGCTCCACAGCTCCGGCTAACTACAAGTGGAGAAAGGATAATCCAGGGAACTACTGGGGTTGCTGAGGTCGGCCCTGTCTGGATCACTCCTAATATTTCTAAAGCTTTCAGAAAACAAGAGAGTGTTATCACTAACAAATAAAACACACAATTACCAAACTTAATATTTATTATTACCAAAGCTTTAATCCTTCAACAAGCTTCAATCTCTGTCTCTAAAACAAGCATACGATTATCTACAATAGCCACAGTAAGCGGGGTGTAATACGGCGTGCAATAACAAGTAAGCGTGCAAATACGGGTTCGGGGTACGGGGTCGTGAAACGGTGTGTAGGGTAATGGCGGACGGACTGGAGTAAGGAGGACACCCCCAGGCTACGCACAGTGAGATTTCGGACAGGGGGTAAGGGATGAGACCTCCCGGCTACGCACAGTGAAGTCTCGGAAAATGCGGGGCAGGGAATACAACGGACGGAAAGGGGATCGGTCTTACTTTTATATTCTCCAGGAACGGTCCGGTAGGCTCTGGCTGCCTGGTCCTGTAGAGAGTCCTGGAAGCGGACTGAATCAATAAATCGTCGCTCCGCACCTGTTTATATAGGCGCTCTCAGAGGGTGGGGGTGGGGTAATGGTAGGAGTGTAACGGAGCGGCGCACGCAAAATATCAGTTAGGGAAGGGACTCGCTTCGTGCACTCGCTTGAGTCGGCGGCTTATCCGAGCGGCGACTGATTGCAACATTCTTACACCCAAAATAATTAATAAAATTTAGTAACCTCGTTACAGCTTTTTAGAAAGAACATTTGTTAAAAAACACAGTTATTGTATATAATTTGTCCTGTTGACGTTGACTCCAGTACTGATGTAGATTCTGTAGTTGATGTTGACATTGATGCTGTGGACAGCATGGCCGATTCATTATTCAACGCTGTATCTCGGAGATTCGTCACAAGGTTTGAATGATGCTCGTTATCAAGTTGTAAATACGGCTTTATACTTTGTACGACTTTGTTGAGGAATGTCCAGTTATTTTAATTAATTCTTGTTCATTGATATTTGCTTTAGCTAAATTTGACACTGCGCTGCAGTGGTGAGAATCATTAGGAACTTTTTTCTTTGTATCCAGTCCAGTTCTCTCAGCTGAAACTTCCGTCCACGTAAGAGTTTCGGTGATTCCTATAGGAACATTTTTGTACCAACCTTTTAATGCATAAATTTTCCAAAATGGATTGGGAGTTATAAACAATCAGTTTGTTGTAATATGGTTCGGTCTGTGTGATAATATTTTATAAAATAACGTTACTGGACATATGTCAGGACTTTCTGTGTTTTTTATTAACCATTTACTATTATCGCAACACTATTTGAGCCTCCCAGACATGTTTTGGAAAATATTGTATTATATTCAATGCGACCAGTTAAATCACCATTATTTGATTTTTCTTCTCTAAAATAGTGCACCTTGCAATTTGCCGCTTCACCTCCTCGCCAAGCTAATTCATAGGCAGCGATATGAAAACATCTTTTCAAAACGCCCATCGGATTATTTTCATCCCATGTTAGAGCCTTTTGAACAGTTTCACTTTTGGTTAATCCTACTAAACTTTCTTTACGTTTTTCTAGATTATTTTGTAACTTCTTTCGCCTAGAATTACGTGCATCACGGGCTTTCTTAAATACAGAATCAGCGAAAGGGTTGAAAAAACATGAAATCTTTCAAAATACATACTTTGCAGCACTTTAGCTGTTGTGTTCCACTTCGTTTTAACGACATACTCTTTATAATTGTCACCATTCTTTTTCTTCATATTAAAACCCAAATCCATCAATATTCTGCTCTAACTGACTGCTCCGTTTCCAAATCAAAATTTCGTTGTTTGCAAAATTCACTAAATTAATTCCAAACGATGATTGACTTTTTTTTGTATTTTCAGGGGTGGAATGTTTAAACTCGCTTATTATTTCTGCTTCGCAGATATTCTCAAGCTTCGACATACTGTAACAATGTTTGCTTTTTAAGTTTAAAATCTACTTTCAACAGTTGAAAGTTTCAAACTGACCCGACGTCATAAAATAAACAATCGTTACCATGGCAGCGTAAAATATCCATTTTTCTAAAATTCAGTTGCATTTCTGTTCCTTCGTATTTGCCCAATAGCAAACTACGATTTTTGTATTAGCAAATGGTGTTTTTACATATGAGGGTAAGGTTACTTTTACACGAGGATATTGTATCAGAGATACAATCTCTTGTAAGAATTCTGGCCGGATACTCTTCAAAGACTGTTGGCATACTTATTCTGGACTTCGCGATTGAGATAATTCTGCGGCGAGTAAATTTAGAACAGTGGCGTACAGTTTTGTTTTTAATATAATAATCGCATTTTCAGAAACGTTCCATAAACAAGAGGATGCTTCTATTGACGAAAAAAACTTATTCTTATGAAATGCATTATTCATTCATGCTCATTCATATTATGTACGTTCCATAATTATTTGATTTTCGAATACTACACGAACAACACTGGCAAGTTGCTGCTTAAAAGGTATCATCGTATAAATGCTTGCATTTAAAACAATAGCTAAACGGTATCCCAAAGTTGTCAAAATCGCCCGACAACTGGGATTAACAGGATACTAATATTTAGTATGCCACTACTGTATGCAAGAAGTCGCCCGTCTAAAAGGCTCCTATAAGAAGCAATGTAAAAGGTGTAGGCGAGGTACCGGTATCCAGCATACAGTATTCTCATGTAAAAGTAGTCTAAAGGTTTGGAAGAATTGAAAAAAGCGAGGGAAACTTCCACTTACCGAATTATGAGTCTTTGTGAAAAATGAAGTGTTCAGTCTTTGAAGTGAACAAAGTTTTGATGAAGATGTTTGGTCCTCCTTGTAAGTCAATAGAAACTAGAATGCATTATAATATTGTATAGAAAGCGACTACAATTGGATTCAACATACACTTGTATTGGATACAAGTGGAAGATTCTTTGCATTCACATAATTTCGAAGCTTTGAAACTTCGTTCTTTGTAATGATGCGCGTACGCAAACACGGGCATCGTAAATGAAGCTTCAAGGGTCAGATAACTTCAAGTTTGTTTACGTGTTGCGACAGGTTATCAAACGCACTTTAAAATTAACAGGCTAATACTAAATTTAACATTTTAATAAATGAATAGTACAGAGGTTTTAGAAAAAAAAGATTAGATTAATATTTATTTTCTATTAAACAAATATTCACATTATACTGTATATAAATATATATTTACATATAGGCCAGTCAATGAATGCTCAAATTGGACATGTAGACGAAAATGTTGGGACGGCAAGAAATGACTTCAGAGCTTTTTCTGTACTAGTTATTAGGTAAACATAGTAAAAGTCATGGGATCTAGGAGCAGTGGCAAAGGGAGGAGGGGAGAGAGAAGGTTCCGTTTTTCAATTTTACTCTTATATCTCGAAATTAGCTGTAACTTGATAAGCATTCTATACAAAATTGAAGCGCATTAAATTCCTTACAAGAGTGTCCCTATTAATTTTTCGTATCTGTTATAGTTTAATTGATATCTGCTTGTCAAAGCCGCTAATTTCCAAAAAAATTTTGCTTCACGATTTTTCATTAACTTTTGCTCTTATCTTCGTTGCTGTTCATTTGAGACGAAAGTTTTCCAAGAAAAAGTTTTAGAGAATTAAATTTCATTTCAAATGATTCGACGAAACTTACGATCGGTTTGTGTAAAGTTTATTACAGTATCATTTATTTATTTATCAGAGTATCACTTGAAAAATAACTACCTATGTCAAGAACGATAATTTCATTTTAACACTTTCATTTTAATACATATATTATGTACAAAAAACTACAATTTTAATTACAATATCTTAAAAAAGCTTTTTTTGTAGACTTTCAGTTCTAGTAAACTCTTATTTACTATAAGGGGCATTATGTATGAAGCAGATGTCGCCAACATAACCTCTAAATTTGACTTATGTTTGTTTACTTCTCCCACAGCACCAGTGGCGCCTCGTCAATCAAGGCTACATACATAATTTATAAATGCCAAGAAATTAGCTTAAACTAATAAGTAGCAATTTGGTTAATTTTTTCACTGTTATAATTACACTAGTATTAGTAACTGTGTAAACAGTAATGTAAGTTGTTTCAATAAAACATAAATTGTATTCTTCTCATTATGCAATTAATTTGTAAAGATATAATTATACTGATTTAGGTAAAATCCTCATGTAACGCCTATGGCAATTGTGTCAATCTACACAAAAAAAACTGAAAATAAAACTTATTTCTACTCAGCTGTTGCTGATTGGTCGTTGAATGTCGTATTTAAGTCACTGTCAATAAAGAGGTTATCCGGGCTACAATATTCCTATCATGTGCCGTTTCTAGTAAATACGAGTTGTGTTTCAGTCCCAATTAACTAAAATTTATATGGATTTGTATGCTAAATTGTACCCCGAGTTACACGAAATCGACTTACGCGATCTTTGTCTCCATTATCGTATCTTTAACTGATCAAAAATTAGAGCAATTTGAAAAGTTTGTGAAAATTCTCGGATAACGAGTGTCACAAAAGTAAATCACTGATTTATACTGTCATGAAACAAACAAATGTATATTCGACAAAAGACATGCAACAAGTGGGGGTAAAGGACATTCTGTTCCTACACGCTTTCATAGGCTGCAATACAACCTCAGCAGCATTCAGGAAGAGCAAAGTTGGTTTTATTAAACTATATCAAAAAAACCGTGATGTTCAGAAAGCTGCTGAAAAGTCTTCTCAAACTCCAACTTATCACACGCTCAGGTTGAGAAAGAAGAGAAGAAATGTTTCTTGAGATGGTATGGTGTGACTGCCGAGACATCCTTGAATGTCAACGACGTCAAACCTAACATCTCATCATTCCCACTGACTGAGGGTGAAGCACTCCTACAGAACCTACCACCAGGTCCAGCAGTGGTTAGGAAACAAGCTGTACCCTGAACTGTGGAGATGGGCACGTACACGCGTACGGCTCCTGTAGCCGTACTGGGCATGGAAGAACCCTGGCTAACTGTTTTTGAGATATAAACGAAAAAATCAAAAAACGGTCGCTCCCTCCTCCACTTTTGCCTATGCTCCTAGATACCAGGACTTTTAATATGTTTACCTCTTAACTAGTCCAAACAATGCCCTGAAGTCAATTCTTACCGTCACGACATTTCCGTCTACAACCCCCTCATTGACTGGCCTAATATTCTTATTTCGAAATATAATAAAATATGTCTACAACTATAAACTGAATAGAAACTAACTATCCTCTACGTTTAAGTCTAAATTTTTGTCTTCAGCTGCACCACTATCTTCTTCCATTTCATTTACACCATCTTCGCTACTAATCTCGACACTGTTTTTATCAACTGTCGGAGCAATGTCAGCACTTACAACTGGTTCAATCTTGACAGGCAGTAAATGCTTTAAAGGCTCGATAATCAAATTTTTATCAAGTGAAATTATACCCTCTTTTTGTAAATTTTGCACACTGCAACTAATATGTGATGATATCAAATTGGGAGGATATATTATATTAATGCACTTTTGAATATAAGGAATTAAATCATCTACAAAACATAAACATAACCTAACAAAAGCATCTTTAGAATTAAACGTAAACGCTTGCTGTTCTTGCCCGTATAAAACCAGAATCGCCCTTGATATAACCATTAATGATTCTTCCAGACAATTGATAACATCTTTAATTATTGCTAATGGAGGACACAGACGTAATTCGTTGAAGGCATTAAGTATCTGATTTAGATATTCAGCTAATGGATAGAATTCCAGCAAAGTTTCAGGAGGCTGTATAGGATCATTACTTTTATTCTTCCATGGAACATTTGGATGATTCTTGTTTATTAACGTAAAACGCTCCATGTTCTTTTCAAAGTTTCTCGTTGCTTTTAAAATGGCCACTTGGAAATTGCGTGCAATCGCATTAGTAAATATTGGAACCATTGCAGCACGGAAATCGCAACCGACCCTACTGAAGGATAATCCAAAATACATGCATTGTCCTAGAATGGATTCTATTGAGGTTACTTCGGTAGTTAGTTCAGTTTCTAATGTATTTAAAAAGTCAGAAATCTAAAATATATACAAAATTATTATTGTTATGTTTCACACTTATCGTTATCAAAGTACTTACCCGATCTCGAATCCAACTGAAAAATATAACATTTTGGTTTATGTTTTGATTTTTCAACACTGTTAATGGACTATGTTCATCATCATTAAAAATTGCTTTATACTGTGTTATAATACTAAATAAATTAACTCTTGTGACTTCGATAATTTTATTTAAACGATGATTAGCTGAAACATAATGTTGTTAATAACGATTGTAAGTGTTTATAAAAAATTGACAAGACAGTTGGCCATGAAAATAGCTTGTGGTCAAATGGTAACAAACTATTATTGGAAGTCTGTAAATATAGATTGAATTGTACAGTGTGGTAGATAATGATAAATGTAATAAATGTGACAGATTCTTAATCGTTACATAACCTCCAAACCTTCCAATATGACAATCATCCTACTGCATAAGGAGTTTTGACTAAATTCTGCTAGAGCACCTGTCAAGGGCTGTGTTTAGTGCATCCAGTAATATCATAGACGTAACTAGGTAGGGGTTGGGGGGGGGGGCTAAGCCCCTCAAACCAAAAATTAGACCCCCAAGCCAGAAATGGATTCAAGCCAGAAATTTTTTGTAGTTAGTTTTGTAATAAAATAGCTATATTTAACTAATCTTTGTATTTATATTATATTTCATAAAATAGATAACCAGAAAAACAGCAAATTAAAATGAATAAAAAAATTAGCAAATAGCTTTTGTTTCTTGACTTAACGAAATTAGATAATAAATAAACAATAAGAAACAAATAATGAAAGATAAGTAAGACTTTGTCTACATTGATTTTAGTTGGCATTACAGTGGACTGCCCCACATTGAGACAAACCAAATAAATATGTAAAAGAATCCCCACTGTGGGAGAAATCAAATCAATAAATGAACAGATGTTGTGAACAAGTAATGAATTAATAAAATAAGACAGAATAGCTTTCTCAAATTTTTTATAATTAAGTTGCCCGGTGTCTTAAAGAAAAAGCTTAAAAAGTAAACTTTTTATATTTTAGCTTATTATCAGAAATAAATGTTACGAAATACTTTTGATGAACATTTAAATAAGTATGGAATAATAACTTTAGTTAGGGTCATAACTATAATTATTTAAACACCTAATAGTATTGTAACATAATATCACCTAATTGTTATGAGCAGTGTACGTAGAGCCATAATTCCCTTTTATTGTTTTCATAGTATGTTTTTCATCGATAATTGTTAACACAAAGTGGGTGTAAATAAAGCCCAGGATAGTGCGTACAAATCACAGACGGTTATCTCCAACTGAAGAGAGTAAATAAACTCGAAACAGTCTGTCTCGGAGTACCGTCTGTGATTTGTACACATTTATTCCATTTAGTGGGTGAGACTTTAAGTTTTACATTTTACACCTTAATCATTTAAGTAGTTGGACCATCTATAAAAATCAGCAAAAGAAATTGGGGTTGTCATTTAAAAAAACCAATGATGACGTCATTGTGCAAAAATACACGACGTCATACGTAAAATTTTTGTCATAAGGCGACTATTAAAAAATAAAATTGATCTGTCCAAGCGTTTTGCTTGAAAACATTAAATAACGCAATTATGAATTTTGTTCCTTACTTTATCACCACACTGTATATTTGTATTAACCTCAAGCTTTTTGGTGAAAAAAGTTGACAGCTCAGTTTAAGTTAGGTTATGCACATTTTAGTATCATAACCACCTGCATCTCGATCAATGATTTATAAACATCTCGTAATACCACAGATAGATCATACTAAAACTTACGAGAATTCTCAACCACAGCACTCAAACTTTGCCTTAACCATAACTCTCGGGTTTGTAAAAATTTAAGCCTTAATTCAGCTTCGGTAAACACTTCCATTCGACGTAAATAACTAACTATTTGTAAACATCGTGATAACTGTATATCTTGTCTTAACTGTGCTAACAAATGATGTAGCATTATTAACCATGTTTTATTAATTTCTTCAACTATATTCTAAAATTCAAGCAACTATTAATAATAACAACAAGGATGTAATTTGATCTACTTACTTCAAAAATTGGAATGTCTGAATGCTTGGAATACAATCGCCTCACATAAGTAGCAAGTTCAAGCGCATCTTCATATAAACCATCTTTGATAAAGGAATCCATTAATTGTGGCAATTCTAAGATTTCTAGCAATTGTGCACTTCTTGTTAATGTAAGAGAATTCAATCTACGCAACATGTTTATTCCACTAGTGTTTGTAGCAAACGTTTGACATCGCTCTTCAAACTTTGGCATGTTCTCTAAAAGATTATTTAATTTCCCTTCGATATTATTAAAGCTTTCAAACAGATTTCGAGAACATTCTGCAGTTTGTATAAAGGTTTTATAATTTGTAACGGCTAGTTCTTGAGTTTGTTCTAATATGGATGTTTTCTCATCTTTAAGTTTGTTTGGTTCTTTAGATAATTCATCGCTTTTCAATGTGCCTATTTTCCATAGATATTCGTTAAAATTTACATTATATTCCAGTTTTTCTATAAAAAAGATAACATTTAAAAGTGAGGTTATAACGTTTGAAATATGAATTCTTACCAGAATCTTCTGCTGCAAACAGCAAGTTTAATAAATTTCTTGTTTCTTGATTCATTTTGACTAATTAATTTAATAAATATGACAAATAAATAAATTAATAATAATAAAAAGTTTTTCGCCACGTCCGAGATACAAACCAAATCATCATCGTATTTTAAAAACATAACCTAAAAATTAAAATGTTTGACGGTTAAATAATAGTGGATTATTTAAAAATTGTTTATTATTTTTACCTTATATATAACTGTTTTATCGTTTTTAATTTCTAAACGTAAGCATAAACTTTATTTAAAAGAATCATCATTTTATATAAATCTTTAAAATAATTATAACATTTCTATAATAAAATTCGTTTTTTACTTTCAGCATAACAAATAATAATTATGCCATCTACAAATATACAATATTCAGAAAAATATTCTGATAAAAACTATGAATATCGTCATGTAATTTTACCACCGGATCTTGCCAAACTAGTACCACGAACACATTTACTAACCGAGACTGAATGGAGGAATTTAGGTGTGCAGCAAAGCCCTAACTGGGTGCATTATATGCTACACGGCCCTGAACCACATGTGCTGTTATTTCGTAGACGAATACCACCATTAATTTAAAAACTTGTATATTGAAAATGTATATTTTTAATTAGAAATTTTAAATACTTATTTTGTCCAAGACACTTAATTATAAATGTATAGAATATAAAGGATTATATAAGTTCGTGAAAGTTATAATAAATAAGCGTTAAGTATTATACGATAATGCTTGTTTTTTCTTCTAGGATTAGACCTTGTAACTGCTTTTATAGGTAGACAAATGAGCATTTCCTATATTTTTGGGTTTTTACATTATAAAAAACTTTATTAAAGAATGAAAGATACTGTTACTGACTTGTAACACCGCTGAATAATTTATAAAAGTAAAAAACAATAAATGTATTTTACATACTTTATTTTAACTATAATAAATAATTTTGACTATTCAACTCACATGTCATTTATTAAAAATTGACCAATTAAAATGCAGCATTTAATATTTTTAATCCAATGAAAATGAATTGTATCGACGATTCTCACTAGTGAAAATTGTTGACAATTTTCACTAGTGATAACAATCGACAATTTTAATAAAACACAAATATTTAACAACATTTATTTTTGAGTATTGAACGTACAATTATTAAATGTAACATTGCTACATTTATGAAAAACAATTTGATTTTTTAAAGCGTGTTCGTTGAATAGTCTCTCGAATACCATAAGTAGTCAAAGTTAAGTAGACTATTTTTGTGGTGCTTAACACTCATGTCTATCATGCTTGCGAATACCACTCGTGCTGCGCACTCGTGGTATTTAAATGCAAGCATGATAGACATTCGTGAAACCACCACAATAATAGTCGACATAACTTTGACTACTAATGGTATTATAAGTGACTATTTCATTCATAACTTTATGAAACAATAAGAATATGCGCTTTTCCTTAGATACCACGTATTCCAACTGTTATATTGTAACTATGTACAAGTAACCATGACGAATCGAATATACGAACCTTTGTATAATCGCTGTAATACAAACCCTTGTATATTCACCCGCATGAGACTCAATTCTTAAATTTCAAGATATCCATGAAAACTCCATAACAGTCAAATAACTTATTAGTAAAGAAAGCAATTTTTTTCTAATTGTGCGTTTTAGACTGTGGTTTTCGTTTTAGTTGCAAAATGAATCGTTTTAGAACAAACTCCACAGAAAATATCGATGAACTAAATTCATGAAATAGTCACTTATAATACCATTAGTAGTCAAAGTTATGTTGACTATTTGCGAATACCACTCGTGCTGCGCACTCATGGTATTTAAATGCAAGCATGATAGAAATTCGTGAAACCACCACAAAAATATAGTCTACTTAACTTTGACTACTTATGGTATTCGAGAGACTATTCAACGAACACGCTTTAAAAAATCAAATTGTTTTTCATAAATGTTGACATAAGTTGCTGCTAGTAAAAGATTGTCACAAATTAAGATTTTTGTTTTTCTAACCTCTCTCAATGTATATGTTCCTGATAGCAAAATAAGACATAAGTTGCTGCTTGAAAAAGGTTGTCACAAATTAAATTATTAGTTTTCTAACCTCTCTCAATGTATATGTTCCTGATAGCAAAACAGGACATAAGTTGCTGCTTGAAAAAGGTAACAAATTAAATTTCTCTTTTTCTAACCTCTCTCAATGTATATGTTCCTGATAGCAAGACAGGACATAAGTTGCTGCTAGAAAAAGATTGTCACAAATTAAGTTTTTTGTTTTTCTAACCTCTCTCAATGTATATGTTCCTGATAGCAAAACAGGACATAAGTTGCTCCTTGAGAAAGGTTGTCACAAATTAAAATTTTTGTTTTTCTAACCTCTCTCAATGTATATGTTCCTGATAGCAAAATACGACATAAGTTGCTGCTTGAAAAAGGTTGTCACAAATTAAATTATTAGTTTTCTAACCTCTCTCAATGTATATGTTCCTGATAGCAAAACAGGACATAAGTTGCTGCTTGAAAAAGGTTGTCACAAATTAAATTTTTATTTTTCTAACCTCTTTCAATCTATATGTTCCTGATAGCAAAACAGGACATAAGTTGCTCCTTAAGAAAGGTTGTCACAAATTAAAATTTTTGTTTTTCTAACCTCTCTCAATGTATATGTTCCTGATAGCAAAATAAGTCATAAGTTGCTGCTTGAAAAAGGTTGTCACAAATTAAATTATTAGTTTTCTAACCTCTCTCAATGTATATGTTCCTGATAGCAAAACAGGACATAAGTTGCTGCTTGAAAAAGGTTGTCACAAATTAAATTTTTATTTTTCTAACCTCTCTCAATGTATATGTTCCTGATAGCAAAACAGGACATAAGTTGCCACTAGAAAAAGGTTGTCACAAATTAAAATTTTTGTTTTTCTAACCTCTCTCAATGTATATGTTCCTGATAGCAAAATAAGTCATAAGTTGCTGCTTGAAAAAGGTTGTCACAAATTAAATTATTAGTTTTCTAACCTCTCTCAATGTATATGTTCCTGATAGCAAAACAGGACATAAGTTGCTGCTTGAAAAAGGTTGTCACAAATTAAATTTTTATTTTTCTAACCTCTCTCAATGTATATGTCCCTGATAGCAAAACAGGACATAAGTTGCCACTTGAAAAAGGTTGTCACAAATTAAAATTTTTGTTTTTCTAACCTCTCTGAATGTATATGTCCCTGATAGCAAAACAGGACATAAGTTGCTGCTTGAAAAAGGTAACAAATTAAATTTCTCCTTTTCTAACCTCTCTCAATGTATATGTTCCTGATAGCAAGACAGGACAAAAGTTGCTGCTAGAAAAAGATTGTCACAAATTAAGATTTTTGTTTGTCTAACCTCTCTCAATGTATATGTTCCTGATAGCAAAACAGGACATAAGTTGCTGCTTGAAAAAGATTGTCACAAATTAAATTATTAGTTTTCTAACCTCTCTCAATCTATATGTTCCTGATAGCAAAACAGGACATAAGCTGCTGCTTAAAAAAGGTTGTCACAAATTAAATTTTTATTTTTCTAACCTCTCTCAATCTATATGTTCCTGATAGCAAAACAGGACATAAGTTGCCGCTTGAAAAAGGTTGTCACAAATTAAAATTGTTGTTTTTCTAACCTCTCTCAATGTATATGTTCCTGATAGCAAAACAGGACATAAGTTGCTGCTTGAAAAAGGTAACAAATTAAATTTCTCCTTTTCTAACCTCTCTCAATGTATATGTTCCTGATAGCAAGACAGGACATAAGTTGCTGCTAGAAAAAGATTGTCACAAATTAAGATTTTTGTTTGTCTAACCTCTCTCAATGTATATGTTCCTGATAGCAAAACAGGACATAAGTTGCTGCTTGAAAAAGATTGTCACAAATTAAATTATTAGTTTTCTAACCTCTCTCAATCTATATGTTCCTGATAGCAAAACAGGACATAAGTTGCTGCTTAAAAAAGGTTGTCACAAATTAAATTTTTATTTTTCTAACCTCTCTCAATCTATATGTTCCTGATAGCAAAACAGGACATAAGTTGCTGCTTGAAAAAGGTTGTCACAAATTAAAGTTTTTGTTTTTCTAACCTCTCTCAATGTATATGTTCCTGATAGCAAAATAAGACATAAGTTGCTGCTTGAAAAACGCTGTTACAAATTAAATTATTAGTTTTCTAACCTCTCTCAATCTATATGTTCCTGATAGCAAAACAGGACATAAGTTGCTGCTTAAAAAAGGTTGTCACAAATTAAATTTTTATTTTTCTAACCTCTCTCAATGTATATGTTCCTGATAGCAAAACAGGACATAAGTTGCCGCTTGAAAAAGGTTGTCACAAATTAAAATTTTTGTTTTTCTAACCTCTCTCAATGTATATGTTCCTGATAGCAAAACACGACATAAGTTGCTGCTTGAAAAAGGTAACAAATTAAATTTCTCCTTTTCTAACCTCTCTCAATGTATATGTTCCTGATAGCAAGACAGGACATAAGTTGCTGCTAGAAAAAGATTGTCAAAATTAAGATTTTTGTTTTTCTAACCTCTCTCAATGTATATGTTCCTGATAGCAAAACAGGACATAAGTTGCTGCTTGAAAAAGATTGTCACAAATTAAATTATTAGTTTTCTAACCTCTCTCAATGTATATGTTCCTGATAGCAAAATAAGACATAAGTTGCCGCTTGAGAAACGTTGTTACAAATTAAATTATTAGTTTTCTCACCTCTCTCAATGTATATGTTCCTGATAGCAAAACAGGACATAAGTTGATGCTTGAAAAAGTTTGTCATAAATTAAAATTTTTGATTTTCTAACCTCTCTCAATGTATATGTTCCTGATAGCAAAATAAGACATAAGTTGCTGCTTGAAAAAGGTTGTCACAAATTAAATTTTTATTTTTCTAACCTCTCTCAATCTATATGTTCCTGATAGCAAAACAGGACATAAGTTGCTCCTTAAGAAAGGTTGTCACAAATTAAAATTTTTGTTTTTCTAACCTCTCTCAATGTATATGTTCCTGATAGCAAAATAAGTCATAAGTTGCTGCTTGAAAAAGGTTGTCACAAATTAAATTATTAGTTTTCTAACCTCTCTCAATGTATATGTTCCTGATAGCAAAACAGGACATAAGTTGCTGCTGGTAAAAGGTTGTCACAAATTAAATTTTTATTTATCTAACCTCTCTCAATGTATATGTTCCTGATAGCAAAACAGGACATAAGTTGCCGCTTGAAAAAGGTTGTCACAAATTAAAATTTTTGTTTTTCTAACCTCTCTCAATGTATATGTTCCTGATAGCAAAACAGGACATAAGTTGCTGCTTGAAAAAGGTAACAAATTAAATTTCTCCTTTTCTAACCTCTCTCAATGTATATGTTCCTGATAGCAAGACAGGACATAAGTTGCTGCTAGAAAAAGATTGTCACAAATTAAGATTTTTGTTTGTCTAACCTCTCTCAATGTATATGTTCCTGATAGCAAAACAGGACATAAGTTGCTGCTTGAAAAAGATTGTCACAAATTAAATTATTAGTTTTCTAACCTCTCTCAATCTATATGTTCCTGATAGCAAAACAGGACATAAGTTGCTGCTTAAAAAAGGTTGTCACAAATTAAAATTTTTGTTTTTCTAACCTCTCTCAATGTATATGTTCCTGATAGCAAAATAAGTCATAAGTTGCTGCTTGAAAAAGGTTGTCACAAATTAAATTATTAGTTTTCTAACCTCTCTCAATGTATATGTTCCTGATAGCAAAACAGGACATAAGTTGCTGCTTGAAAAAGGTTGTCACAAATTAAATTTTTATTTTTCTAACCTCTCTCAATGTATATGTTCCTGATAGCAAAACAGGACATAAGTTGCCGCTTGAAAAAGGTTGTCACAAATTAAAATTAATGTTTTTCTAACCTCTCTCAATGTATATGTTCCTGATAGCAAAACAGGACATAAGTTGCTGCTTGAAAAAGGTAACAAATTAAATTTCTCCTTTTCTAACCTCTCTCAATGTATATGTTCCTGATAGCAAGACAGGACATAAGTTGCTGCTAGAAAAAGATTGTCACAAATTAAGATTTTTGTTTGTCTAACCTCTCTCAATGTATATGTTCCTGATAGCAAAACAGGACATAAGTTTCTGCTTGAAAAAGGTTGTCACAAATTAAATTATTAGTTTTCTAACCTCTCTCAATGTATATGTTCCTGATAGCAAAACAGGACATAAGTTGCTGCTTGTAAAAGGTAACAAATTAAATTTCTCTTTTTCTAACCTCTCTCAATGTATATGTTCCTGATAGCAAGACAGGACATAAGTTGCTGCTAGAAAAAGATTGTCAAAATTAAGATTTTTGTTTTTCTAACCTCTCTCAATGTATATGTTCCTGATAGCAAAACAGGACATAAGTTGCTGCTTGAAAAATGTTGTCACAAATTAAATTTTTATTTTTCTAACCTCTTTCAATCTATATGTTCCTGATAGCAAAACAGGACATAAGTTGCTCCTTAAGAAAGGTTGTCACAAATTAAAATTTTTGTTTTTCTAACCTCTCTCAATGTATATGTTCCTGATAGCAAAATAAGTCAGAAGTTGCTGCTTGAAAAAGGTTGTCACAAATTAAATTATTAGTTTTCTAACCTCTCTCAATGTATATGTTCCTGATAGCAAAACAGTACATAAGTTGCTGCTTGAAAAAGGTTGTCACAAATTAAATTTTTATTTTTCTAACCTCTCTCAATGTATATGTTCCTGATAGCAAAACAGGACATAAGTTGCCGCTTGAAAAAGGTTGTCACAAATTAAAATTTTTGTTTTTCTAACCTCTCTCAATGTATATGTTCCTGATAGCAAAATAAGTCATAAGTTGCTGCTTGAAAAAGGTTGTCACAAATTAAATTATTAGTTTTCTAACCTCTCTCAATGTATATGTTCCTGATAGCAAAACAGGACATAAGTTGCTGCTTGAAAAAGTTTGTCATAAATTAAAATTTTTGATTTTCTAACCTCTCTCAATGTATATGTTCCTGATAGCAAAATAAGACATAAGTTGCTGCTTGAAAAAGGTTGTCACAAATTAAATTTTTATTTTTCTAACCTCTCTCAATGTATATGTTCCTGATAGCAAAACAGGACATAAGTTGCTCCTTAAGAAAGGTTGTCACAAATTAAAATTTTTGTTTTTCTAACCTCTCTCAATGTATATGTTCCTGATAGCAAAATAAGTCATAAGTTGCTGCTTGAAAAAGGTTGTCACAAATTAAATTATTAGTTTTCTAACCTCTCTCAATGTATATGCTCCTGATAGCAAAACAGGACATAAGTTGCTGCTGGAAAAAGGTTGTCACAAATTAAATTTTTATTTTTCTAACCTCTCTCAATGTATATGTTCCTGATAGCAAAACAGGACATAAGTTGCCGCTTGAAAAAGGTTGTCACAAATTAAAATTTTTGTTTTTCTAACCTCTCTCAATGTATATGTTCCTGATAGCAAAACAGGACATAAGTTGCTGCTTGAAAAAGGTAACAAATTAAATTTCTCCTTTTCTAACCTCTCTCAATGTATATGTTCCTGATAGCAAGACAGGACATAAGTTGCTGCTAGAAAAAGATTGTCACAAATTAAGATTTTTGTTTGTCTAACCTCTCTCAATGTATATGTTCCTGATAGCAAAACAGGACATAAGTTGCTGCTTGAAAAAGATTGTCACAAATTAAATTATTAGTTTTCTAACCTCTCTCAATCTATATGTTCCTGATAGCAAAACAGGACATAAGTTGCTGCTTAAAAAAGGTTGTCACAAATTAAAATTTTTGTTTTTCTAACCTCTCTCAATGTATATGTTTCTGATAGCAAAATAAGTCATAAGTTGCTGCTTGAAAAAGGTTGTCACAAATTAAATTATTAGTTTTCTAACCTCTCTCAATGTATATGTTCCTGATAGCAAAACAGGACATAAGTTGCTGCTTGAAAAAGGTTGTCACAAATTAAATTTTTATTTTTCTAACCTCTCTCAATGTATATGTTCCTGATAGCAAAACAGGACATAAGTTGCCGCTTGAAAAAGGTTGTCACAAATTAAAATTAATGTTTTTCTAACCTCTCTCAATGTATATGTTCCTGATAGCAAAACAGGACATAAGTTGCTGCTTGAAAAAGGTAACAAATTAAATTTCTCCTTTTCTAACCTCTCTCAATGTATATGTTCCTGATAGCAAGACAGGACATAAGTTGCTGCTAGAAAAAGATTGTCACAAATTAAAATTAATGTTTTTCTAACCTCTCTCAATCTATATGTTCCTGATAGCAAAACAGGACATAAGTTGCTCCTTAAGAAAGGTTGTCACAAATTAAAATTTTTGTTTTTCTAACCTCTCTCAATGTATATGTTCCTGATAGCAAAATAAGTCATAAGTTGCTGCTTGAAAAAGGTTGTCACAAATTAAATTATTAGTTTTCTAACCTCTCTCAATGTATATGCTCCTGATAGCAAAACAGGACATAAGTTGCTGCTGGAAAAAGGTTGTCACAAATTAAATTTTTATTTTTCTAACCTCTCTCAATGTATATGTTCCTGATAGCAAAACAGGACATAAGTTGCTCCTTAAGAAAGGTTGTCACAAATTAAAATTTTTGTTTTTCTAACCTCTCTCAATGTATATGTTCCTGATAGCAAAATAAGTCATAAGTTGCTGCTTGAAAAAGGTTGTCACAAATTAAATTATTAGTTTTCTAACCTCTCTCAATGTATATGTTCCTGATAGCAAAACAGGACATAAGTTGCTGCTGGAAAAAGGTTGTCACAAATTAAATTTTTATTTTTCTAACCTCTCTCAATCTATATGTTCCTGATAGCAAAACAGGACATAAGTTGCTCCTTAAGAAAGGTTGTCACAAATTAAAATTTTTGTTTTTCTAACCTCTCTCAATGTATATGTTCCTGATAGCAAAATAAGTCATAAGTTGCTGCTTGAAAAAGGTTGTCACAAATTAAATTATTAGTTTTCTAACCTCTCTCAATGTATATGTTCCTGATAGCAAAACAGGACATAAGTTGCTGCTTGAAAAAGGTTGTCACAAATTAAATTTTTATTTTTCTAACCTCTCTCAATGTATATGTTCCTGATAGCAAAACAGGACATAAGTTGCCGCTTGAAAAAAGTTGTCACAAATTAAAATTAATGTTTTTCTAACCTCTCTCAATGTATATGTTCCTGATAGCAAAACAGGACATAAGTTGCTGCTTGAAAAAGGTAACAAATTAAATTTCTCCTTTTCTAACCTCTCTCAATGTATATGTTCCTGATAGCAAGACAGGACATAAGTTGCTGCTAGAAAAAGATTGTCACAAATTAAAATTAATGTTTTTCTAACCTCTCTCAATCTATATGTTCCTGATAGCAAAACAGGACATAAGTTGCTCCTTAAGAAAGGTTGTCACAAATTAAAATTTTTGTTTTTCTAACCTCTCTCAATGTATATGTTCCTGATAGCAAAATAAGTCATAAGTTGCTGCTTGAAAAAGGTTGTCACAAATTAAATTATTAGTTTTCTAACCTCTCTCAATGTATATGCTCCTGATAGCAAAACAGGACATAAGTTGCTGCTGGAAAAAGGTTGTCACAAATTAAATTTTTATTTTTCTAACCTCTCTCAATCTATATGTTCCTGATAGCAAGACAGGACATAAGTTGCTGCTAGAAAAAGATTGTCACAAATTAAAATTAATGTTTTTCTAACCTCTCTCAATCTATATGTTCCTGATAGCAAAACAGGACATAAGTTGCTCCTTAAGAAAGGTTGTCACAAATTAAAATTTTTGTTTTTCTAACCTCTCTCAATGTATATGTTCCTGATAGCAAAATAAGTCATAAGTTGCTGCTTGAAAAAGGTTGTCACAAATTAAATTATTAGTTTTCTAACCTCTCTCAATGTATATGCTCCTGATAGCAAAACAGGACATAAGTTGCTGCTGGAAAAAGGTTGTCACAAATTAAATTTTTATTTTTCTAACCTCTCTCAATCTATATGTTCCTGATAGCAAAACAGGACATAAGTTGCTCCTTAAGAAAGGTTGTCACAAATTAAAATTTTTGTTTTTCTAACCTCTCTCAATGTATATGTTCCTGATAGCAAAATAAGTCATAAGTTGCTGCTTGAAAAAGGTTGTCACAAATTAAATTATTAGTTTTCTAACCTCTCTCAATGTATATGTTCCTGATAGCAAAACAGGACATAAGTTGCTGCTTGAAAAAGGTTGTCACAAATTAAATTTTTATTTTTCTAACCTCTCTCAATGTATATGTTCCTGATAGCAAAACAGGACATAAGTTGCCGCTTGAAAAAGGTTGTCACAAATTAAAATTAATGTTTTTCTAACCTCTCTCAATGTATATGTTCCTGATAGCAAAACAGGACATAAGTTGCTGCTTGAAAAAGGTAACAAATTAAATTTCTCCTTTTCTAACCTCTCTCAATGTATATGTTCCTGATAGCAAGACAGGACATAAGTTGCTGCTAGAAAAAGATTGTCACAAATTAAAATTAATGTTTTTCTAACCTCTCTCAATCTATATGTTCCTGATAGCAAAACAGGACATAAGTTGCTCCTTAAGAAAGGTTGTCACAAATTAAAATTTTTGTTTTTCTAACCTCTCTCAATGTATATGTTTCTGATAGCAAAATAAGTCATAAGTTGCTGCTTGAAAAAGGTTGTCACAAATTAAATTATTAGTTTTCTAACCTCTCTCAATGTATATGTTCCTGATAGCAAAACAGGACATAAGTTGCTGCTTGAAAAAGGTTGTCACAAATTAAATTTTTATTTTTCTAACCTCTCTCAATCTATATGTTCCTGATAGCAAAACAGGACATAAGTTGCTCCTTAAGAAAGGTTGTCACAAATTAAAATTTTTGTTTTTCTAACCTCTCTCAATGTATATGTTCCTGATAGCAAAATAAGTCATAAGTTGCTGCTTGAAAAAGGTTGTCACAAATTAAATTATTAGTTTTCTAACCTCTCTCAATGTATATGCTCCTGATAGCAAAACAGGACATAAGTTGCTGCTGGAAAAAGGTTGTCACAAATTAAATTTTTATTTTTCTAACCTCTCTCAATGTATATGTTCCTGATAGCAAAACAGGACATAAGTTGCCGCTTGAAAAAGGTTGTCACAAATTAAAATTAATGTTTTTCTAACCTCTCTCAATGTATATGTTCCTGATAGCAAAACAGGACATAAGTTGCTGCTTGAAAAAGGTAACAAATTAAATTTCTCCTTTTCTAACCTCTCTCAATGTATATGTTCCTGATAGCAAAACAGGACATAAGTTTCTGCTTGAAAAAGGTTGTCACAAATTAAATTATTAGTTTTCTAACCTCTCTCAATGTATATGTTCCTGATAGCAAAACAGGACATAAGTTGCTGCTTGTAAAAGGTAACAAATTAAATTTCTCTTTTTCTAACCTCTCTCAATGTATATGTTCCTGATAGCAAGACAGGACATAAGTTGCTGCTAGAAAAAGATTGTCAAAATTAAGATTTTTGTTTTTCTAACCTCTCTCAATGTATATGTTCCTGATAGCAAAACAGGACATAAGTTGCTGCTTGAAAAAGGTTGTCACAAATTAAATTTTTATTTTTCTAACCTCTTTCAATCTATATGTTCCTGATAGCAAAACAGGACATAAGTTGCTCCTTAAGAAAGGTTGTCACAAATTAAAATTTTTGTTTTTCTAACCTCTCTCAATGTATATGTTCCTGATAGCAAAATAAGTCATAAGTTGCTGCTTGAAAAAGGTTGTCACAAATTAAATTATTAGTTTTCTAACCTCTCTCAATGTATATGTTCCTGATAGCAAAACAGGACATAAGTTGCTGCTTGAAAAAGGTTGTCACAAATTAAATTTTTATTTTTCTAACCTCTCTCAATGTATATGTTCCTGATAGCAAAACAGGACATAAGTTGCCACTTGAAAAAGGTTGTCACAAATTAAAATTTTTGTTTTTCTAACCTCTCTCAATGTATATGTTCCTGATAGCAAAATAAGTCATAAGTTGCTGCTTGAAAAAGGTTGTCACAAATTAAATTATTAGTTTTCTAACCTCTCTCAATGTATATGTTCCTGATAGCAAAACAGGACATAAGTTGCTGCTTGAAAAAGGTTGTCACAAATTAAATTTTTATTTTTCTAACCTCTCTCAATGTATATGTCCCTGATAGCAAAACAGGACATAAGTTGCCACTTGAAAAAGGTTGTCACAAATTAAAATTTTTGTTTTTCTAACCTCTCTCAATGTATATGTTCCTGATAGCAAAACAGGACATAAGTTGCTGCTTGAAAAAGGTAACAAATTAAATTTCTCCTTTTCTAACCTCTCTCAATGTATATGTTCCTGATAGCAAGACAGGACAAAAGTTGCTGCTAGAAAAAGATTGTCACAAATTAAGATTTTTGTTTGTCTAACCTCTCTCAATGTATATGTTCCTGATAGCAAAACAGGACATAAGTTGCTGCTTGAAAAAGATTGTCACAAATTAAATTATTAGTTTTCTAACCTCTCTCAATCTATATGTTCCTGATAGCAAAACAGGACATAAGTTGCTGCTTAAAAAAGGTTGTCACAAATTAAATTTTTATTTTTCTAACCTCTCTCAATCTATATGTTCCTGATAGCAAAACAGGACATAAGTTGCCGCTTGAAAAAGGTTGTCACAAATTAAAATTTTTGTTTTTCTAACCTCTCTCAATGTATATGTTCCTGATAGCAAAACAGGACATAAGTTGCTGCTTGAAAAAGGTAACAAATTAAATTTCTCCTTTTCTAACCTCTCTCAATGTATATGTTCCTGATAGCAAGACAGGACATAAGTTGCTGCTAGAAAAAGATTGTCACAAATTAAGATTTTTGTTTGTCTAACCTCTCTCAATGTATATGTTCCTGATAGCAAAACAGGACATAAGTTGCTGCTTGAAAAAGATTGTCACAAATTAAATTATTAGTTTTCTAACCTCTCTCAATCTATATGTTCCTGATAGCAAAACAGGACATAAGTTGCTGCTTAAAAAAGGTTGTCACAAATTAAATTTTTATTTTTCTAACCTCTCTCAATCTATATGTTCCTGATAGCAAAACAGGACATAAGTTGCTGCTTGAAAAAGGTTGTCACAAATTAAAGTTTTTGTTTTTCTAACCTCTCTCAATGTATATGTTCCTGATAGCAAAATAAGACATAAGTTGCTGCTTGAAAAACGCTGTTACAAATTAAATTATTAGTTTTCTAACCTCTCTCAATCTATATGTTCCTGATAGCAAAACAGGACATAAGTTGCTGCTTAAAAAAGGTTGTCACAAATTAAATTTTTATTTTTCTAACCTCTCTCAATGTATATGTTCCTGATAGCAAAACAGGACATAAGTTGCCGCTTGAAAAAGGTTGTCACAAATTAAAATTTTTGTTTTTCTAACCTCTCTCAATGTATATGTTCCTGATAGCAAAACACGACATAAGTTGCTGCTTGAAAAAGGTAACAAATTAAATTTCTCCTTTTCTAACCTCTCTCAATGTATATGTTCCTGATAGCAAGACAGGACATAAGTTGCTGCTAGAAAAAGATTGTCAAAATTAAGATTTTTGTTTTTCTAACCTCTCTCAATGTATATGTTCCTGATAGCAAAACAGGACATAAGTTGCTGCTTGAAAAAGATTGTCACAAATTAAATTATTAGTTTTCTAACCTCTCTCAATGTATATGTTCCTGATAGCAAAATAAGACATAAGTTGCTGCTTGAAAAACGTTGTTACAAATTAAATTATTAGTTTTCTAACCTCTCTCAATGTATATGTTCCTGATAGCAAAACAGGACATAAGTTGCCGCTTGAAAAAGGTTGTCACAAATGAAAATTTTTGTTTTTCTAACCTCTCTCAATGTATATGTTCCTGATAGCAAAACACGACATAAGTTGCTGCTTGAAAAAGGTAACAAATTAAATTTCTCCTTTTCTAACCTCTCTCAATGTATATGTTCCTGATAGCAAGACAGGACATAAGTTGCTGCTAGAAAAAGATTGTCAAAATTAAGATTTTTGTTTTTCTAACCTCTCTCAATGTATATGTTCCTGATAGCAAAACAGGACATAAGTTGCTGCTTGAAAAAGATTGTCACAAATTAAGATTTTTGTTTGTCTAACCTCTCTCAATGTATATGTTCCTGATAGCAAAACAGGACATAAGTTTCTGCTTGAAAAAGGTTGTCACAAATTAAATTATTAGTTTTCTAACCTCTCTCAATGTATATGTTCCTGATAGCAAAACAGGACATAAGTTGCTGCTTGTAAAAGGTAACAAATTAAATTTCTCTTTTTCTAACCTCTCTCAATGTATATGTTCCTGATAGCAAGACAGGACATAAGTTGCTGCTAGAAAAAGATTGTCAAAATTAAGATTTTTGTTTTTCTAACCTCTCTCAATGTATATGTTCCTGATAGCAAAACAGGACATAAGTTGCTGCTAGAAAAAGATTGTCACAAATTAAATTATTAGTTTTCTAACCTCTCTCAATGTATATGTTCCTGATAGCAAAATAAGACATAAGTTGCTGCTTGAAAAACGTTGTTACAAATTAAATTATTAGTTTTCTAACCTCTCTCAATGTATATGTTCCTGATAGCAAAACAGGACATAAGTTGCTGCTTGAAAAAGGTAACAAATTAAATTTCTCCTTTTCTAACCTCTCTCAATGTATATGTTCCTGATAGCAAGACAGGACATAAGTTGCTGCTAGAAAAAGATTGTCACAAATTAAGATTTTTGTTTGTCTAACCTCTCTCAATGTATATGTTCCTGATAGCAAAACAGGACATAAGTTTCTGCTTGAAAAAGGTTGTCACAAATTAAATTATTAGTTTTCTAACCTCTCTCAATGTATATGTTCCTGATAGCAAAACAGGACATAAGTTGCTGCTTGTAAAACGTAACAAATTAAATTTCTCTTTTTCTAACCTCTCTCAATGTATATGTTCCTGATAGCAAGACAGGACATAAGTTGCTGCTAGAAAAAGATTGTCAAAATTAAGATTTTTGTTTTTCTAACCTCTCTCAATGTATATGTTCCTGATAGCAAAACAGGACATAAGTTGCTGCTAGAAAAAGATTGTCACAAATTAAATTATTAGTTTTCTAACCTCTCTCAATGTATATGTTCCTGATAGCAAAATAAGACATAAGTTGCTGCTTGAAAAAGGTTGTCACAAATTAAATTATTAGTTTTCTAACCTCTCTTAATGTATATGTTCCTGATAGCAAAATAAGTCATAAGTTGCTGCTTGAAAAAGGTTGTCACAAATTAAATTATTAGTTTTCTAACCTCTCTCAATGTATATGTTCCTGATAGCAAAACAGGACATAAGTTGCTGCTTGAAAAAGGTTGTCACAAATTAAATTTTTATTTTTCTAACCTCTCTCAATGTATATGTTCCTGATAGCAAAACAGGACATAAGTTGCCGCTTGAAAAAGGTTGTCACAAATTAAAATTTTTGTTTTTCTAACCTCTCTCAATGTATATGTTCCTGATAGCAAAACAGGACATAAGTTGCTGCTTGAAAAAGGTAACAAATTAAATTTCTCCTTTTCTAACCTCTCTCAATGTATATGTTCCTGATAGCAAGACAGGACATAAGTTGCTGCTAGAAAAAGATTGTCACAAATTAAGATTTTTGTTTGTCTAACCTCTCTCAATGTATATGTTCCTGATAGCAAAACAGGACATAAGTTTCTGCTTGAAAAAGATTGTCACAAATTAAATTATTAGTTTTCTAACCTCTCTCAATGTATATGTTCCTGATAGCAAAACAGGACATAAGTTGCTTCTTGTAAAAGGTAACAAATTAAATTTCTCTTTTTCTAACCTCTCTCAATGTATATGTTCCTGATAGCAAGACAGGACATAAGTTGCTGCTAGAAAAAGATTGTCAAAATTAAGATTTTTGTTTTTCTAACCTCTCTCAATGTATATGTTCCTGATAGCAAAACAGGACATAAGTTGCTGCTAGAAAAAGATTCTCACAAATTAAATTATTAGTTTTCTAACCTCTCTCAATGTATATGTTCCTGATAGCAAAATAAGACATAAGTTGCTGCTTGAAAAACGTTGTTACAATTAAATTATTAGTTTTCTAACCTCTCTCAATGTATATGTTCCTGATAGCAAAACAGGACATAAGTTGGTGCTTGAAAAAGTTTGTCATAAATTAAAATTTTTGATTTTCTAACCTCTCTCAATGTATATGTTCCTGATAGCAAAATAAGACATAAGTTGCTGCTTGAAAAAGGTTGTCACAAATTAAATTTTTATTTTTCTAACCTCTCTCAATGTATATGTTCCTGATAGCAAAACAGGACATAAGTTGCCGCTTGAAAAAGGTTGTCACAAATTAAAGTTTTTGTTTTTCTAACCTCTCTCAATGTATATGTTCCTGATAGCAAAATAAGACATAAGTTGCTGCTTGAGAAACGTTGTTACAAATTAAATTATTAGTTTTCTAACCTCTCTCAATGTATATGTTCCTGATAGCAAAACAGGACATAAGTTGATACATGAAAAAGTTTGTCATAAATTAAAATTTTTGATTTTCTAACCTCTCTCAATGTATATGTTCCTGATAGCAAAATAAGACATAAGTTGCTGCTTGAAAAAGGTTGTCACAAATTAAATTTTTATTTTTCTAACCTCTCTCAATCTATATGTTCCTGATAGCAAAACAGGACATAAGTTGCTCCTTAAGAAAGGTTGTCACAAATTAAAATTTTTGTTTTTCTAACCTCTCTCAATGTATATGTTCCTGATAGCAAAATAAGTCATAAGTTGCTGCTTGAAAAAGGTTGTCACAAATTAAATTATTAGTTTTCTAACCTCTCTCAATGTATATGTTCCTGATAGCAAAACAGGACATAAGTTGCTGCTGGAAAAAGGTTGTCACAAATTAAATTTTTATTTTTCTAACCTCTCTCAATGTATATGTTCCTGATAGCAAAACCGGAGATAAGTTGCCGCTTGAAAAAGGTTGTCACAAATTAAAATTTTTGTTTTTCTAACCTCTCTCAATGTATATGTTCCTGATAGCAAAACAGGACATAAGTTGCTGCTTGAAAAAGGTAACAAATTAAATTTCTCCTTTTCTAACCTCTCTCAATGTATATGTTCCTGATAGCAAGACAGGACATAAGTTGCTGCTAGAAAAAGATTGTCACAAATTAAGATTTTTGTTTGTCTAACCTCTCTCAATGTATATGTTCCTGATAGCAAAACAGGACATAAGTTGCTGCTTGAAAAAGATTGTCACAAATTAAATTATTAGTTTTTTAACCTCTCTCAATCTATATGTTCCTGATAGCAAAACAGGACATAAGTTGCTGCTTAAAAAAGGTTGTCACAAATTAAAATTTTTGTTTTTCTAACCTCTCTCAATGTATATGTTCCTGATAGCAAAATAAGTCATAAGTTGCTGCTTGAAAAACGTTGTCACAAATTAAATTATTAGTTTTCTAACCTCTCTCAATGTATATGTTCCTGATAGCAAAACAGGACATAAGTTGCTGCTTGAAAAAGGTAACAAATTAAATTTCTCCTTTTCTAACCTCTCTCAATGTATATGTTCCTGATAGCAAAACAGGACATAAGTTGCCGCTTGAAAAAGGTTGTCACAAATTAAAATTTTTGTTTTTCTAACCTCTCTCAATGTATATGTTCCTGATAGCAAAACAGGACATAAGTTGCTGCTTGAAAAAGGTAACAAATTAAATTTCTCCTTTTCTAACCTCTCTCAATGTATATGTTCCTGATAGCAAGACAGGACATAAGTTGCTGCTAGAAAAAGATTGTCACAAATTAAGATTTTTGTTTGTCTAACCTCTCTCAATGTATATGTTCCTGATAGCAAAACAGGACATAAGTTTCTGCTTGAAAAAGGTTGTCACAAATTAAATTATTAGTTTTCTAACCTCTCTCAATGTATATGTTCCTGATAGCAAGACAGGACATAAGTTGCTGCTAGAAAAAGATTGTCACAAATTAAGATTTTTGTTTGTCTAACCTCTCTCAATGTATATGTTCCTGATAGCAAAACAGGACATAAGTTTCTGCTTGAAAAAGGTTGTCACAAATTAAATTATTAGTTTTCTAACCTCTCTCAATGTATATGTTCCTGATAGCAAGACAGGACATAAGTTGCTGCTAGAAAAAGATTGTCAAAATTAAGATTTTTGTTTTTCTAACCTCTCTCAATGTATATGTTCCTGATAGCAAAACAGGACATAAGTTGCTGCTTGAAAAAGATTGTCACAAATTAAATTATTAGTTTTCTAACCTCTCTCAATGTATATGTTCCTGATAGCAAAATAAGACATAAGTTGCTGCTTGAAAAACGTTGTTACAAATTAAATTATTAGTTTTCTAACCTCTCTCAATGTATATGTTTCTGATAGCAAGACAGGACATAAGTTGCTGCTAGTAAAAGATTGTCACAAATTAAGATTTTTGTTTTTCTAACCTCTCTCAATGTATATGTACCTGATAGCAAAATAAGACATAAGTTGCTGCTTGAAAAAGGTTGTCACAAATTAAATTATTAGTTTTTCTAACCTCTCTCAATGTATATGTTCCTGATAGCAAAACAGGACATAAGTTGCTGCTTGAAAAAGGTAACAAATTAAATTTCTCTTTTTCTAACCTCTCTCAATGTATATGTTCCTGATAGCAAGACAGGACATAAGTTGCTGCTAGAAAAAGATTGTCAAAATTAAGATTTTTGTTTTTCTAACCTCTCTCAATGTATATGTTCCTGATAGCAAAACAGGACATAAGTTGCTGCTTGAAAAAGATTGTCACAAATTAAATTATTAGTTTTCTAACCTCTCTCAATGTATATGTTCCTGATAGCAAAATAAGACATAAGTTGCTGCTTGAGAAACGTTGTTACAAATTAAATTATTAGTTTTCTAACCTCTCTCAATGTATATGTTCCTGATAGCAAAACAGGACATAAGTTGATACATGAAAAAGTTTGTCATAAATTAAAATTTTTGATTTTCTAACCTCTCTCAATGTATATGTTCCTGATAGCAAAATAAGACATAAGTTGCTGCTTGAAAAAGGTTGTCACAAATTAAAATTTTTGTTTTTCTAACCTCTCTCAATGTATATGTTCCTGATAGCAAAACAGGACATAAGTTGCTGCTTGAAAAAGGTAACAAATTAAATTTCTCCTTTTCTAACCTCTCTCAATGTATATGTTCCTGATAGCAAGACAGGACATAAGTTGCTGCTAGAAAAAGATTGTCACAAATTAAGATTTTTGTTTGTCTAACCTCTCTCAATGTATATGTTCCTGATAGCAAAACAGGACATAAGTTTCTGCTTGAAAAAGGTTGTCACAAATTAAATTATTAGTTTTCTAACCTCTCTCAATGTATATGTTCCTGATAGCAAAACAGGACATAAGTTGCTGCTTGAAAAAGGTAACAAATTAAATTTCTCCTTTTCTAACCTCGCTCAATGTATATGTTCCTGATAGCAAGACAGGACATAAGTTGCTGCTAGAAAAAGATTGTCACAAATTAAGATTTTTGTTTGTCTAACCTCTCTCAATGTATATGTTCCTGATAGCAAAACAGGACATAAGTTTCTGCTTGAAAAAGGTTGTCACAAATTAAATTATTAGTTTTCTAACCTCTCTCAATGTATATGTTCCTGATAGCAAAACAGGACATAAGTTGCTGCTTGTAAAAGGTAACAAATTAAATTTCTCTTTTTCTAACCTCTCTCAATGTATATGTTCCTGATAGCAAGACAGGACATAAGTTGCTGCTAGAAAAAGATTGTCAAAATTAAGATTTTTGTTTTTCTAACCTCTCTCAATGTATATGTTCCTGATAGCAAAACAGGACATAAGTTGCTGCTAGAAAAAGATTGTCACAAATTAAATTATTAGTTTTCTAACCTCTCTCAATGTATATGTTCCTGATAGCAAAATAAGACATAAGTTGCTGCTTGAAAAACGTTGTTACAAATTAAATTATTAGTTTTCTAACCTCTCTCAATGTATATGTTCCTGATAGCAAAACAGGACATAAGTTGCTGCTTGTAAAAGGTAACAAATTAAATTTCTCTTTTTCTAACCTCTCTCAATGTATATGTTCCTGATAGCAAGACAGGACATAAGTTGCTGCTAGAAAAAGATTGTCAAAATTAAGATTTTTGTTTTTCTAACCTCTCTCAATGTATATGTTCCTGATAGCAAAACAGGACATAAGTTGCTGCTAGAAAAAGATTGTCACAAATTAAATTATTAGTTTTCTAACCTCTCTCAATGTATATGTTCCTGATAGCAAAATAAGACATAAGTTGCTGCTTGAAAAACGTTGTTACAAATTAAATTATTAGTTTTCTAACCTCTCTCAATGTATATGTTCCTGATAGCAAAACAGGACATAAGTTGCTGCTTGAAAAAGATTGTCACAAATTAAATTATTAGTTTTTTAACCTCTCTCAATCTATATGTTCCTGATAGCAAAACAGGACATAAGTTGCTGCTTAAAAAAGGTTGTCACAAATTAAAATTTTTGATTTTCTAACCTCTCTCAATGTATATGTTCCTGATAGCAAAATAAGACATAAGTTGCTGCTTGAAAAAGGTTGTCACAAATTAAATTTTTATTTTTCTAACCTCTCTCAATCTATATGTTCCTGATAGCAAAACAGGACATAAGTTGCTCCTTAAGAAAGGTTGTCACAAATTAAAATTTTTGTTTTTCTAACCTCTCTCAATGTATATGTTCCTGATAGCAAAACAGGACATAAGTTTCTGCTTGAAAAAGGTTGTCACAAATTAAATTATTAGTTTTCTAACCTCTCTCAATGTATATGTTCCTGATAGCAAGACAGGACATAAGTTGCTGCTAGAAAAAGATTGTCACAAATTAAGATTTTTGTTTGTCTAACCTCTCTCAATGTATATGTTCCTGATAGCAAAACAGGACATAAGTTTCTGCTTGAAAAAGGTTGTCACAAATTAAATTATTAGTTTTCTAACCTCTCTCAATGTATATGTTCCTGATAGCAAGACAGGACATAAGTTGCTGCTAGAAAAAGATTGTCAAAATTAAGATTTTTGTTTTTCTAACCTCTCTCAATGTATATGTTCCTGATAGCAAAACAGGACATAAGTTGCTGCTTGAAAAGGATTGTCACAAATTAAATTATTAGTTTTCTAACCTCTCTCAATGTATATGTTCCTGATAGCAAAATAAGACATAAGTTGCTGCTTGAAAAACGTTGTTACAAATTAAATTATTAGTTTTCTAACCTCTCTCAATGTATATGTTCCTGATAGCAAAACAGGACATAAGTTGGTGCTTGAAAAAGTTTGTCATAAATTAAAATTTTTGATTTTCTAACCTCTCTCAATGTATATGTTCCTGATAGCAAAATAAGACATAAGTTGCTGCTTGAAAAAGGTTGTCACAAATTAAATTTCTCCTTTTCTAACCTCTCTCAATGTATATGTTCCTGATAGCAAGACAGGACATAAGTTGCTGCTAGAAAAAGATTGTCACAAATTAAGATTTTTGTTTGTCTAACCTCTCTCAATGTATATGTTCCTGATAGCAAAACAGGACATAAGTTGCTGCTTGAAAAAGATTGTCACAAATTAAATTATTAGTTTTCTAACCTCTCTCAATCTATATGTTCCTGATAGCAAAACAGGACATAAGTTGCTGCTTAAAAAAGGTTGTCACAAATTAAAATTTTTGTTTTTCTAACCTCTCTCAATGTATATGTTCCTGATAGCAAAATAAGTCATAAGTTGCTGCTTGAAAAAGGTTGTCACAAATTAAATTATTAGTTTTCTAACCTCTCTCAATGTATATGTTCCTGATAGCAAAACAGGACATAAGTTGCTGCTTGAAAAAGGTTGTCACAAATTAAATTTTTATTTTTCTAACCTCTCTCAATGTATATGTTCCTGATAGCAAAACAGGACATAAGTTGCCGCTTGAAAAAGGTTGTCACAAATTAAAATTTTTGTTTTTCTAACCTCTCTCAATGTATATGTTCCTGATAGCAAAACAGGACATAAGTTGCTGCTTGAAAAAGGTAACAAATTAAATTTCTCCTTTTCTAACCTCTCTCAATGTATATGTTCCTGATAGCAAGACAGGACATAAGTTGCTGCTAGAAAAAGATTGTCACAAATTAAGATTTTTGTTTGTCTAACCTCTCTCAATGTATATGTTCCTGATAGCAAAACAGGACATAAGTTTCTGCTTGAAAAAGGTTGTCACAAATTAAATTATTAGTTTTCTAACCTCTCTCAATGTATATGTTCCTGATAGCAAAACAGGACATAAGTTGCTGCTTGAAAAAGGTAACAAATTAAATTTCTCCTTTTCTAACCTCTCTCAATGTATATGTTCCTGATAGCAAGACAGGACATAAGTTGCTGCTAGAAAAAGATTGTCACAAATTAAGATTTTTGTTTGTCTAACCTCTCTCAATGTATATGTTCCTGATAGCAAAACAGGACATAAGTTTCTGCTTGAAAAAGGTTGTCACAAATTAAATTATTAGTTTTCTAACCTCTCTCAATGTATATGTTCCTGATAGCAAAACAGGACATAATTTGCTGCTTGTAAAAGGTAACAAATTAAATTTCTCTTTTTCTAACCTCTCTCAATGTATATGTTCCTGATAGCAAGACAGGACATAAGTTGCTGCTAGAAAAAGATTGTCAAAATTAAGATTTTTGTTTTTCTAACCTCTCTCAATGTATATGTTCCTGATAGCAAAACAGGACATAAGTTGCTGCTAGAAAAAGATTGTCACAAATTAAATTATTAGTTTTCTAACCTCTCTCAATGTATATGTTCCTGATAGCAAAATAAGACATAAGTTGCTGCTTGAAAAACGTTGTTACAAATTAAATTATTAGTTTTCTAACCTCTCTCAATGTATATGTTCCTGATAGCAAAACAGGACATAAGTTGGTGCTTGAAAAAGTTTGTCATAAATTAAAATTTTTGATTTTCTAACCTCTCTCAATGTATATGTTCCTGATAGCAAAATAAGACATAAGTTGCTGCTTGAAAAAGGTTGTCACAAATTAAATTTTTATTTTTCTAACCTCTCTCAATCTATATGTTCCTGATAGCAAAACAGGACATAAGTTGCTCCTTAAGAAAGGTTGTCACAAATTAAAATTTTTGTTTTTCTAACCTCTCTCAATGTATATGTTCCTGATAGCAAAATAAGTCATAAGTTGCTGCTTGAAAAAGGTTGTCACAAATTAAATTATTAGTTTTCTAACCTCTCTCAATGTATATGTTCCTGATAGCAAAACAGGACATAAGTTGCTGCTTGAAAAAGGTTGTCACAAATTAAATTTTTATTTTTCTAACCTCTCTCAATGTATATGTTCCTGATAGCAAAACAGGACATAAGTTGCCGCTTGAAAAAGGTTGTCACAAATTAAAATTTTTGTTTTTCTAACCTCTCTCAATGTATATGTTCCTGATAGCAAAACAGGACATAAGTTGCTGCTTGAAAAAGGTAACAAATTAAATTTTTCTTTTTCTAACCTCTCTCAATGTATATGTTTCTGATAGCAAGACAAGACATAAGTTGCTGCTAGTAAAAGATTGTCACAAATTAAGATTTTTGTTTTTCTAACCTCTCTCAATGTATATGTACCTGATAGCAAAATAAGACATAAGTTGCTGCTTGAAAAAGGTTGTCACAAATTAAATTATTAGTTTTCTAACCTCTCTCAATGTATATGTTCCTGATAGCAAAACAGGACATAAGTTGCTGCTTGAAAAAGGTAACAAATTAAATTTCTCTTTTTCTAACCTCTCTCAATGTATATGTTCCTGATAGCAAGACAGGACATAAGTTGCTGCTAGAAAAAGATTGTCAAAATTAAGATTTTTGTTTTTCTAACCTCTCTCAATGTATATGTTCCTGATAGCAAAACAGGACATAAGTTGCTGCTTGAAAAAGATTGTCACAAATTAAATTATTAGTTTTCTAACCTCTCTCAATGTATATGTTCCTGATAGCAAAATAAGACATAAGTTGCTGCTTGAGAAACGTTGTCACAAATTAAATTATTAGTTTTCTAACCTCTCTCAATGTATATGTTCCTGATAGCAAAACAGGACATAAGTTGCTGCTTGAAAAAGGTAACAAATTAAATTTCTCCTTTTCTAACCTCTCTCAATGTATATGTTCCTGATAGCAAAACAGGACATAAGTTGCCGCTTGAAAAAGGTTGTCACAAATTAAAATTTTTGTTTTTCTAACCTCTCTCAATGTATATGTTCCTGATAGCAAAATAAGTCATAAGTTGCTGCTTGAAAAACGTTGTCACAAATTAAATTATTAGTTTTCTAACCTCTCTCAATGTATATGTTCCTGATAGCAAAACAGGACATAAGTTGCTGCTTGAAAAAGGTAACAAATTAAATTTCTCCTTTTCTAACCTCTCTCAATGTATATGTTCCTGATAGCAAAACAGGACATAAGTTGCCGCTTGAAAAAGGTTGTCACAAATTAAAATTTTTGTTTTTCTAACCTCTCTCAATGTATATGTTCCTGATAGCAAAACAGGACATAAGTTGCTGCTTGAAAAAGGTAACAAATTAAATTTCTCCTTTTCTAACCTCTCTCAATGTATATGTTCCTGATAGCAAGACAGGACATAAGTTGCTGCTAGAAAAAGATTGTCACAAATTAAGATTTTTGTTTGTCTAACCTCTCTCAATGTATATGTTCCTGATAGCAAAACAGGACATAAGTTTCTGCTTGAAAAAGGTTGTCACAAATTAAATTATTAGTTTTCTAACCTCTCTCAATGTATATGTTCCTGATAGCAAGACAGGACATAAGTTGCTGCTAGAAAAAGATTGTCACAAATTAAGATTTTTGTTTGTCTAACCTCTCTCAATGTATATGTTCCTGATAGCAAAACAGGACATAAGTTTCTGCTTGAAAAAGGTTGTCACAAATTAAATTATTAGTTTTCTAACCTCTCTCAATGTATATGTTCCTGATAGCAAGACAGGACATAAGTTGCTGCTAGAAAAAGATTGTCAAAATTAAGATTTTTGTTTTTCTAACCTCTCTCAATGTATATGTTCCTGATAGCAAAACAGGACATAAGTTGCTGCTTGAAAAAGATTGTCACAAATTAAATTATTAGTTTTCTAACCTCTCTCAATGTATATGTTCCTGATAGCAAAATAAGACATAAGTTGCTGCTTGAAAAACGTTGTTACAAATTAAATTATTAGTTTTCTAACCTCTCTCAATGTATATGTTTCTGATAGCAAGACAGGACATAAGTTGCTGCTAGTAAAAGATTGTCACAAATTAAGATTTTTGTTTTTCTAACCTCTCTCAATGTATATGTACCTGATAGCAAAATAAGACATAAGTTGCTGCTTGAAAAAGGTTGTCACAAATTAAATTATTAGTTTTTCTAACCTCTCTCAATGTATATGTTCCTGATAGCAAAACAGGACATAAGTTGCTGCTTGAAAAAGGTAACAAATTAAATTTCTCTTTTTCTAACCTCTCTCAATGTATATGTTCCTGATAGCAAGACAGGACATAAGTTGCTGCTAGAAAAAGATTGTCAAAATTAAGATTTTTGTTTTTCTAACCTCTCTCAATGTATATGTTCCTGATAGCAAAACAGGACATAAGTTGCTGCTTGAAAAAGATTGTCACAAATTAAATTATTAGTTTTCTAACCTCTCTCAATGTATATGTTCCTGATAGCAAAATAAGACATAAGTTGCTGCTTGAGAAACGTTGTTACAAATTAAATTATTAGTTTTCTAACCTCTCTCAATGTATATGTTCCTGATAGCAAAACAGGACATAAGTTGATACATGAAAAAGTTTGTCATAAATTAAAATTTTTGATTTTCTAACCTCTCTCAATGTATATGTTCCTGATAGCAAAATAAGACATAAGTTGCTGCTTGAAAAAGGTTGTCACAAATTAAAATTTTTGTTTTTCTAACCTCTCTCAATGTATATGTTCCTGATAGCAAAACAGGACATAAGTTGCTGCTTGAAAAAGGTAACAAATTAAATTTCTCCTTTTCTAACCTCTCTCAATGTATATGTTCCTGATAGCAAGACAGGACATAAGTTGCTGCTAGAAAAAGATTGTCACAAATTAAGATTTTTGTTTGTCTAACCTCTCTCAATGTATATGTTCCTGATAGCAAAACAGGACATAAGTTTCTGCTTGAAAAAGGTTGTCACAAATTAAATTATTAGTTTTCTAACCTCTCTCAATGTATATGTTCCTGATAGCAAAACAGGACATAAGTTGCTGCTTGAAAAAGGTAACAAATTAAATTTCTCCTTTTCTAACCTCGCTCAATGTATATGTTCCTGATAGCAAGACAGGACATAAGTTGCTGCTAGAAAAAGATTGTCACAAATTAAGATTTTTGTTTGTCTAACCTCTCTCAATGTATATGTTCCTGATAGCAAAACAGGACATAAGTTTCTGCTTGAAAAAGGTTGTCACAAATTAAATTATTAGTTTTCTAACCTCTCTCAATGTATATGTTCCTGATAGCAAAACAGGACATAAGTTGCTGCTTGTAAAAGGTAACAAATTAAATTTCTCTTTTTCTAACCTCTCTCAATGTATATGTTCCTGATAGCAAGACAGGACATAAGTTGCTGCTAGAAAAAGATTGTCAAAATTAAGATTTTTGTTTTTCTAACCTCTCTCAATGTATATGTTCCTGATAGCAAAACAGGACATAAGTTGCTGCTAGAAAAAGATTGTCACAAATTAAATTATTAGTTTTCTAACCTCTCTCAATGTATATGTTCCTGATAGCAAAATAAGACATAAGTTGCTGCTTGAAAAACGTTGTTACAAATTAAATTATTAGTTTTCTAACCTCTCTCAATGTATATGTTCCTGATAGCAAAACAGGACATAAGTTGCTGCTTGTAAAAGGTAACAAATTAAATTTCTCTTTTTCTAACCTCTCTCAATGTATATGTTCCTGATAGCAAGACAGGACATAAGTTGCTGCTAGAAAAAGATTGTCAAAATTAAGATTTTTGTTTTTCTAACCTCTCTCAATGTATATGTTCCTGATAGCAAAACAGGACATAAGTTGCTGCTAGAAAAAGATTGTCACAAATTAAATTATTAGTTTTCTAACCTCTCTCAATGTATATGTTCCTGATAGCAAAATAAGACATAAGTTGCTGCTTGAAAAACGTTGTTACAAATTAAATTATTAGTTTTCTAACCTCTCTCAATGTATATGTTCCTGATAGCAAAACAGGACATAAGTTGCTGCTTGAAAAAGATTGTCACAAATTAAATTATTAGTTTTTTAACCTCTCTCAATCTATATGTTCCTGATAGCAAAACAGGACATAAGTTGCTGCTTAAAAAAGGTTGTCACAAATTAAAATTTTTGATTTTCTAACCTCTCTCAATGTATATGTTCCTGATAGCAAAATAAGACATAAGTTGCTGCTTGAAAAAGGTTGTCACAAATTAAATTTTTATTTTTCTAACCTCTCTCAATCTATATGTTCCTGATAGCAAAACAGGACATAAGTTGCTCCTTAAGAAAGGTTGTCACAAATTAAAATTTTTGTTTTTCTAACCTCTCTCAATGTATATGTTCCTGATAGCAAAACAGGACATAAGTTTCTGCTTGAAAAAGGTTGTCACAAATTAAATTATTAGTTTTCTAACCTCTCTCAATGTATATGTTCCTGATAGCAAGACAGGACATAAGTTGCTGCTAGAAAAAGATTGTCACAAATTAAGATTTTTGTTTGTCTAACCTCTCTCAATGTATATGTTCCTGATAGCAAAACAGGACATAAGTTTCTGCTTGAAAAAGGTTGTCACAAATTAAATTATTAGTTTTCTAACCTCTCTCAATGTATATGTTCCTGATAGCAAGACAGGACATAAGTTGCTGCTAGAAAAAGATTGTCAAAATTAAGATTTTTGTTTGTCTAACCTCTCTCAATGTATATGTTCCTGATAGCAAAACAGGACATAAGTTGCTGCTTGAAAAAGATTGTCACAAATTAAATTATTAGTTTTCTAACCTCTCTCAATCTATATGTTCCTGATAGCAAAACAGGACATAAGTTGCTGCTTAAAAAAGGTTGTCACAAATTAAAATTTTTGTTTTTCTAACCTCTCTCAATGTATATGTTCCTGATAGCAAAATAAGTCATAAGTTGCTGCTTGAAAAAGGTTGTCACAAATTAAATTATTAGTTTTCTAACCTCTCTCAATGTATATGTTCCTGATAGCAAAACAGGACATAAGTTGCTGCTTGAAAAAGGTTGTCACAAATTAAATTTTTATTTTTCTAACCTCTCTCAATGTATATGTTCCTGATAGCAAAACAGGACATAAGTTGCCGCTTGAAAAAGGTTGTCACAAATTAAAATTTTTGTTTTTCTAACCTCTCTCAATGTATATGTTCCTGATAGCAAAACAGGACATAAGTTGCTGCTTGAAAAAGGTAACAAATTAAATTTCTCCTTTTCTAACCTCTCTCAATGTATATGTTCCTGATAGCAAGACAGGACATAAGTTGCTGCTAGAAAAAGATTGTCACAAATTAAGATTTTTGTTTGTCTAACCTCTCTCAATGTATATGTTCCTGATAGCAAAACAGGACATAAGTTTCTGCTTGAAAAAGGTTGTCACAAATTAAATTATTAGTTTTCTAACCTCTCTCAATGTATATGTTCCTGATAGCAAAACAGGACATAAGTTGCTGCTTGAAAAAGGTAACAAATTAAATTTCTCCTTTTCTAACCTCTCTCAATGTATATGTTCCTGATAGCAAGACAGGACATAAGTTGCTGCTAGAAAAAGATTGTCACAAATTAAGATTTTTGTTTGTCTAACCTCTCTCAATGTATATGTTCCTGATAGCAAAACAGGACATAAGTTTCTGCTTGAAAAAGGTTGTCACAAATTAAATTATTAGTTTTCTAACCTCTCTCAATGTATATGTTCCTGATAGCAAAACAGGACATAATTTGCTGCTTGTAAAAGGTAACAAATTAAATTTCTCTTTTTCTAACCTCTCTCAATGTATATGTTCCTGATAGCAAGACAGGACATAAGTTGCTGCTAGAAAAAGATTGTCAAAATTAAGATTTTTGTTTTTCTAACCTCTCTCAATGTATATGTTCCTGATAGCAAAACAGGACATAAGTTGCTGCTAGAAAAAGATTGTCACAAATTAAATTATTAGTTTTCTAACCTCTCTCAATGTATATGTTCCTGATAGCAAAATAAGACATAAGTTGCTGCTTGAAAAACGTTGTTACAAATTAAATTATTAGTTTTCTAACCTCTCTCAATGTATATGTTCCTGATAGCAAAACAGGACATAAGTTGGTGCTTGAAAAAGTTTGTCATAAATTAAAATTTTTGATTTTCTAACCTCTCTCAATGTATATGTTCCTGATAGCAAAATAAGACATAAGTTGCTGCTTGAAAAAGGTTGTCACAAATTAAATTTTTATTTTTCTAACCTCTCTCAATCTATATGTTCCTGATAGCAAAACAGGACATAAGTTGCTCCTTAAGAAAGGTTGTCACAAATTAAAATTTTTGTTTTTCTAACCTCTCTCAATGTATATGTTCCTGATAGCAAAATAAGTCATAAGTTGCTGCTTGAAAAAGGTTGTCACAAATTAAATTATTAGTTTTCTAACCTCTCTCAATGTATATGTTCCTGATAGCAAAACAGGACATAAGTTGCTGCTTGAAAAAGGTTGTCACAAATTAAATTTTTATTTTTCTAACCTCTCTCAATGTATATGTTCCTGATAGCAAAACAGGACATAAGTTGCCGCTTGAAAAAGGTTGTCACAAATTAAAATTTTTGTTTTTCTAACCTCTCTCAATGTATATGTTCCTGATAGCAAAACAGGACATAAGTTGCTGCTTGAAAAAGGTAACAAATTAAATTTTTCTTTTTCTAACCTCTCTCAATGTATATGTTTCTGATAGCAAGACAAGACATAAGTTGCTGCTAGTAAAAGATTGTCACAAATTAAGATTTTTGTTTTTCTAACCTCTCTCAATGTATATGTACCTGATAGCAAAATAAGACATAAGTTGCTGCTTGAAAAAGGTTGTCACAAATTAAATTATTAGTTTTCTAACCTCTCTCAATGTATATGTTCCTGATAGCAAAACAGGACATAAGTTGCTGCTTGAAAAAGGTAACAAATTAAATTTCTCTTTTTCTAACCTCTCTCAATGTATATGTTCCTGATAGCAAGACAGGACATAAGTTGCTGCTAGAAAAAGATTGTCAAAATTAAGATTTTTGTTTTTCTAACCTCTCTCAATGTATATGTTCCTGATAGCAAAACAGGACATAAGTTGCTGCTTGAAAAAGATTGTCACAAATTAAATTATTAGTTTTCTAACCTCTCTCAATGTATATGTTCCTGATAGCAAAATAAGACATAAGTTGCTGCTTGAGAAACGTTGATACAAATTAAATTATTAGTTTTCTAACCTCTCTCAATGTATATGTTCCTGATAGCAAAACAGGACATAAGTTGATGCTTGAAAAAGTTTGTCATAAATTAAAATTTTTGATTTTCTAACCTCTCTCAATGTATATGTTCCTGATAGCAAAATAAGACATAAGTTGCTGCTTGAAAAAGGTTGTCACAAATTAAATTTTTATTTTTCTAACCTCTCTCAATCTATATGTTCCTGATAGCAAAACAGGACATAAGTTGCTCCTTAAGAAAGGTTGTCACAAATTAAAATTTTTGTTTTTCTAACCTCTCTCAATGTATATGTTCCTGATAGCAAAATAAGTCATAAGTTGCTGCTTGAAAAAGGTTGTCACAAATTAAATTATTAGTTTTCTAACCTCTCTCAATGTATATGTTCCTGATAGCAAAACAGGACATAAGTTGCTGCTGGAAAAAGGTTGTCACAAATTAAATTTTTATTTTTCTGACCTCTCTCAATGTATATGTTCCTGATAGCAAAACAGGACATAAGTTGCCGCTTGAAAAAGGTTGTCACAAATTAAAATTTTTGTTTTTCTAACCTCTCTCAATGTATATGTTCCTGATAGCAAAACAGGACATAAGTTGCTGCTTGAAAAAGGTAACAAATTAAATTTCTCTTTTTCTAACCTCTCTCAATGTATATGTTCCTGATAGCAAGACAGGACATAAGTTGCTGCTAGAAAAAGATTGTCACAAATTAAGATTTTTGTTTGTCTAACCTCTCTCAATGTATATGTTCCTGATAGCAAAACAGGACATAAGTTGCTGCTTGAAAAAGATTGTCACAAATTAAATTATTAGTTTTCTAACCTCTCTCAATCTATATGTTCCTGATAGCAAAACAGGACATAAGTTGCTGCTTAAAAAAGGTTGTCACAAATTAAAATTTTTGTTTTTCTAACCTCTCTCAAAGTATATGTTCCTGATAGCAAAATAAGTCATAAGTTGCTGCTTGAAAAAGGTTGTCACAAATTAAATTATTAGTTTTCTAACCTCTCTCAATGTATATGTTCCTGATAGCAAAACAGGACATAAGTTGCCGCTTGAAAAAGGTTGTCACAAATTAAAATTTTTGTTTTTCTAACCTCTCTCAATGTATATGTTCCTGATAGCAAAACAGGACATAAGTTGCTGCTTGAAAAAGGTAACAAATTAAATTTCTCCTTTTCTAACCTCTCTCAATGTATATGTTCCTGATAGCAAGACAGGACATAAGTTGCTGCTAGAAAAAGATTGTCACAAATTAAGATTTTTGTTTGTCTAACCTCTCTCAATGTATATGTTCCTGATAGCAAAACAGGACATAAGTTTCTGCTTGAAAAAGGTTGTCACAAATTAAATTATTAGTTTTCTAACCTCTCTCAATGTATATGTTCCTGATAGCAAGACAGGACATAAGTTGCTGCTAGAAAAAGATTGTCACAAATTAAGATTTTTGTTTGTCTAACCTCTCTCAATGTATATGTTCCTGATAGCAAGACAGGACATAAGTTGCTGCTAGAAAAAGATTGTCAAAATTAAGATTTTTGTTTTTCTAACCTCTCTCAATGTATATGTTCCTGATAGCAAAACAGGACATAAGTTGCTGCTTGAAAAAGATTGTCACAAATTAAATTATTAGTTTTCTAACCTCTCTCAATGTATATGTTCCTGATAGCAAAATAAGACATAAGTTGCAGCTTGAAAAACGTTGTTACAAATTAAATTATTAGTTTTCTAACCTCTCTCAATGTATATGTTCCTGATAGCAAAACAGGACATAAGTTGGTGCTTGAAAAAGTTTGTCATAAATTAAAATTTTTGATTTTCTAACCTCTCTCAATGTATATGTTCCTGATAGCAAAATAAGACATAAGTTGCTGCTTGAAAAAGGTTGTCACAAATTAAATTTCTCCTTTTCTAACCTCTCTCAATGTATATGTTCCTGATAGCAAGACAGGACATAAGTTGCTGCTAGAAAAAGATTGTCACAAATTAAGATTTTTGTTTGTCTAACCTCTCTCAATGTATATGTTCCTGATAGCAAAACAGGACATAAGTTGCTGCTTGAAAAAGATTGTCACAAATTAAATTATTAGTTTTCTAACCTCTCTCAATGTATATGTTCCTGATAGCAAAACAGGACATAAGTTGCTGCTTAAAAAAGGTTGTCACAAATTAAATTTTTATTTTTCTAACCTCTCTCAATCTATATGTTCCTGATAGCAAAACAGGACATAAGTTGCTGCTTGAAAAAGGTTGTCACAAATTAAAGTTTTTGTTTTTCTAACCTCTCTCAATGTATATGTTCCTGATAGCAAAATAAGACATAAGTTGCTGCTTGAAAAACGCTGTTACAAATTAAATTATTAGTTTTCTAACCTCTCTCAATGTATATGTTCCTGATAGCAAAACAGGACATAAGTTGCCGCTTGAAAAAGGTTGTCACAAATTAAAATTTTTGTTTTTCTAACCTCTCTCAATGTATATGTTCCTGATAGCAAAACACGACATAAGTTGCTGCTTGAAAAAGGTAACAAATTAAATTTCTCCTTTTCTAACCTCTCTCAATGTATATGTTCCTGATAGCAAGACAGGACATAAGTTGCTGCTAGAAAAAGATTGTCAAAATTAAGATTTTTGTTTTTCTAACCTCTCTCAATGTATATGTTCCTGATAGCAAAACAGGACATAAGTTGCTGCTTGAAAAAGATTGTCACAAATTAAATTATTAGTTTTCTAACCTCTCTCAATGTATATGTTCCTGATAGCAAAATAAGACATAAGTTGCTGCTTGAGAAACGTTGTTACAAATTAAATTATTAGTTTTCTAACCTCTCTCAATGTATATGTTCCTGATAGCAAAAGAGGACATAAGTTGATGCTTGAAAAAGTTTGTCATAAATTAAAATTTTTGATTTTCTAACCTCTCTCAATGTATATGTTCCTGATAGCAAAATAAGACATAAGTTGCTGCTTGAAAAAGGTTGTCACAAATTAAATTTTTATTTTTCTAACCTCTCTCAATCTATATGTTCCTGATAGCAAAACAGGACATAAGTTGCTCCTTAAGAAAGGTTGTCACAAATTAAAATTTTTGTTTTTCTAACCTCTCTCAATGTATATGTTCCTGATAGCAAAATAAGTCATAAGTTGCTGCATGAAAAAGGTTGTCACAAATTAAATTATTAGTTTTCTAACCTCTCTCAATGTATATGTTCCTGATAGCAAAACAGGACATAAGTTGCTGCTGGAAAAAGGTTGTCACAAATTAAATTTTTATTTTTCTAACCTCTCTCAATGTATATGTTCCTGATAGCAAAACAGGACATAAGTTGCCGCTTGAAAAAGGTTGTCACAAATTAAAATTTTTGTTTTTCTAACCTCTCTCAATGTATATGTTCCTGATAGCAAAACAGGACATAAGTTGCTGCTTGAAAAAGGTAACAAATTAAATTTCTCCTTTTCTAACCTCTCTCAATGTATATGTTCCTGATAGCAAGACAGGACATAAGTTGCTGCTAGAAAAAGATTGTCACAAATTAAGATTTTTGTTTGTCTAACCTCTCTCAATGTATATGTTCCTGATAGCAAAACAGGACATAAGTTGCTGCTTGAAAAAGATTGTCACAAATTAAATTATTAGTTTTCTAACCTCTCTCAATGTATATGTTCCTGATAGCAAAATAAGACATAAGTTGCTGCTTGAAAAACGTTGTTACAAATTAAATTATTAGTTTTCTAACCTCTCTCAATGTATATGTTCCTGATAGCAAAACAGGACATAAGTTGGTGCTTGAAAAAGTTTGTCATAAATTAAAATTTTTGTTTTTCTAACCTCTCTCAATGTATATGTTCCTGATAGCAAAATAAGACATAAGTTGCTGCTTGAAAAAGGTTGTCACAAATTAAATTTTTATTTTTCTAACCTCTCTCAATCTATATGTTCCTGATAGCAAAACAGGACATAAGTTGCTCCTTAAGAAAGGTTGTCACAAATTAAAATTTTTGTTTTTCTAACCTCTCTCAATGTATATGTTCCTGATAGCAAAATAAGTCATAAGTTGCTGCTTGAAAAAGGTTGTCACAAATTAAATTATTAGTTTTCTAACCTCTCTCAATGTATATGTTCCTGATAGCAAAACAGGACATAAGTTGCTGCTTGAAAAAGGTTGTCACAAATTAAATTTTTATTTTTCTAACCTCTCTCAATGTATATGTTCCTGATAGCAAAACAGGACATAAGTTGCCGCTTGAAAAAGGTTGTCACAAATTAAAATTTTTGTTTTTCTAACCTCTCTCAATGTATATGTTCCTGATAGCAAAACAGGACATAAGTTGCTGCTTGAAAAAGGTAACAAATTAAATTTTTCTTTTTCTAACCTCTCTCAATGTATATGTTTCTGATAGCAAGACAAGACATAAGTTGCTGCTAGTAAAAGATTGTCACAAATTAAGATTTTTGTTTTTCTAACCTCTCTCAATGTATATGTACCTGATAGCAAAATAAGACATAAGTTGCTGCTTGAAAAAGGTTGTCACAAATTAAATTATTAGTTTTCTAACCTCTCTCAATGTATATGTTCCTGATAGCAAAACAGGACATAAGTTGCTGCTTGAAAAAGGTAACAAATTAAATTTCTCTTTTTCTAACCTCTCTCAATGTATATGTTCCTGATAGCAAGACAGGACATAAGTTGCTGCTAGAAAAAGATTGTCAAAATTAAGATTTTTGTTTTTCTAACCTCTCTCAATGTATATGTTCCTGATAGCAAAACAGGACATAAGTTGCTGCTTGAAAAAGATTGTCACAAATTAAATTATTAGTTTTCTAACCTCTCTCAATGTATATGTTCCTGATAGCAAAATAAGACATAAGTTGCTGCTTGAGAAACGTTGATACAAATTAAATTATTAGTTTTCTAACCTCTCTCAATGTATATGTTCCTGATAGCAAAACAGGACATAAGTTGATGCTTGAAAAAGTTTGTCATAAATTAAAATTTTTGATTTTCTAACCTCTCTCAATGTATATGTTCCTGATAGCAAAATAAGACATAAGTTGCTGCTTGAAAAAGGTTGTCACAAATTAAATTTTTATTTTTCTAACCTCTCTCAATCTATATGTTCCTGATAGCAAAACAGGACATAAGTTGCTCCTTAAGAAAGGTTGTCACAAATTAAGATTTTTGTTTTTCTAACCTCTCTCAATGTATATGTTCCTGATAGCAAAATAAGTCATAAGTTGCTGCTTGAAAAAGGTTGTCACAAATTAAATTATTAGTTTTCTAACCTCTCTCAATGTATATGTTCCTGATAGCAAAACAGGACATAAGTTGCTGCTGGAAAAAGGTTGTCACAAATTAAATTTTTATTTTTCTGACCTCTCTCAATGTATATGTTCCTGATAGCAAAACAGGACATAAGTTGCCGCTTGAAAAAGGTTGTCACAAATTAAAATTTTTGTTTTTCTAACCTCTCTCAATGTATATGTTCCTGATAGCAAAACAGGACATAAGTTGCTGCTTGAAAAAGGTAACAAATTAAATTTCTCTTTTTCTAACCTCTCTCAATGTATATGTTCCTGATAGCAAGACAGGACATAAGTTGCTGCTAGAAAAAGATTGTCACAAATTAAGATTTTTGTTTGTCTAACCTCTCTCAATGTATATGTTCCTGATAGCAAAACAGGACATAAGTTGCTGCTTGAAAAAGATTGTCACAAATTAAATTATTAGTTTTCTAACCTCTCTCAATCTATATGTTCCTGATAGCAAAACAGGACATAAGTTGCTGCTTAAAAAAGGTTGTCACAAATTAAAATTTTTGTTTTTCTAACCTCTCTCAAAGTATATGTTCCTGATAGCAAAATAAGTCATAAGTTGCTGCTTGAAAAAGGTTGTCACAAATTAAATTATTAGTTTTCTAACCTCTCTCAATGTATATGTTCCTGATAGCAAAACAGGACATAAGTTGCTGCTTGAAAAAGGTTGTCACAAATTAAATTTTTATTTTTCTAACCTCTCTCAATGTATATGTTCCTGATAGCAAAACAGGACATAAGTTGCCGCTTGAAAAAGGTTGTCACAAATTAAAATTTTTGTTTTTCTAACCTCTCTCAATGTATATGTTCCTGATAGCAAAACAGGACATAAGTTGCTGCTTGAAAAAGGTAACAAATTAAATTTCTCCTTTTCTAACCTCTCTCAATGTATATGTTCCTGATAGCAAGACAGGACATAAGTTGCTGCTAGAAAAAGATTGTCACAAATTAAGATTTTTGTTTGTCTAACCTCTCTCAATGTATATGTTCCTGATAGCAAAACAGGACATAAGTTTCTGCTTGAAAAAGGTTGTCACAAATTAAATTATTAGTTTTCTAACCTCTCTCAATGTATATGTTCCTGATAGCAAGACAGGACATAAGTTGCTGCTAGAAAAAGATTGTCACAAATTAAGATTTTTGTTTGTCTAACCTCTCTCAATGTATATGTTCCTGATAGCAAGACAGGACATAAGTTGCTGCTAGAAAAAGATTGTCAAAATTAAGATTTTTGTTTTTCTAACCTCTCTCAATGTATATGTTCCTGATAGCAAAACAGGACATAAGTTGCTGCTTGAAAAAGATTGTCACAAATTAAATTATTAGTTTTCTAACCTCTCTCAATGTATATGTTCCTGATAGCAAAATAAGACATAAGTTGCAGCTTGAAAAACGTTGTTACAAATTAAATTATTAGTTTTCTAACCTCTCTCAATGTATATGTTCCTGATAGCAAAACAGGACATAAGTTGGTGCTTGAAAAAGTTTGTCATAAATTAAAATTTTTGATTTTCTAACCTCTCTCAATGTATATGTTCCTGATAGCAAAATAAGACATAAGTTGCTGCTTGAAAAAGGTTGTCACAAATTAAATTTCTCCTTTTCTAACCTCTCTCAATGTATATGTTCCTGATAGCAAGACAGGACATAAGTTGCTGCTAGAAAAAGATTGTCACAAATTAAGATTTTTGTTTGTCTAACCTCTCTCAATGTATATGTTCCTGATAGCAAAACAGGACATAAGTTGCTGCTTGAAAAAGATTGTCACAAATTAAATTATTAGTTTTCTAACCTCTCTCAATGTATATGTTCCTGATAGCAAAACAGGACATAAGTTGCTGCTTAAAAAAGGTTGTCACAAATTAAATTTTTATTTTTCTAACCTCTCTCAATCTATATGTTCCTGATAGCAAAACAGGACATAAGTTGCTGCTTGAAAAAGGTTGTCACAAATTAAAGTTTTTGTTTTTCTAACCTCTCTCAATGTATATGTTCCTGATAGCAAAATAAGACATAAGTTGCTGCTTGAAAAACGCTGTTACAAATTAAATTATTAGTTTTCTAACCTCTCTCAATGTATATGTTCCTGATAGCAAAACAGGACATAAGTTGCCGCTTGAAAAAGGTTGTCACAAATTAAAATTTTTGTTTTTCTAACCTCTCTCAATGTATATGTTCCTGATAGCAAAACACGACATAAGTTGCTGCTTGAAAAAGGTAACAAATTAAATTTCTCCTTTTCTAACCTCTCTCAATGTATATGTTCCTGATAGCAAGACAGGACATAAGTTGCTGCTAGAAAAAGATTGTCAAAATTAAGATTTTTGTTTTTCTAACCTCTCTCAATGTATATGTTCCTGATAGCAAAACAGGACATAAGTTGCTGCTTGAAAAAGATTGTCACAAATTAAATTATTAGTTTTCTAACCTCTCTCAATGTATATGTTCCTGATAGCAAAATAAGACATAAGTTGCTGCTTGAGAAACGTTGTTACAAATTAAATTATTAGTTTTCTAACCTCTCTCAATGTATATGTTCCTGATAGCAAAAGAGGACATAAGTTGATGCTTGAAAAAGTTTGTCATAAATTAAAATTTTTGATTTTCTAACCTCTCTCAATGTATATGTTCCTGATAGCAAAATAAGACATAAGTTGCTGCTTGAAAAAGGTTGTCACAAATTAAATTTTTATTTTTCTAACCTCTCTCAATCTATATGTTCCTGATAGCAAAACAGGACATAAGTTGCTCCTTAAGAAAGGTTGTCACAAATTAAAATTTTTGTTTTTCTAACCTCTCTCAATGTATATGTTCCTGATAGCAAAATAAGTCATAAGTTGCTGCATGAAAAAGGTTGTCACAAATTAAATTATTAGTTTTCTAACCTCTCTCAATGTATATGTTCCTGATAGCAAAACAGGACATAAGTTGCTGCTGGAAAAAGGTTGTCACAAATTAAATTTTTATTTTTCTAACCTCTCTCAATGTATATGTTCCTGATAGCAAAACAGGACATAAGTTGCCGCTTGAAAAAGGTTGTCACAAATTAAAATTTTTGTTTTTCTAACCTCTCTCAATGTATATGTTCCTGATAGCAAAACAGGACATAAGTTGCTGCTTGAAAAAGGTAACAAATTAAATTTCTCCTTTTCTAACCTCTCTCAATGTATATGTTCCTGATAGCAAGACAGGACATAAGTTGCTGCTAGAAAAAGATTGTCACAAATTAAGATTTTTGTTTGTCTAACCTCTCTCAATGTATATGTTCCTGATAGCAAAACAGGACATAAGTTGCTGCTTGAAAAAGATTGTCACAAATTAAATTATTAGTTTTCTAACCTCTCTCAATCTATATGTTCCTGATAGCAAAACAGGACATAAGTTGCTGCTTAAAAAAGGTTGTCACAAATTAAAATTTTTGTTTTTCTAACCTCTCTCAATGTATATGTTCCTGATAGCAAAATAAGTCATAAGTTGCTGCTTGAAAAAGGTTGTCACAAATTAAATTATTAGTTTTCTAACCTCTCTCAATGTATATGTTCCTGATAGCAAAACAGGACATAAGTTGCTGCTTGAAAAAGGTTGTCACAAATTAAATTTTTATTTTTCTAACCTCTCTCAATGTATATGTTCCTGATAGCAAAACAGGACATAAGTTGCCGCTTGAAAAAGGTTGTCACAAATTAAAATTTTTGTTTTTCTAACCTCTCTCAATGTATATGTTCCTGATAGCAAAACAGGACATAAGTTGCTGCTTGAAAAAGGTAACAAATTAAATTTCTCCTTTTCTAACCTCTCTCAATGTATATGTTCCTGATAGCAAGACAGGACATAAGTTGCTGCTAGAAAAAGATTGTCACAAATTAAGATTTTTGTTTGTCTAACCTCTCTCAATGTATATGTTCCTGATAGCAAAACAGGACATACGTTTCTGCTTGAAAAAGGTTGTCACAAATTAAATTATTAGTTTTCTAACCTCTCTCAATGTATATGTTCCTGATAGCAAAACAGGACATAAGTTGCTGCTTGTAAAAGGTAACAAATTAAATTTCTCTTTTTCTAACCTCTCTCAATGTATATGTTCCTGATAGCAAGACAGGACATAAGTTGCTGCTAGAAAAAGATTGTCAAAATTAAGATTTTTGTTTTTCTAACCTCTCTCAATGTATATGTTCCTGATAGCAAAACAGGACATAAGTTGCTGCTTGAAAAAGATTGTCACAAATTAAATTATTAGTTTTCTAACCTCTCTCAATGTATATGTTCCTGATAGCAAAATAAGACATAAGTTGCTGCTTGAAAAACGTTGTTACAAATTAAATTATTAGTTTTCTAACCTCTCTCAATGTATATGTTCCTGATAGCAAAACAGGACATAAGTTGGTGCTTGAAAAAGTTTGTCATAAATTAAAATTTTTGATTTTCTAACCTCTCTCAATGTATATGTTCCTGATAGCAAAATAAGACATAAGTTGCTGCTTGAAAAAGGTTGTCACAAATTAAATTTTTATTTTTCTAACCTCTCTCAATGTATATGTTCCTGATAGCAAAACAGGACATAAGTTGCTCCTTAAGAAAGGTTGTCACAAATTAAAATTTTTGTTTTTCTAACCTCTCTCAATGTATATGTTCCTGATAGCAAAATAAGTCATAAGTTGCTGCTTGAAAAAGGTTGTCACAAATTAAATTATTAGTTTTCTAACCTCTCTCAATGTATATGTTCCTGATAGCAAAACAGGACATAAGTTGCTGCTTGAAAAAGGTTGTCACAAATTAAATTTTTATTTTTCTAACCTCTCTCAATGTATATGTTCTTGATAGCAAAACAGGACATAAGTTGCCGCTTGAAAAAGGTTGTCACAAATTAAAATTTTTGTTTTTCTAACCTCTCTCAATGTATATGTTCCTGATAGCAAAACAGGACATAAGTGGCTGCTTGAAAAAGGTAACAAATTAAATTTCTCCTTTTCTAACCTCTCTCAATGTATATGTTCCTGATAGCAAGACAGGACATAAGTTGCTGCTAGAAAAAGATTGTCACAAATTAAGATTTTTGTTTGTCTAACCTCTCTCAATGTATATGTTCCTGATAGCAAAACAGGACATAAGTTGCTGCTTGAAAAAGATTGTCACAAATTAAATTATTAGTTTTCTAACCTCTCTCAATCTATATGTTCCTGATAGCAAAACAGGACATAAGTTGCTGCTTAAAAAAGGTTGTCACAAATTAAATTTTTATTTTTCTAACCTCTCTCAATCTATATGTTCCTGATAGCAAAACAGGACATAAGTTGCTGCTTGAAAAAGGTTGTCACAAATTAAAGTTTTTGTTTTTCTAACCTCTCTCAATGTATATGTTCCTGATAGCAAAATAAGACATAAGTTGCTGCTTGAAAAACGCTGTTACAAATTAAATTATTAGTTTTCTAACCTCTCTCAATGTATATGTTCCTGATAGCAAAACAGGACATAAGTTGCTGCTTGAAAAAGGTTGTCACAAATTAAATTTTTATTTTTCTAACCTCTCTCAATCTATATGTTCCTGATAGCAAAACAGGACATAAGTTGCTGCTATAAAAAGGTTGTCACAAATTAAAGTTTTTGTTTTTCTAACCTCTCTCAATGTATATGTTCCTGATAGCAAAACAGGACATAAGTTGCTCCTTAAGAAAGGTTGTCACAAATTAAAATTTTTGTTTTTCTAACCTCTCTCAATGTATATGTTCCTGATAGCAAAATAAGTCATAAGTTGCTGCTTGAAAAAGGTTGTCACAAATTAAATTATTAGTTTTCTAACCTCTCTCAATGTATATGTTCCTGATAGCAAAACAGGACATAAGTTGCTGCTTGAAAAAGGTTGTCAAAAATTAAATTTTTATTTTTCTAACCTCTCTCAATGTATATGTTCCTGATAGCAAAACAGGACATAAGTTGCCGCTTGAAAAAGGTTGTCACAAATTAAAATTTTTGTTTTTCTAACCTCTCTCAATGTATATGTTCCTGATAGCAAAACAGGACATAAGTTGCTGCTTGAAAAAGGTAACAAATTAAATTTCTCATTTTCTAACCTCTCTCAATGTATATGTTCCTGATAGCAAGACAGGACATAAGTTGCTGCTAGAAAAAGATTGTCACAAATTAAGATTTTTGTTTGTCTAACCTCTCTCAATGTATATGTCCCTGATAGCAAAACAGGACATAAGTTGCTGCTTGAAAAAGATTGTCACAAATTAAATTATTAGTTTTCTAACCTCTCTCAATCTATATGTTCCTGATAGCAAAACAGGACATAAGTTGCTGCTTGAAAAAGGTTGTCACAAATTAAAATTTTTGTTTTTCTAACCTCTCTCAATGTATATGTTCCTGATAGCAAAATAAGACATAAGTTGCTGCTTGAAAAACGCTGTTACAAATTAAATTATTAGTTTTCTAACCTCTCTCAATGTATATGTTCCTGATAGCAAAACAGGACATAAGTTGCTGCTTGAAAACGGTTGTCACAAATTAAATTATTAGTTTTCTAACCTCTCTCAATGTATATGTTCCTGATAGCAAAAAAGGACATAAGTTGCTGCTTGAAAAAGGTTGTCACAAATTAAAGTTTTTGTTTTTCTAACCTCTCTCAATGTATATGTTCCTGATAGCAAAATAAGACATAAGTTGCTGCTTGAAAACGGTTGTCACAAATTAAATTTTTATTTTTCTAACCTCTCTTAATCTATATGTTCCTGATAGCAAAACAGGACATAATTTGCTGCTTGAAAAAGGTAACAAATTAAATTTTTCTTTTTCTAACCTCTCTCAATGTATATGTTTCTGATAGCAAAACAGGACATAAGTTGCTGCTAGTAAAAGATTGTCACAAATTAAGATTTTTGTTTTTCTAACCTCTCTCAATGTATATGTTCCTGATAGCAAAATAAGACATAAGTTGCTGCTTGAAAAAGGTTGTCACAAATTAAATTATTAGTTTTCTAACCTCTCTCAATGTATATGTTCCTGATAGCAAAACAGGACATAAGTTGCTGCTTGAAAAAGGTAACAAATTAAATTTCTCTTTTTCTAACCTCTCTCAATGTATATGTTCCTGATAGCAAGACAGGACATAAGTTGCTGCTAGAAAAAGATTGTCAAAATTAAGATTTTTGTTTTTCTAACCTCTCTCAATGTATATGTTCCTGATAGCAAAACAGGACATAAGTTGCTGCTTGAAAAACGTTGTCACAAATTAAATTATTAGTTTTCTAACCTCTCTCAATGTATATGTTCCTGATAGCAAAATAAGACATAAGTTGCTGCTTGAAAAACGTTGTTACAAATTAAATTATTAGTTTTCTAACCTCTCTCAATGTATATGTTCCTGATAGCAAAACAGGACATAAGTTGATGCTTGAAAAAGTTTGTCATAAATTAAAATTTTTGATTTTCTAACCTCTCTCAATGTATATGTTCCTGATAGCAAAATAAGACATAAGTTGCTGCTTGAAAAAGGTTGTCACAAATTAAATTTTTATTTTTCTAACCTCTCTCAATCTATATGTTCCTGATAGTAAAACAGGACATAAGTTGCTCCTTAAGAAAGGTTGTCACAAATTAAAATTTTTGTTTTTCTAACCTCTCTCAATGTATATGTTCCTGATAGCAAAATAAGTCATAAGTTGCTGCTTGAAAAAGGTTGTCACAAATTAAATTATTAGTTTTCTAACCTCTCTCAATGTATATGTTCCTGATAGCAAAACAGGACATAAGTTGCTGCTTGAAAAAGGTTGTCACAAATTAAATTTTTATTTTTCTAACCTCTCTCAATGTATATGTTCTTGATAGCAAAACAGGACATAAGTTGCCGCTTGAAAAAGGTTGTCACAAATTAAAATTTTTGTTTTTCTAACCTCTCTCAATGTATATGTTCCTGATAGCAAAACAGGACATAAGTTGCTGCTTGAAAAAGGTAACAAATTAAATTTCTCCTTTTCTAACCTCTCTCAATGTATATGTTCCTAATAGCAAGACAGGACATAAGTTGCTGCTAGAAAAAGATTGTCACAAATTAAGATTTTTGTTTGTCTAACCTCTCTCAATCTATATGTTCCTGATAGCAAAACAGGACATAAGTTGCTGCTTAAAAAAGGTTGTCACAAATTAAAATTTTTGTTTTTCTAACCTCTCTCAAAGTATATGTTCCTGATAGCAAAATAAGTCATAAGTTGCTGCTTGAAAAAGGTTGTCACAAATTAAATTATTAGTTTTCTAACCTCTCTCAATGTATATGTTCCTGATAGCAAAACAGGACATAAGTTGCTGCTTGAAAAAGGTTGTCACAAATTAAATTTTTATTTTTCTAACCTCTCTCAATGTATATGTTCCTGATAGCAAAACAGGACATAAGTTGCCGCTTGAAAAAGGTTGTCACAAATTAAAATTTTTGTTTTTCTAACCTCTCTCAATGTATATGTTCCTGATAGCAAAACAGGACATAAGTTGCTGCTTGAAAAAGGTAACAAATTAAATTTCTCCTTTTCTAACCTCTCTCAATGTATATGTTCCTGATAGCAAGACAGGACATAAGTTGCTGCTAGAAAAAGATTGTCACAAATTAAGATTTTTGTTTGTCTAACCTCTCTCAATGTATATGTTCCTGATAGCAAAACAGGACATAAGTTTCTGCTTGAAAAAGGTTGTCACAAATTAAATTATTAGTTTTCTAACCTCTCTCAATGTATATGTTCCTGATAGCAAGACAGGACATAAGTTGCTGCTAGAAAAAGATTGTCACAAATTAAGATTTTTGTTTGTCTAACCTCTCTCAATGTATATGTTCCTGATAGCAAGACAGGACATAAGTTGCTGCTAGAAAAAGATTGTCAAAATTAAGATTTTTGTTTTTCTAACCTCTCTCAATGTATATGTTCCTGATAGCAAAACAGGACATAAGTTGCTGCTTGAAAAAGATTGTCACAAATTAAATTATTAGTTTTCTAACCTCTCTCAATGTATATGTTCCTGATAGCAAAATAAGACATAAGTTGCAGCTTGAAAAACGTTGTTACAAATTAAATTATTAGTTTTCTAACCTCTCTCAATGTATATGTTCCTGATAGCAAAACAGGACATAAGTTGGTGCTTGAAAAAGTTTGTCATAAATTAAAATTTTTGATTTTCTAACCTCTCTCAATGTATATGTTCCTGATAGCAAAATAAGACATAAGTTGCTGCTTGAAAAAGGTTGTCACAAATTAAATTTCTCCTTTTCTAACCTCTCTCAATGTATATGTTCCTGATAGCAAGACAGGACATAAGTTGCTGCTAGAAAAAGATTGTCACAAATTAAGATTTTTGTTTGTCTAACCTCTCTCAATGTATATGTTCCTGATAGCAAAACAGGACATAAGTTGCTGCTTGAAAAAGATTGTCACAAATTAAATTATTAGTTTTCTAACCTCTCTCAATGTATATGTTCCTGATAGCAAAACAGGACATAAGTTGCTGCTTAAAAAAGGTTGTCACAAATTAAATTTTTATTTTTCTAACCTCTCTCAATCTATATGTTCCTGATAGCAAAACAGGACATAAGTTGCTGCTTGAAAAAGGTTGTCACAAATTAAAGTTTTTGTTTTTCTAACCTCTCTCAATGTATATGTTCCTGATAGCAAAATAAGACATAAGTTGCTGCTTGAAAAACGCTGTTACAAATTAAATTATTAGTTTTCTAACCTCTCTCAATGTATATGTTCCTGATAGCAAAACAGGACATAAGTTGCCGCTTGAAAAAGGTTGTCACAAATTAAAATTTTTGTTTTTCTAACCTCTCTCAATGTATATGTTCCTGATAGCAAAACACGACATAAGTTGCTGCTTGAAAAAGGTAACAAATTAAATTTCTCCTTTTCTAACCTCTCTCAATGTATATGTTCCTGATAGCAAGACAGGACATAAGTTGCTGCTAGAAAAAGATTGTCAAAATTAAGATTTTTGTTTTTCTAACCTCTCTCAATGTATATGTTCCTGATAGCAAAACAGGACATAAGTTGCTGCTTGAAAAAGATTGTCACAAATTAAATTATTAGTTTTCTAACCTCTCTCAATGTATATGTTCCTGATAGCAAAATAAGACATAAGTTGCTGCTTGAGAAACGTTGTTACAAATTAAATTATTAGTTTTCTAACCTCTCTCAATGTATATGTTCCTGATAGCAAAAGAGGACATAAGTTGATGCTTGAAAAAGTTTGTCATAAATTAAAATTTTTGATTTTCTAACCTCTCTCAATGTATATGTTCCTGATAGCAAAATAAGACATAAGTTGCTGCTTGAAAAAGGTTGTCACAAATTAAATTTTTATTTTTCTAACCTCTCTCAATCTATATGTTCCTGATAGCAAAACAGGACATAAGTTGCTCCTTAAGAAAGGTTGTCACAAATTAAAATTTTTGTTTTTCTAACCTCTCTCAATGTATATGTTCCTGATAGCAAAATAAGTCATAAGTTGCTGCATGAAAAAGGTTGTCACAAATTAAATTATTAGTTTTCTAACCTCTCTCAATGTATATGTTCCTGATAGCAAAACAGGACATAAGTTGCTGCTGGAAAAAGGTTGTCACAAATTAAATTTTTATTTTTCTAACCTCTCTCAATGTATATGTTCCTGATAGCAAAACAGGACATAAGTTGCCGCTTGAAAAAGGTTGTCACAAATTAAAATTTTTGTTTTTCTAACCTCTCTCAATGTATATGTTCCTGATAGCAAAACAGGACATAAGTTGCTGCTTGAAAAAGGTAACAAATTAAATTTCTCCTTTTCTAACCTCTCTCAATGTATATGTTCCTGATAGCAAGACAGGACATAAGTTGCTGCTAGAAAAAGATTGTCACAAATTAAGATTTTTGTTTGTCTAACCTCTCTCAATGTATATGTTCCTGATAGCAAAACAGGACATAAGTTGCTGCTTGAAAAAGATTGTCACAAATTAAATTATTAGTTTTCTAACCTCTCTCAATCTATATGTTCCTGATAGCAAAACAGGACATAAGTTGCTGCTTAAAAAAGGTTGTCACAAATTAAAATTTTTGTTTTTCTAACCTCTCTCAATGTATATGTTCCTGATAGCAAAATAAGTCATAAGTTGCTGCTTGAAAAAGGTTGTCACAAATTAAATTATTAGTTTTCTAACCTCTCTCAATGTATATGTTCCTGATAGCAAAACAGGACATAAGTTGCTGCTTGAAAAAGGTTGTCACAAATTAAATTTTTATTTTTCTAACCTCTCTCAATGTATATGTTCCTGATAGCAAAACAGGACATAAGTTGCCGCTTGAAAAAGGTTGTCACAAATTAAAATTTTTGTTTTTCTAACCTCTCTCAATGTATATGTTCCTGATAGCAAAACAGGACATAAGTTGCTGCTTGAAAAAGGTAACAAATTAAATTTCTCCTTTTCTAACCTCTCTCAATGTATATGTTCCTGATAGCAAGACAGGACATAAGTTGCTGCTAGAAAAAGATTGTCACAAATTAAGATTTTTGTTTGTCTAACCTCTCTCAATGTATATGTTCCTGATAGCAAAACAGGACATACGTTTCTGCTTGAAAAAGGTTGTCACAAATTAAATTATTAGTTTTCTAACCTCTCTCAATGTATATGTTCCTGATAGCAAAACAGGACATAAGTTGCTGCTTGTAAAAGGTAACAAATTAAATTTCTCTTTTTCTAACCTCTCTCAATGTATATGTTCCTGATAGCAAGACAGGACATAAGTTGCTGCTAGAAAAAGATTGTCAAAATTAAGATTTTTGTTTTTCTAACCTCTCTCAATGTATATGTTCCTGATAGCAAAACAGGACATAAGTTGCTGCTTGAAAAAGATTGTCACAAATTAAATTATTAGTTTTCTAACCTCTCTCAATGTATATGTTCCTGATAGCAAAATAAGACATAAGTTGCTGCTTGAAAAACGTTGTTACAAATTAAATTATTAGTTTTCTAACCTCTCTCAATGTATATGTTCCTGATAGCAAAACAGGACATAAGTTGGTGCTTGAAAAAGTTTGTCATAAATTAAAATTTTTGATTTTCTAACCTCTCTCAATGTATATGTTCCTGATAGCAAAATAAGACATAAGTTGCTGCTTGAAAAAGGTTGTCACAAATTAAATTTTTATTTTTCTAACCTCTCTCAATGTATATGTTCCTGATAGCAAAACAGGACATAAGTTGCTCCTTAAGAAAGGTTGTCACAAATTAAAATTTTTGTTTTTCTAACCTCTCTCAATGTATATGTTCCTGATAGCAAAACAGGACATAAGTTGCCGCTTGAAAAAGGTTGTCACAAATTAAAATTTTTGTTTTTCTAACCTCTCTCAATGTATATGTTCCTGATAGCAAAACAGGACATAAGTTGCTGCTTGAAAAAGGTAACAAATTAAATTTCTCCTTTTCTAACCTCTCTCAATGTATATGTTCCTGATAGCAAGACAGGACATAAGTTGCTGCTAGAAAAAGATTGTCACAAATTAAGATTTTTGTTTGTCTAACCTCTCTCAATGTATATGTTCCTGATAGCAAAACAGGACATACGTTTCTGCTTGAAAAAGGTTGTCACAAATTAAATTATTAGTTTTCTAACCTCTCTCAATGTATATGTTCCTGATAGCAAAACAGGACATAAGTTGCTGCTTGTAAAAGGTAACAAATTAAATTTCTCTTTTTCTAACCTCTCTCAATGTATATGTTCCTGATAGCAAGACAGGACATAAGTTGCTGCTAGAAAAAGATTGTCAAAATTAAGATTTTTGTTTTTCTAACCTCTCTCAATGTATATGTTCCTGATAGCAAAACAGGACATAAGTTGCTGCTTGAAAAAGATTGTCACAAATTAAATTATTAGTTTTCTAACCTCTCTCAATGTATATGTTCCTGATAGCAAAATAAGACATAAGTTGCTGCTTGAAAAACGTTGTTACAAATTAAATTATTAGTTTTCTAACCTCTCTCAATGTATATGTTCCTGATAGCAAAACAGGACATAAGTTGGTGCTTGAAAAAGTTTGTCATAAATTAAAATTTTTGATTTTCTAACCTCTCTCAATGTATATGTTCCTGATAGCAAAATAAGACATAAGTTGCTGCTTGAAAAAGGTTGTCACAAATTAAATTTTTATTTTTCTAACCTCTCTCAATGTATATGTTCCTGATAGCAAAACAGGACATAAGTTGCTCCTTAAGAAAGGTTGTCACAAATTAAAATTTTTGTTTTTCTAACCTCTCTCAATGTATATGTTCCTGATAGCAAAATAAGTCATAAGTTGCTGCTTGAAAAAGGTTGTCACAAATTAAATTATTAGTTTTCTAACCTCTCTCAATGTATATGTTCCTGATAGCAAAACAGGACATAAGTTGCTGCTTGAAAAAGGTTGTCACAAATTAAATTTTTATTTTTCTAACCTCTCTCAATGTATATGTTCTTGATAGCAAAACAGGACATAAGTTGCCGCTTGAAAAAGGTTGTCACAAATTAAAATTTTTGTTTTTCTAACCTCTCTCAATGTATATGTTCCTGATAGCAAAACAGGACATAAGTGGCTGCTTGAAAAAGGTAACAAATTAAATTTCTCCTTTTCTAACCTCTCTCAATGTATATGTTCCTGATAGCAAGACAGGACATAAGTTGCTGCTAGAAAAAGATTGTCACAAATTAAGATTTTTGTTTGTCTAACCTCTCTCAATGTATATGTTCCTGATAGCAAAACAGGACATAAGTTGCTGCTTGAAAAAGATTGTCACAAATTAAATTATTAGTTTTCTAACCTCTCTCAATCTATATGTTCCTGATAGCAAAACAGGACATAAGTTGCTGCTTAAAAAAGGTTGTCACAAATTAAATTTTTATTTTTCTAACCTCTCTCAATCTATATGTTCCTGATAGCAAAACAGGACATAAGTTGCTGCTTGAAAAAGGTTGTCACAAATTAAAGTTTTTGTTTTTCTAACCTCTCTCAATGTATATGTTCCTGATAGCAAAATAAGACATAAGTTGCTGCTTGAAAAACGCTGTTACAAATTAAATTATTAGTTTTCTAACCTCTCTCAATGTATATGTTCCTGATAGCAAAACAGGACATAAGTTGCTGCTTAAAAAAGGTTGTCACAAATTAAATTTTTATTTTTCTAACCTCTCTCAATCTATATGTTCCTGATAGCAAAACAGGACATAAGTTGCTGCTATAAAAAGGTTGTCACAAATTAAAGTTTTTGTTTTTCTAACCTCTCTCAATGTATATGTTCCTGATAGCAAAACAGGACATAAGTTGCTCCTTAAGAAAGGTTGTCACAAATTAAAATTTTTGTTTTTCTAACCTCTCTCAATGTATATGTTCCTGATAGCAAAATAAGTCATAAGTTGCGGATTGAAAAAGGTTGTCACAAATTAAATTATTAGTTTTCTAACCTCTCTCAATGTATATGTTCCTGATAGCAAAACAGGACATAAGTTGCTGCTTGAAAAAGGTTGTCAAAAATTAAATTTTTATTTTTCTAACCTCTCTCAATGTATATGTTCCTGATAGCAAAACAGGACATAAGTTGCCGCTTGAAAAAGGTTGTCACAAATTAAAATTTTTGTTTTTCTAACCTCTCTCAATGTATATGTTCCTGATAGCAAAACAGGACATAAGTTGCTGCTTGAAAAAGGTAACAAATTAAATTTCTCATTTTCTAACCTCTCTCAATGTATATGTTCCTGATAGCAAGACAGGACATAAGTTGCTGCTAGAAAAAGATTGTCACAAATTAAGATTTTTGTTTGTCTAACCTCTCTCAATGTATATGTCCCTGATAGCAAAACAGGACATAAGTTGCTGCTTGAAAAAGATTGTCACAAATTAAATTATTAGTTTTCTAACCTCTCTCAATCTATATGTTCCTGATAGCAAAACAGGACATAAGTTGCTGCTTGAAAAAGGTTGTCACAAATTAAAATTTTTGTTTTTCTAACCTCTCTCAATGTATATGTTCCTGATAGCAAAATAAGACATAAGTTGCTGCTTGAAAAACGCTGTTACAAATTAAATTATTAGTTTTCTAACCTCTCTCAATGTATATGTTCCTGATAGCAAAACAGGACATAAGTTGCTGCTTGAAAACGGTTGTCACAAATTAAATTATTAGTTTTCTAACCTCTCTCAATGTATATGTTCCTGATAGCAAAAAAGGACATAAGTTGCTGCTTGAAAAAGGTTGTCACAAATTAAAGTTTTTGTTTTTCTAACCTCTCTCAATGTATATGTTCCTGATAGCAAAATAAGACATAAGTTGCTGCTTGAAAACGGTTGTCACAAATTAAATTTTTATTTTTCTAACCTCTCTTAATCTATATGTTCCTGATAGCAAAACAGGACATAATTTGCTGCTTGAAAAAGGTAACAAATTAAATTTTTCTTTTTCTAACCTCTCTCAATGTATATGTTTCTGATAGCAAAACAGGACATAAGTTGCTGCTAGTAAAAGATTGTCACAAATTAAGATTTTTGTTTTTCTAACCTCTCTCAATGTATATGTTCCTGATAGCAAAATAAGACATAAGTTGCTGCTTGAAAAAGGTTGTCACAAATTAAATTATTAGTTTTCTAACCTCTCTCAATGTATATGTTCCTGATAGCAAAACAGGACATAAGTTGCTGCTTGAAAAAGGTAACAAATTAAATTTCTCTTTTTCTAACCTCTCTCAATGTATATGTTCCTGATAGCAAGACAGGACATAAGTTGCTGCTAGAAAAAGATTGTCAAAATTAAGATTTTTGTTTTTCTAACCTCTCTCAATGTATATGTTCCTGATAGCAAAACAGGACATAAGTTGCTGCTTGAAAAACGTTGTCACAAATTAAATTATTAGTTTTCTAACCTCTCTCAATGTATATGTTCCTGATAGCAAAATAAGACATAAGTTGCTGCTTGAAAAACGTTGTTACAAATTAAATTATTAGTTTTCTAACCTCTCTCAATGTATATGTTCCTGATAGCAAAATAAGACATAAGTTGCTGCTTGAAAAAGGTTGTCACAAATTAAATTTTTATTTTTCTAACCTCTCTCAATCTATATGTTCCTGATAGTAAAACAGGACATAAGTTGCTCCTTAAGAAAGGTTGTCACAAATTAAAATTTTTGTTTTTCTAACCTCTCTCAATGTATATGTTCCTGATAGCAAAATAAGTCATAAGTTGCTGCTTGAAAAAGGTTGTCACAAATTAAATTATTAGTTTTCTAACCTCTCTCAATGTATATGTTCCTGATAGCAAAACAGGACATAAGTTGCTGCTTGAAAAAGGTTGTCACAAATTAAATTTTTATTTTTCTAACCTCTCTCAATGTATATGTTCCTGATAGCAAAACAGGACATAAGTTGCCGCTTGAAAAAGGTTGTCACAAATTAAAATTTTTGTTTTTCTAACCTCTCTCAATGTATATGTTCCTGATAGCAAAACAGGACATAAGTTGCTGCTTGAAAAAGGTAACAAATTAAATTTCTCCTTTTCTAACCTCTCTCAATGTATATGTTCCTAATAGCAAGACAGGACATAAGTTGCTGCTAGAAAAAGATTGTCACAAATTAAGATTTTTGTTTGTCTAACCTCTCTCAATGTATATGTTCCTGATAGCAAAACAGGACATAAGTTGCTGCTTGAAAAAGATTGTCACAAATTAAATTATTAGTTTTCTAACCTCTCTCAATCTATATGTTCCTGATAGCAAAACAGGACATAAGTTGCTGCTTAAAAGAGGTTGTCACAAATTAAAATTTTTGTTTTTCTAACCTCTCTCAATGTATATGTTCCTGATAGCAAAATAAGTCATAAGTTGCTGCTTGAAAAAGGTTGTCACAAATTAAATTATTAGTTTTCTAACCTCTCTCAATCTATATGTTCCTGATAGCAAAACAGGACATAAGTTGCTGCTTAAAAAATGTTGTCACAAATTAAATTTTTATTTTTCTAACCTCTCTCAATCTATATGTTCCTGATAGCAAAACAGGACATAAGTTGCTGCTTGAAAAAGGTTGTCACAAATTAAAATTTTTGTTTTTCTAACCTCTCTCAATGTATATGTTCCTGATAGCAAAATAAGACATAAGTTGCTGCTTGAAAAACGCTGTTACAAATTAAATTATTAGTTTTCTAACCTCTCTCAATGTATATGTTCCTGATAGCAAAACAGGACATAAGTTGCTGCTTGAAAACGGTTGTCACAAATTAAATTATTAGTTTTCTAACCTCTCTCAATGTATATGTTCCTGATAGCAAAAAAGGACATAAGTTGCTGCTTGAAAAAGGTTGTCACAAATTAAAGTTTTTGTTTTTCTAACCTCTCTCAATGTATATGTTCCTGATAGCAAAATAAGACATAAGTTGCTGCTTGAAAACGGTTGTCACAAATTAAATTTTTATTTTTCTAACCTCTCTTAATCTATATGTTCCTGATAGCAAAACAGGACATAATTTGCTGCTTGAAAAAGGTAACAAATTAAATTTTTCTTTTTCTAACCTCTCTCAATGTATATGTTTCTGATAGCAAAACAGGACATAAGTTGCTGCTAGTAAAAGATTGTCACAAATTAAGAGTTTTGTTTTTCTAACCTCTCTCAATGTATATGTTCCTGATAGCAAAATAAGACATAAGTTGCTGCTTGAAAAAGGTTGTCACAAATTAAATTATTAGTTTTCTAACCTCTCTCAATGTATATGTTCCTGATAGCAAAACAGGACATAAGTTGCTGCTTGAAAAAGGTAACAAATTAAATTTCTCTTTTTCTAACCTCTCTCAATGTATATGTTCCTGATAGCAAGACAGGACATAAGTTGCTGCTAGAAAAAGATTGTCAAAATTAAGATTTTTGTTTTTCTAACCTCTCTCAATGTATATGTTCCTGATAGCAAAACAGGACATAAGTTGCTGCTTGAAAAACGTTGTCACAAATTAAATTATTAGTTTTCTAACCTCTCTCAATGTATATGTTCCTGATAGCAAAATAAGACATAAGTTGCTGCTTGAAAAACGTTGTTACAAATTAAATTATTAGTTTTCTAACCTCTCTCAATGTATATGTTCCTGATAGCAAAACAGGACATAAGTTGATGCTTGAAAAAGTTTGTCATAAATTAAAATTTTTGATTTTCTAACCTCTCTCAATGTATATGTTCCTGATAGCAAAATAAGACATAAGTTGCTGCTTGAAAAAGGTTGTCACAAATTAAATTTTTATTTTTCTAACCTCTCTCAATCTATATGTTCCTGATAGTAAAACAGGACATAAGTTGCTCCTTAAGAAAGGTTGTCACAAATTAAAATTTTTGTTTTTCTAACCTCTCTCAATGTATATGTTCCTGATAGCAAAATAAGTCATAAGTTGCTGCTTGAAAAAGGTTGTCACAAATTAAATTATTAGTTTTCTAACCTCTCTCAATGTATATGTTCCTGATAGCAAAACAGGACATAAGTTGCTGCTTGAAAAAGGTTGTCACAAATTAAATTTTTATTTTTCTAACCTCTCTCAATGTATATGTTCCTGATAGCAAAACAGGACATAAGTTGCCGCTTGAAAAATGTTGTCACAAATTAAAATTTTTGTTTTTCTAACCTCTCTCAATGTATATGTTCCTGATAGCAAAACAGGACATAAGTTGCTGCTTGAAAAACGTAACAAATTAAATTTCTCCTTTTCTAACCTCTCTCAATGTATATGTTCCTGATAGCAAGACAGGACATAAGTTGCTGCTAGAAAAAGATTGTCACAAATTAAGATTTTTGTTTGTCTAACCTCTCTCAATGTATATGTTCCTGATAGCAAAACAGGACATAAGTTGCTGCTTGAAAAAGATTGTCACAAATTAAATTATTAGTTTTCTAACCTATCTCAATCTATATGTTCCTGATAGCAAAACAGGACATAAGTTGCTGCTTAAAAAAGGTTGTCACAAATTAAATTTTTATTTTTCTAACCTCTCTCAATCTATATGTTCCTGATAGCAAAACAGGACATAAGTTGCTGCTTGAAAAAGGTTGTCACAAATTAAAGTTTTTGTTTTTCTAACCTCTCTCAATGTATATGTTCCTGATAGCAAAATAAGACATAAGTTGCTGCTTGAAAAACGCTGTTACAAATTAAATTATTAGTTTTGTAACCTCTCTCAATGTATATGTTCCTGATAGCAAAACAGGACATAAGTTGCCGCTTGAAAAAGTTTGTCACAAATTAAAATTTTTGTTTTTCTAACCTCTCTCAATGTATATGTTCCTGATAGCAAAACACGACATAAGTTGCTGCTTGAAAAAGGTAACAAATTCAATTTCTCCTTTTCTAACCTCTCTCAATGTATATGTTCCTGATAGCAAGACAGGACATAAGTTGCTGCTAGAAAAAGATTGTCACAAATTAAGATTTTTGTTTGTCTAACCTCTCTCAATGTATATGTTCCTGATAGCAAAACAGGACATAAGTTGCTGCTTGAAAAAGGTTGTCACAAATTAAATTATTAGTTTTCTAACCTCTCTCAATCTATATGTTCCTGATAGCAAAACAGGACATAAGTTGCTGCTTAAAAAAGGTTGTCACAAATTAAATTTTTATTTTTCTAACCTCTCTCAATCTATATGTTCCTGATAGCAAAACAGGACATAAGTTGCTGCTTGAAAAAGGTTGTCACAAATTAAAGTTTTTGTTTTTCTAACCTCTCTCAATGTATATGTTCCTGATAGCAAAACACGACATAAGTTGCTGCTTGAAAAAGGTAACAAATTAAATTTCTCCTTTTCTAACCTCTCTCAATGTATATGTTCCTGATAGCAAGACAGGACATAATTTGCTGCTAGAAAAAGATTGTCACAAATTAAGATTTTTGTTTGTCTAACCTCTCTCAATGTATATGTTCCTGATAGCAAAACAGGACATAAGTTGCTGCTTGAAAAAGATTGTCACAAATTAAATTATTAGTTTTCTAACCTCTCTCAATCTATATGTTCCTGATAGCAAAACAGGACATAAGTTGCTGCTTAAAAAAGGTTGTCACAAATTAAATTTTTATTTTTCTAACCTCTCTCAATCTATATGTTCCTGATAGCAAAACAGGACATAAGTTGCTGCTTGAAAAAGGTTGTCACAAATTAAAGTTTTTGTTTTTCTAACCTCTCTCAATGTATATGTTCCTGATATCAAAACAGGACATAAGTTGCTGCTTGAAAAAGATTGTCACAAATTAAATTATTAGTTTTCTAACCTCTCTCAATCTATATGTTCCTGATAGCAAAACAGGACATAAGTTGCTGCTTGAAAAAGGTTGTCACAAATTAAATTTTTATTTTTCTAACTTCTCTCAATCTATATGTTCCTGATAGCAAAACAGGACATAAGTTGCTCCTTGAGAAAGGTTGTCACAAATTAAAATTTTTGTTTTTCTAACCTCTCTCAATGTATATGTTCCTGATAGCAAAATACGACATAAGTTGCTGCTTGAAAAAGGTTGTCACAAATTAAATTATTAGTTTTCTAACCTCTCTCAATGTATATGTTCCTGATAGCAAAACAGGACATAAGTTGCCGCTTGAAAAAGGTTGTCACAAATTAAAATTTTTGTTTTTCTAACCTCTCTCAATGTATATGTTCCTGATAGCAAAACAGGACATAAGTTGCTGCTTGAAAAACGCTGTTACAAATTAAATTATTAGTTTTCTAACCTCTCTCAATGTATATGTTCCTGATAGCAAAACAGGACATAAGTTGCTGCTTGAAAACGGTTGTCACAAATTAAATTATTAGTTTTCTAACCTCTCTCAATGTATATGTTCCTGATAGCAAAAAAGGACATAAGTTGCTGCTTGAAAACGGTTGTCACAAATTAAATTATTAGTTTTCTAACCTCTCTCAATCTATATGTTCCTGATAGCAAAACAGGACATAAGTTGCTGCTTAAAAAATGTTGTCACAAATTAAATTTTTATTTTTCTAACCTCTCTCAATCTATATGTTCCTGATAGCAAAACAGGACATAAGTTGCCGCTTGAAAAAGGTTGTCACAAATTAAAATTTTTGTTTTTCTAACCTCTCTCAATGTATATGTTCCTGATAGCAAAACAGGACGTAAGTTGCTGCTTGAAAAAGGTAACAAATTAAATTTCTCATTTTCTAACCTCTCTCAATGTATATGTTCCTGATAGCAAGACAGGACATAAGTTGCTGCTAGAAAAAGATTGTCACAAATTAAGATTTTTGTTTGTCTAACCTCTCTCAATGTATATGTTCCTGATAGCAAAACAGGACATAAGTTTCTGCTTGAAAAAGGTTGTCACAAATTAAATTATTAGTTTTCTAACCTCTCTCAATGTATATGTTCCTGATAGCAAGACAGGACATAAGTTGCTGCTAGAAAAAGTTTGTCACAAATTAAGATTTTTGTTTGTCTAACCTCTCTCAATGTATATGTTCCTGATAGCAAAACAGGACATAAGTTTCTGCTTGAAAAAGGTTGTCACAAATTAAATTATTAGTTTTCTAACCTCTCTCAATGTATATGTTCCTGATAGCAAGACAGGACATAAGTTGCTGCTAGAAAAAGATTGTCAAAATTAAGATTTTTGTTTTTCTAACCTCTCTCAATGTATATGTTCCTGATAGCAAAACAGGACATAAGTTGCTGCTTGAAAAAGATTGTCACAAATTAAATTATTAGTTTTCTAACCTCTCTCAATGTATATGTTCCTGATAGCAAAATAAGACATAAGTTGCTGCTTGAAAAACGTTGTTACAAATTAAATTATTAGTTTTCTAACCTCTCTCAATGTATATGTTCCTGATAGCAAAACAGGACATAAGTTGGTGCTTGAAAAAGTTTGTCATAAATTAAAATTTTTGATTTTCTAACCTCTCTCAATGTATATGTTCCTGATAGCAAAATAAGACATAAGTTGCTGCTTGAAAAAGGTTGTCACAAATTAAATTTCTCCTTTTCTAACCTCTCTCAATGTATATGTTCCTGATAGCAAGACAGGACATAAGTTGCTGCTAGAAAAAGATTGTCACAAATTAAGATTTTTGTTTGTCTAACCTCTCTCAATGTATATGTTCCTGATAGCAAAACAGGACATAAGTTGCTGCTTGAAAAAGATTGTCACAAATTAAATTATTAGTTTTCTAACCTCTCTCAATCTATATGTTCCTGATAGCAAAACAGGACATAAGTTGCTGCTTAAAAAAGGTTGTCACAAATTAAAATTTTTGTTTTTCTAACCTCTCTCAATGTATATGTTCCTGATAGCAAAATAAGTCATAAGTTGCTGCTTGAAAAAGGTTGTCACAAATTAAATTATTAGTTTTCTAACCTCTCTCAATGTATATGTTCCTGATAGCAAAACAGGACATAAGTTGCTGCTTGAAAAAGGTTGTCACAAATTAAATTTTTATTTTTCTAACCTCTCTCAATGTATATGTTCCTGATAGCAAAACAGGACATAAGTTGCCGCTTGAAAAAGGTTGTCACAAATTAAAATTTTTGTTTTTCTAACCTCTCTCAATGTATATGTTCCTGATAGCAAAACAGGACATAAGTTGCTGCTTGAAAAAGGTAACAAATTAAATTTCTCCTTTTCTAACCTCTCTCAATGTATATGTTCCTGATAGCAAGACAGGACATAAGTTGCTGCTAGAGAAAGATTGTCACAAATTAAGATTTTTGTTTGTCTAACCTCTCTCAATGTATATGTACCTGATAGCAAAATAAGACATAAGTTGCTGCTTGAAAAAGGTTGTCACAAATTAAATTATTAGTTTTTCTAACCTCTCTCAATGTATATGTTCCTGATAGCAAAACAGGACATAAGTTGCTGCTTGAAAAAGGTAACAAATTAAATTTCTCTTTTTCTAACCTCTCTCAATGTATATGTTCCTGATAGCAAGACAGGACATAAGTTGCTGCTAGAAAAAGATTGTCAAAATTAAGATTTTTGTTTTTCTAACCTCTCTCAATGTATATGTTCCTGATAGCAAAACAGCACATAAGTTGCTGCTTGAAAAAGATTGTCACAAATTAAATTATTAGTTTTCTAACCTCTCTCAATGTATATGTTCCTGATAGCAAAATAAGACATAAGTTGCTGCTTGAAAAACGTTGTTACAAATTAAATTATTAGTTTTCTAACCTCTCTCAATGTATATGTTTCTGATAGCAAGACAGGACATAAGTTGCTGCTAGTAAAAGATTGTCACAAATTAAGATTTTTGTTTTTCTAACCTCTCTCAATGTATATGTACCTGATAGCAAAATAAGACATAAGTTGCTGCTTGAAAAAGGTTGTCACAAATTAAATTATTAGTTTTTCTAACCTCTCTCAATGTATATGTTCCTGATAGCAAAACAGGACATAAGTTGCTGCTTGAAAAAGGTAACAAATTAAATTTCTCTTTTTCTAACCTCTCTCAATGTATATGTTCCTGATAGCAAGACAGGACATAAGTTGCTGCTAGAAAAAGATTGTCAAAATTAAGATTTTTGTTTTTCTAACCTCTCTCAATGTATATGTTCCTGATAGCAAAACAGGACATAAGTTGCTGCTTGAAAAAGATTGTCACAAATTAAATTATTAGTTTTCTAACCTCTCTCAATGTATATGTTCCTGATAGCAAAATAAGACATAAGTTGCTGCTTGAAAAACGTTGTTACAATTAAATTATTAGTTTTCTAACCTCTCTCAATGTATATGTTCCTGATAGCAAAACAGGACATAAGTTGGTGCTTGAAAAAGTTTGTCATAAATTAAAATTTTTGATTTTCTAACCTCTCTCAATGTATATGTTCCTGATAGCAAAATAAGACATAAGTTGCTGCTTGAAAAAGGTTGTCACAAATTAAATTTTTATTTTTCTAACCTCTCTCAATGTATATGTTCCTGATAGCAAAACAGGACATAAGTTGCCGCTTGAAAAAGGTTGTCACAAATTAAAGTTTTTGTTTTTCTAACCTCTCTCAATGTATATGTTCCTGATAGCAAAATAAGACATAAGTTGCTGCTTGAGAAACGTTGTTACAAATTAAATTATTAGTTTTCTAACCTCTCTCAATGTATATGTTCCTGATAGCAAAACAGGACATAAGTTGATACATGAAAAAGTTTGTCATAAATTAAAATTTTTGATTTTCTAACCTCTCTCAATGTATATGTTCCTGATAGCAAAATAAGACATAAGTTGCTGCTTGAAAAAGGTTGTCACAAATTAAATTTTTATTTTTCTAACCTCTCTCAATCTATATGTTCCTGATAGCAAAACAGGACATAAGTTGCTCCTTAAGAAAGGTTGTCACAAATTAAAATTTTTGTTTTTCTAACCTCTCTCAATGTATATGTTCCTGATAGCAAAATAAGTCATAAGTTGCTGCTTGAAAAAGGTTGTCACAAATTAAATTATTAGTTTTCTAACCTCTCTCAATGTATATGTTCCTGATAGCAAAACAGGACATAAGTTGCTGCTGGAAAAAGGTTGTCACAAATTAAATTTTTATTTTTCTAACCTCTCTCAATGTATATGTTCCTGATAGCAAAACCGGACATAAGTTGCCGCTTGAAAAAGGTTGTCACAAATTAAAATTTTTGTTTTTCTAACCTCTCTCAATGTATATGTTCCTGATAGCAAAACAGGACATAAGTTGCTGCTTGAAAAAGGTAACAAATTAAATTTCTCCTTTTCTAACCTCTCTCAATGTATATGTTCCTGATAGCAAGACAGGACATAAGTTGCTGCTAGAAAAAGATTGTCACAAATTAAGATTTTTGTTTGTCTAACCTCTCTCAATGTATATGTTCCTGATAGCAAAACAGGACATAAGTTGCTGCTTGAAAAAGATTGTCACAAATTAAATTATTAGTTTTTTAACCTCTCTCAATCTATATGTTCCTGATAGCAAAACAGGACATAAGTTGCTGCTTAAAAAAGGTTGTCACAAATTAAAATTTTTGTTTTTCTAACCTCTCTCAATGTATATGTTCCTGATAGCAAAATAAGTCATAAGTTGCTGCTTGAAAAACGTTGTCACAAATTAAATTATTAGTTTTCTAACCTCTCTCAATGTATATGTTCCTGATAGCAAAACAGGACATAAGTTGCTGCTTGAAAAAGGTAACAAATTAAATTTCTCCTTTTCTAACCTCTCTCAATGTATATGTTCCTGATAGCAAAACAGGACATAAGTTGCCGCTTGAAAAAGGTTGTCACAAATTAAAATTTTTGTTTTTCTAACCTCTCTCAATGTATATGTTCCTGATAGCAAAACAGGACATAAGTTGCTGCTTGAAAAAGGTAACAAATTAAATTTCTCCTTTTCTAACCTCTCTCAATGTATATGTTCCTGATAGCAAGACAGGACATAAGTTGCTGCTAGAAAAAGATTGTCACAAATTAAGATTTTTGTTTGTCTAACCTCTCTCAATGTATATGTTCCTGATAGCAAAACAGGACATAAGTTTCTGCTTGAAAAAGGTTGTCACAAATTAAATTATTAGTTTTCTAACCTCTCTCAATGTATATGTTCCTGATAGCAAGACAGGACATAAGTTGCTGCTAGAAAAAGATTGTCACAAATTAAGATTTTTGTTTGTCTAACCTCTCTCAATGTATATGTTCCTGATAGCAAAACAGGACATAAGTTTCTGCTTGAAAAAGGTTGTCACAAATTAAATTATTAGTTTTCTAACCTCTCTCAATGTATATGTTCCTGATAGCAAGACAGGACATAAGTTGCTGCTAGAAAAAGATTGTCAAAATTAAGATTTTTGTTTTTCTAACCTCTCTCAATGTATATGTTCCTGATAGCAAAACAGGACATAAGTTGCTGCTTGAAAAAGATTGTCACAAATTAAATTATTAGTTTTCTAACCTCTCTCAATGTATATGTTCCTGATAGCAAAATAAGACATAAGTTGCTGCTTGAAAAACGTTGTTACAAATTAAATTATTAGTTTTCTAACCTCTCTCAATGTATATGTTTCTGATAGCAAGACAGGACATAAGTTGCTGCTAGTAAAAGATTGTCACAAATTAAGATTTTTGTTTTTCTAACCTCTCTCAATGTATATGTACCTGATAGCAAAATAAGACATAAGTTGCTGCTTGAAAAAGGTTGTCACAAATTAAATTATTAGTTTTTCTAACCTCTCTCAATGTATATGTTCCTGATAGCAAAACAGGACATAAGTTGCTGCTTGAAAAAGGTAACAAATTAAATTTCTCTTTTTCTAACCTCTCTCAATGTATATGTTCCTGATAGCAAGACAGGACATAAGTTGCTGCTAGAAAAAGATTGTCAAAATTAAGATTTTTGTTTTTCTAACCTCTCTCAATGTATATGTTCCTGATAGCAAAACAGGACATAAGTTGCTGCTTGAAAAAGATTGTCACAAATTAAATTATTAGTTTTCTAACCTCTCTCAATGTATATGTTCCTGATAGCAAAATAAGACATAAGTTGCTGCTTGAGAAACGTTGTTACAAATTAAATTATTAGTTTTCTAACCTCTCTCAATGTATATGTTCCTGATAGCAAAACAGGACATAAGTTGATACATGAAAAAGTTTGTCATAAATTAAAATTTTTGATTTTCTAACCTCTCTCAATGTATATGTTCCTGATAGCAAAATAAGACATAAGTTGCTGCTTGAAAAAGGTTGTCACAAATTAAAATTTTTGTTTTTCTAACCTCTCTCAATGTATATGTTCCTGATAGCAAAACAGGACATAAGTTGCTGCTTGAAAAAGGTAACAAATTAAATTTCTCCTTTTCTAACCTCTCTCAATGTATATGTTCCTGATAGCAAGACAGGACATAAGTTGCTGCTAGAAAAAGATTGTCACAAATTAAGATTTTTGTTTGTCTAACCTCTCTCAATGTATATGTTCCTGATAGCAAAACAGGACATAAGTTTCTGCTTGAAAAAGGTTGTCACAAATTAAATTATTAGTTTTCTAACCTCTCTCAATGTATATGTTCCTGATAGCAAAACAGGACATAAGTTGCTGCTTGAAAAAGGTAACAAATTAAATTTCTCCTTTTCTAACCTCTCTCAATGTATATGTTCCTGATAGCAAGACAGGACATAAGTTGCTGCTAGAAAAAGATTGTCACAAATTAAGATTTTTGTTTGTCTAACCTCTCTCAATGTATATGTTCCTGATAGCAAAACAGGACATAAGTTTCTGCTTGAAAAAGGTTGTCACAAATTAAATTATTAGTTTTCTAACCTCTCTCAATGTATATGTTCCTGATAGCAAAACAGGACATAAGTTGCTGCTTGTAAAAGGTAACAAATTAAATTTCTCTTTTTCTAACCTCTCTCAATGTATATGTTCCTGATAGCAAGACAGGACATAAGTTGCTGCTAGAAAAAGATTGTCAAAATTAAGATTTTTGTTTTTCTAACCTCTCTCAATGTATATGTTCCTGATAGCAAAACAGGACATAAGTTGCTGCTAGAAAAAGATTGTCACAAATTAAATTATTAGTTTTCTAACCTCTCTCAATGTATATGTTCCTGATAGCAAAATAAGACATAAGTTGCTGCTTGAAAAACGTTGTTACAAATTAAATTATTAGTTTTCTAACCTCTCTCAATGTATATGTTCCTGATAGCAAAACAGGACATAAGTTGGTGCTTGAAAAAGTTTGTCATAAATTAAAATTTTTGATTTTCTAACCTCTCTCAATGTATATGTTCCTGATAGCAAAATAAGACATAAGTTGCTGCTTGAAAAAGGTTGTCACAAATTAAATTTTTATTTTTCTAACCTCTCTCAATCTATATGTTCCTGATAGCAAAACAGGACATAAGTTGCTCCTTAAGAAAGGTTGTCACAAATTAAAATTTTTGTTTTTCTAACCTCTCTCAATGTATATGTTCCTGATAGCAAAACAGGACATAAGTTTCTGCTTGAAAAAGGTTGTCACAAATTAAATTATTAGTTTTCTAACCTCTCTCAATGTATATGTTCCTGATAGCAAGACAGGACATAAGTTGCTGCTAGAAAAAGTTTGTCACAAATTAAGATTTTTGTTTGTCTAACCTCTCTCAATGTATATGTTCCTGATAGCAAAACAGGACATAAGTTTCTGCTTGAAAAAGGTTGTCACAAATTAAATTATTAGTTTTCTAACCTCTCTCAATGTATATGTTCCTGATAGCAAGACAGGACATAAGTTGCTGCTAGAAAAAGATTGTCAAAATTAAGATTTTTGTTTTTCTAACCTCTCTCAATGTATATGTTCCTGATAGCAAAACAGGACATAAGTTGCTGCTTGAAAAAGATTGTCACAAATTAAATTATTAGTTTTCTAACCTCTCTCAATGTATATGTTCCTGATAGCAAAATAAGACATAAGTTGCTGCTTGAAAAACGTTGTTACAAATTAAATTATTAGTTTTCTAACCTCTCTCAATGTATATGTTCCTGATAGCAAAACAGGACATAAGTTGGTGCTTGAAAAAGTTTGTCATAAATTAAAATTTTTGATTTTCTAACCTCTCTCAATGTATATGTTCCTGATAGCAAAATAAGACATAAGTTGCTGCTTGAAAAAGGTTGTCACAAATTAAATTTCTCCTTTTCTAACCTCTCTCAATGTATATGTTCCTGATAGCAAGACAGGACATAAGTTGCTGCTAGAAAAAGATTGTCACAAATTAAGATTTTTGTTTGTCTAACCTCTCTCAATGTATATGTTCCTGATAGCAAAACAGGACATAAGTTGCTGCTTGAAAAAGATTGTCACAAATTAAATTATTAGTTTTCTAACCTCTCTCAATCTATATGTTCCTGATAGCAAAACAGGACATAAGTTGCTGCTTAAAAAAGGTTGTCACAAATTAAAATTTTTGTTTTTCTAACCTCTCTCAATGTATATGTTCCTGATAGCAAAATAAGTCATAAGTTGCTGCTTGAAAAAGGTTGTCACAAATTAAATTATTAGTTTTCTAACCTCTCTCAATGTATATGTTCCTGATAGCAAAACAGGACATAAGTTGCTGCTTGAAAAAGGTTGTCACAAATTAAATTTTTATTTTTCTAACCTCTCTCAATGTATATGTTCCTGATAGCAAAACAGGACATAAGTTGCCGCTTGAAAAAGGTTGTCACAAATTAAAATTTTTGTTTTTCTAACCTCTCTCAATGTATATGTTCCTGATAGCAAAACAGGACATAAGTTGCTGCTTGAAAAAGGTAACAAATTAAATTTCTCCTTTTCTAACCTCTCTCAATGTATATGTTCCTGATAGCAAGACAGGACATAAGTTGCTGCTAGAAAAAGATTGTCACAAATTAAGATTTTTGTTTGTCTAACCTCTCTCAATGTATATGTACCTGATAGCAAAATAAGACATAAGTTGCTGCTTGAAAAAGGTTGTCACAAATTAAATTATTAGTTTTTCTAACCTCTCTCAATGTATATGTTCCTGATAGCAAAACAGGACATAAGTTGCTGCTTGAAAAAGGTAACAAATTAAATTTCTCTTTTTCTAACCTCTCTCAATGTATATGTTCCTGATAGCAAGACAGGACATAAGTTGCTGCTAGAAAAAGATTGTCAAAATTAAGATTTTTGTTTTTCTAACCTCTCTCAATGTATATGTTCCTGATAGCAAAACAGGACATAAGTTGCTGCTTGAAAAAGATTGTCACAAATTAAATTATTAGTTTTCTAACCTCTCTCAATGTATATGTTCCTGATAGCAAAATAAGACATAAGTTGCTGCTTGAAAAACGTTGTTACAAATTAAATTATTAGTTTTCTAACCTCTCTCAATGTATATGTTTCTGATAGCAAGACAGGACATAAGTTGCTGCTAGTAAAAGATTGTCACAAATTAAGATTTTTGTTTTTCTAACCTCTCTCAATGTATATGTACCTGATAGCAAAATAAGACATAAGTTGCTGCTTGAAAAAGGTTGTCACAAATTAAATTATTAGTTTTTCTAACCTCTCTCAATGTATATGTTCCTGATAGCAAAACAGGACATAAGTTGCTGCTTGAAAAAGGTAACAAATTAAATTTCTCTTTTTCTAACCTCTCTCAATGTATATGTTCCTGATAGCAAGACAGGACATAAGTTGCTGCTAGAAAAAGATTGTCAAAATTAAGATTTTTGTTTTTCTAACCTCTCTCAATGTATATGTTCCTGATAGCAAAACAGGACATAAGTTGCTGCTTGAAAAAGATTGTCACAAATTAAATTATTAGTTTTCTAACCTCTCTCAATGTATATGTTCCTGATAGCAAAATAAGACATAAGTTGCTGCTTGAGAAACGTTGTTACAAATTAAATTATTAGTTTTCTAACCTCTCTCAATGTATATGTTCCTGATAGCAAAACAGGACATAAGTTGATACATGAAAAAGTTTGTCATAAATTAAAATTTTTGATTTTCTAACCTCTCTCAATGTATATGTTCCTGATAGCAAAATAAGACATAAGTTGCTGCTTGAAAAAGGTTGTCACAAATTAAAATTTTTGTTTTTCTAACCTCTCTCAATGTATATGTTCCTGATAGCAAAACAGGACATAAGTTGCTGCTTGAAAAAGGTAACAAATTAAATTTCTCCTTTTCTAACCTCTCTCAATGTATATGTTCCTGATAGCAAGACAGGACATAAGTTGCTGCTAGAAAAAGATTGTCACAAATTAAGATTTTTGTTTGTCTAACCTCTCTCAATGTATATGTTCCTGATAGCAAAACAGGACATAAGTTTCTGCTTGAAAAAGGTTGTCACAAATTAAATTATTAGTTTTCTAACCTCTCTCAATGTATATGTTCCTGATAGCAAAACAGGACATAAGTTGCTGCTTGAAAAAGGTAACAAATTAAATTTCTCCTTTTCTAACCTCTCTCAATGTATATGTTCCTGATAGCAAGACAGGACATAAGTTGCTGCTAGAAAAAGATTGTCACAAATTAAGATTTTTGTTTGTCTAACCTCTCTCAATGTATATGTTCCTGATAGCAAAACAGGACATAAGTTTCTGCTTGAAAAAGGTTGTCACAAATTAAATTATTAGTTTTCTAACCTCTCTCAATGTATATGTTCCTGATAGCAAAACAGGACATAAGTTGCTGCTTGTAAAAGGTAACAAATTAAATTTCTCTTTTTCTAACCTCTCTCAATGTATATGTTCCTGATAGCAAGACAGGACATAAGTTGCTGCTAGAAAAAGATTGTCAAAATTAAGATTTTTGTTTTTCTAACCTCTCTCAATGTATATGTTCCTGATAGCAAAACAGGACATAAGTTGCTGCTAGAAAAAGATTGTCACAAATTAAATTATTAGTTTTCTAACCTCTCTCAATGTATATGTTCCTGATAGCAAAATAAGACATAAGTTGCTGCTTGAAAAACGTTGTTACAAATTAAATTATTAGTTTTCTAACCTCTCTCAATGTATATGTTCCTGATAGCAAAACAGGACATAAGTTGCTGCTTGTAAAAGGTAACAAATTAAATTTCTCTTTTTCTAACCTCTCTCAATGTATATGTTCCTGATAGCAAGACAGGACATAAGTTGCTGCTAGAAAAAGATTGTCAAAATTAAGATTTTTGTTTTTCTAACCTCTCTCAATGTATATGTTCCTGATAGCAAAACAGGACATAAGTTGCTGCTAGAAAAAGATTGTCACAAATTAAATTATTAGTTTTCTAACCTCTCTCAATGTATATGTTCCTGATAGCAAAATAAGACATAAGTTGCTGCTTGAAAAACGTTGTTACAAATTAAATTATTAGTTTTCTAACCTCTCTCAATGTATATGTTCCTGATAGCAAAACAGGACATAAGTTGCTGCTTGAAAAAGGTAACAAATTAAATTTCTCCTTTTCTAACCTCTCTCAATGTATATGTTCCTGATAGCAAGACAGGACATAAGTTGCTGCTAGAAAAAGATTGTCACAAATTAAGATTTTTGTTTGTCTAACCTCTCTCAATGTATATGTTCCTGATAGCAAAACAGGACATAAGTTTCTGCTTGAAAAAGGTTGTCACAAATTAAATTATTAGTTTTCTAACCTCTCTCAATGTATATGTTCCTGATAGCAAAACAGGACATAAGTTGCTGCTTGAAAAAGGTAACAAATTAAATTTCTCCTTTTCTAACCTCTCTCAATGTATATGTTCCTGATAGCAAGACAGGACATAAGTTGCTGCTAGAAAAAGATTGTCACAAATTAAGATTTTTGTTTGTCTAACCTCTCTCAATGTATATGTTCCTGATAGCAAAACAGGACATAAGTTTCTGCTTGAAAAAGGTTGTCACAAATTAAATTATTAGTTTTCTAACCTCTCTCAATGTATATGTTCCTGATAGCAAAACAGGACATAAGTTGCTGCTTGTAAAAGGTAACAAATTAAATTTCTCTTTTTCTAACCTCTCTCAATGTATATGTTCCTGATAGCAAGACAGGACATAAGTTGCTGCTAGAAAAAGATTGTCAAAATTAAGATTTTTGTTTTTCTAACCTCTCTCAATGTATATGTTCCTGATAGCAAAACAGGACATAAGTTGCTGCTAGAAAAAGATTGTCACAAATTAAATTATTAGTTTTCTAACCTCTCTCAATGTATATGTTCCTGATAGCAAAATAAGACATAAGTTGCTGCTTGAAAAACGTTGTTACAAATTAAATTATTAGTTTTCTAACCTCTCTCAATGTATATGTTCCTGATAGCAAAACAGGACATAAGTTGGTGCTTGAAAAAGTTTGTCATAAATTAAAATTTTTGATTTTCTAACCTCTCTCAATGTATATGTTCCTGATAGCAAAATAAGACATAAGTTGCTGCTTGAAAAAGGTTGTCACAAATTAAATTTTTATTTTTCTAACCTCTCTCAATCTATATGTTCCTGATAGCAAAACAGGACATAAGTTGCTCCTTAAGAAAGGTTGTCACAAATTAAAATTTTTGTTTTTCTAACCTCTCTCAATGTATATGTTCCTGATAGCAAAACAGGACATAAGTTTCTGCTTGAAAAAGGTTGTCACAAATTAAATTATTAGTTTTCTAACCTCTCTCAATGTATATGTTCCTGATAGCAAGACAGGACATAAGTTGCTGCTAGAAAAAGTTTGTCACAAATTAAGATTTTTGTTTGTCTAACCTCTCTCAATGTATATGTTCCTGATAGCAAAACAGGACATAAGTTTCTGCTTGAAAAAGGTTGTCACAAATTAAATTATTAGTTTTCTAACCTCTCTCAATGTATATGTTCCTGATAGCAAGACAGGACATAAGTTGCTGCTAGAAAAAGATTGTCAAAATTAAGATTTTTGTTTTTCTAACCTCTCTCAATGTATATGTTCCTGATAGCAAAACAGGACATAAGTTGCTGCTTGAAAAAGATTGTCACAAATTAAATTATTAGTTTTCTAACCTCTCTCAATGTATATGTTCCTGATAGCAAAATAAGACATAAGTTGCTGCTTGAAAAACGTTGTTACAAATTAAATTATTAGTTTTCTAACCTCTCTCAATGTATATGTTCCTGATAGCAAAACAGGACATAAGTTGGTGCTTGAAAAAGTTTGTCATAAATTAAAATTTTTGATTTTCTAACCTCTCTCAATGTATATGTTCCTGATAGCAAAATAAGACATAAGTTGCTGCTTGAAAAAGGTTGTCACAAATTAAATTTCTCCTTTTCTAACCTCTCTCAATGTATATGTTCCTGATAGCAAGACAGGACATAAGTTGCTGCTAGAAAAAGATTGTCACAAATTAAGATTTTTGTTTGTCTAACCTCTCTCAATGTATATGTTCCTGATAGCAAAACAGGACATAAGTTGCTGCTTGAAAAAGATTGTCACAAATTAAATTATTAGTTTTCTAACCTCTCTCAATCTATATGTTCCTGATAGCAAAACAGGACATAAGTTGCTGCTTAAAAAAGGTTGTCACAAATTAAAATTTTTGTTTTTCTAACCTCTCTCAATGTATATGTTCCTGATAGCAAAATAAGTCATAAGTTGCTGCTTGAAAAAGGTTGTCACAAATTAAATTATTAGTTTTCTAACCTCTCTCAATGTATATGTTCCTGATAGCAAAACAGGACATAAGTTGCTGCTTGAAAAAGGTTGTCACAAATTAAATTTTTATTTTTCTAACCTCTCTCAATGTATATGTTCCTGATAGCAAAACAGGACATAAGTTGCCGCTTGAAAAAGGTTGTCACAAATTAAAATTTTTGTTTTTCTAACCTCTCTCAATGTATATGTTCCTGATAGCAAAACAGGACATAAGTTGCTGCTTGAAAAAGGTAACAAATTAAATTTCTCCTTTTCTAACCTCTCTCAATGTATATGTTCCTGATAGCAAGACAGGACATAAGTTGCTGCTAGAAAAAGATTGTCACAAATTAAGATTTTTGTTTGTCTAACCTCTCTCAATGTATATGTACCTGATAGCAAAATAAGACATAAGTTGCTGCTTGAAAAAGGTTGTCACAAATTAAATTATTAGTTTTTCTAACCTCTCTCAATGTATATGTTCCTGATAGCAAAACAGGACATAAGTTGCTGCTTGAAAAAGGTAACAAATTAAATTTCTCTTTTTCTAACCTCTCTCAATGTATATGTTCCTGATAGCAAGACAGGACATAAGTTGCTGCTAGAAAAAGATTGTCAAAATTAAGATTTTTGTTTTTCTAACCTCTCTCAATGTATATGTTCCTGATAGCAAAACAGGACATAAGTTGCTGCTTGAAAAAGATTGTCACAAATTAAATTATTAGTTTTCTAACCTCTCTCAATGTATATGTTCCTGATAGCAAAATAAGACATAAGTTGCTGCTTGAAAAACGTTGTTACAAATTAAATTATTAGTTTTCTAACCTCTCTCAATGTATATGTTTCTGATAGCAAGACAGGACATAAGTTGCTGCTAGTAAAAGATTGTCACAAATTAAGATTTTTGTTTTTCTAACCTCTCTCAATGTATATGTACCTGATAGCAAAATAAGACATAAGTTGCTGCTTGAAAAAGGTTGTCACAAATTAAATTATTAGTTTTTCTAACCTCTCTCAATGTATATGTTCCTGATAGCAAAACAGGACATAAGTTGCTGCTTGAAAAAGGTAACAAATTAAATTTCTCTTTTTCTAACCTCTCTCAATGTATATGTTCCTGATAGCAAGACAGGACATAAGTTGCTGCTAGAAAAAGATTGTCAAAATTAAGATTTTTGTTTTTCTAACCTCTCTCAATGTATATGTTCCTGATAGCAAAACAGGACATAAGTTGCTGCTTGAAAAAGTTTGTCATAAATTAAAATTTTTGATTTTCTAACCTCTCTCAATGTATATGTACCTGATAGCAAAATAAGACATAAGTTGCTGCTTGAAAAAGGTTGTCACAAATTAAATTATTAGTTTTTCTAACCTCTCTCAATGTATATGTTCCTGATAGCAAAACAGGACATAAGTTGCTGCTTGAAAAAGGTAACAAATTAAATTTCTCTTTTTCTAACCTCTCTCAATGTATATGTTCCTGATAGCAAGACAGGACATAAGTTGCTGCTAGAAAAAGATTGTCAAAATTAAGATTTTTGTTTTTCTAACCTCTCTCAATGTATATGTTCCTGATAGCAAAACAGGACATAAGTTGCTGCTTGAAAAAGATTGTCACAAATTAAATTATTAGTTTTCTAACCTCTCTCAATGTATATGTTCCTGATAGCAAAATAAGACATAAGTTGCTGCTTGAGAAACGTTGTTACAAATTAAATTATTAGTTTTCTAACCTCTCTCAATGTATATGTTCCTGATAGCAAAACAGGACATAAGTTGATACATGAAAAAGTTTGTCATAAATTAAAATTTTTGATTTTCTAACCTCTCTCAATGTATATGTTCCTGATAGCAAAATAAGACATAAGTTGCTGCTTGAAAAAGGTTGTCACAAATTAAAATTTTTGTTTTTCTAACCTCTCTCAATGTATATGTTCCTGATAGCAAAACAGGACATAAGTTGCTGCTTGAAAAAGGTAACAAATTAAATTTCTCCTTTTCTAACCTCTCTCAATGTATATGTTCCTGATAGCAAGACAGGACATAAGTTGCTGCTAGAAAAAGATTGTCACAAATTAAGATTTTTGTTTGTCTAACCTCTCTCAATGTATATGTTCCTGATAGCAAAACAGGACATAAGTTTCTGCTTGAAAAAGGTTGTCACAAATTAAATTATTAGTTTTCTAACCTCTCTCAATGTATATGTTCCTGATAGCAAAACAGGACATAAGTTGCTGCTTGAAAAAGGTAACAAATTAAATTTCTCCTTTTCTAACCTCACTCAATGTATATGTTCCTGATAGCAAGACAGGACATAAGTTGCTGCTAGAAAAAGATTGTCACAAATTAAGATTTTTGTTTGTCTAACCTCTCTCAATGTATATGTTCCTGATAGCAAAACAGGACATAAGTTTCTGCTTGAAAAAGGTTGTCACAAATTAAATTATTAGTTTTCTAACCTCTCTCAATGTATATGTTCCTGATAGCAAAACAGGACATAAGTTGCTGCTTGTAAAAGGTAACAAATTAAATTTCTCTTTTTCTAACCTCTCTCAATGTATATGTTCCTGATAGCAAAACAGGACATAAGTTTCTGCTTGAAAAAGGTTGTCACAAATTAAATTATTAGTTTTCTAACCTCTCTCAATGTATATGTTCCTGATAGCAAAATAAGACATAAGTTGCTGCTTGAAAAACGTTGTTACAAATTAAATTATTAGTTTTCTAACCTCTCTCAATGTATATGTTCCTGATAGCAAAACAGGACATAAGTTGCTGCTTGTAAAAGGTAACAAATTAAATTTCTCTTTTTCTAACCTCTCTCAATGTATATGTTCCTGATAGCAAGACAGGACATAAGTTGCTGCTAGAAAAAGATTGTCAAAATTAAGATTTTTGTTTTTCTAACCTCTCTCAATGTATATGTTCCTGATAGCAAAACAGGACATAAGTTGCTGCTAGAAAAAGATTGTCACAAATTAAATTATTAGTTTTCTAACCTCTCTCAATGTATATGTTCCTGATAGCAAAATAAGACATAAGTTGCTGCTTGAAAAACGTTGTTACAAATTAAATTATTAGTTTTCTAACCTCTCTCAATGTATATGTTCCTGATAGCAAAACAGGACATAAGTTGCTGCTTGAAAAAGATTGTCACAAATTAAATTATTAGTTTTTTAACCTCTCTCAATCTATATGTTCCTGATAGCAAAACAGGACATAAGTTGCTGCTTAAAAAAGGTTGTCACAAATTAAAATTTTTGATTTTCTAACCTCTCTCAATGTATATGTTCCTGATAGCAAAATAAGACATAAGTTGCTGCTTGAAAAAGGTTGTCACAAATTAAATTTTTATTTTTCTAACCTCTCTCAATCTATATGTTCCTGATAGCAAAACAGGACATAAGTTGCTCCTTAAGAAAGGTTGTCACAAATTAAAATTTTTGTTTTTCTAACCTCTCTCAATGTATATGTTCCTGATAGCAAAACAGGACATAAGTTTCTGCTTGAAAAAGGTTGTCACAAATTAAATTATTAGTTTTCTAACCTCTCTCAATGTATATGTTCCTGATAGCAAGACAGGACATAAGTTGCTGCTAGAAAAAGATTGTCACAAATTAAGATTTTTGTTTGTCTAACCTCTCTCAATGTATATGTTCCTGATAGCAAAACAGGACATAAGTTTCTGCTTGAAAAAGGTTGTCACAAATTAAATTATTAGTTTTCTAACCTCTCTCAATGTATATGTTCCTGATAGCAAGACAGGACATAAGTTGCTGCTAGAAAAAGATTGTCAAAATTAAGATTTTTGTTTTTCTAACCTCTCTCAATGTATATGTTCCTGATAGCAAAACAGGACATAAGTTGCTGCTTGAAAAGGATTGTCACAAATTAAATTATTAGTTTTCTAACCTCTCTCAATGTATATGTTCCTGATAGCAAAATAAGACATAAGTTGCTGCTTGAAAAACGTTGTTACAAATTAAATTATTAGTTTTCTAACCTCTCTCAATGTATATGTTCCTGATAGCAAAACAGGACATAAGTTGGTGCTTGAAAAAGTTTGTCATAAATTAAAATTTTTGATTTTCTAACCTCTCTCAATGTATATGTTCCTGATAGCAAAATAAGACATAAGTTGCTGCTTGAAAAAGGTTGTCACAAATTAAATTTCTCCTTTTCTAACCTCTCTCAATGTATATGTTCCTGATAGCAAGACAGGACATAAGTTGCTGCTAGAAAAAGATTGTCACAAATTAAGATTTTTGTTTGTCTAACCTCTCTCAATGTATATGTTCCTGATAGCAAAACAGGACATAAGTTGCTGCTTGAAAAAGATTGTCACAAATTAAATTATTAGTTTTCTAACCTCTCTCAATCTATATGTTCCTGATAGCAAAACAGGACATAAGTTGCTGCTTAAAAAAGGTTGTCACAAATTAAAATTTTTGTTTTTCTAACCTCTCTCAATGTATATGTTCCTGATAGCAAAATAAGTCATAAGTTGCTGCTTGAAAAAGGTTGTCACAAATTAAATTATTAGTTTTCTAACCTCTCTCAATGTATATGTTCCTGATAGCAAAACAGGACATAAGTTGCTGCTTGAAAAAGGTTGTCACAAATTAAATTTTTATTTTTCTAACCTCTCTCAATGTATATGTTCCTGATAGCAAAACAGGACATAAGTTGCCGCTTGAAAAAGGTTGTCACAAATTAAAATTTTTGTTTTTCTAACCTCTCTCAATGTATATGTTCCTGATAGCAAAACAGGACATAAGTTGCTGCTTGAAAAAGGTAACAAATTAAATTTCTCCTTTTCTAACCTCTCTCAATGTATATGTTCCTGATAGCAAGACAGGACATAAGTTGCTGCTAGAAAAAGATTGTCACAAATTAAGATTTTTGTTTGTCTAACCTCTCTCAATGTATATGTTCCTGATAGCAAAACAGGACATAAGTTTCTGCTTGAAAAAGGTTGTCACAAATTAAATTATTAGTTTTCTAACCTCTCTCAATGTATATGTTCCTGATAGCAAAACAGGACATAAGTTGCTGCTTGAAAAAGGTAACAAATTAAATTTCTCCTTTTCTAACCTCTCTCAATGTATATGTTCCTGATAGCAAGACAGGACATAAGTTGCTGCTAGAAAAAGATTGTCACAAATTAAGATTTTTGTTTGTCTAACCTCTCTCAATGTATATGTTCCTGATAGCAAAACAGGACATAAGTTTCTGCTTGAAAAAGGTTGTCACAAATTAAATTATTAGTTTTCTAACCTCTCTCAATGTATATGTTCCTGATAGCAAAACAGGACATAATTTGCTGCTTGTAAAAGGTAACAAATTAAATTTCTCTTTTTCTAACCTCTCTCAATGTATATGTTCCTGATAGCAAGACAGGACATAAGTTGCTGCTAGAAAAAGATTGTCAAAATTAAGATTTTTGTTTTTCTAACCTCTCTCAATGTATATGTTCCTGATAGCAAAACAGGACATAAGTTGCTGCTAGAAAAAGATTGTCACAAATTAAATTATTAGTTTTCTAACCTCTCTCAATGTATATGTTCCTGATAGCAAAATAAGACATAAGTTGCTGCTTGAAAAACGTTGTTACAAATTAAATTATTAGTTTTCTAACCTCTCTCAATGTATATGTTCCTGATAGCAAAACAGGACATAAGTTGGTGCTTGAAAAAGTTTGTCATAAATTAAAATTTTTGATTTTCTAACCTCTCTCAATGTATATGTTCCTGATAGCAAAATAAGACATAAGTTGCTGCTTGAAAAAGGTTGTCACAAATTAAATTTTTATTTTTCTAACCTCTCTCAATCTATATGTTCCTGATAGCAAAACAGGACATAAGTTGCTCCTTAAGAAAGGTTGTCACAAATTAAAATTTTTGTTTTTCTAACCTCTCTCAATGTATATGTTCCTGATAGCAAAATAAGTCATAAGTTGCTGCTTGAAAAAGGTTGTCACAAATTAAATTATTAGTTTTCTAACCTCTCTCAATGTATATGTTCCTGATAGCAAAACAGGACATAAGTTGCTGCTTGAAAAAGGTTGTCACAAATTAAATTTTTATTTTTCTAACCTCTCTCAATGTATATGTTCCTGATAGCAAAACAGGACATAAGTTGCCGCTTGAAAAAGGTTGTCACAAATTAAAATTTTTGTTTTTCTAACCTCTCTCAATGTATATGTTCCTGATAGCAAAACAGGACATAAGTTGCTGCTTGAAAAAGGTAACAAATTAAATTTTTCTTTTTCTAACCTCTCTCAATGTATATGTTTCTGATAGCAAGACAAGACATAAGTTGCTGCTAGTAAAAGATTGTCACAAATTAAGATTTTTGTTTTTCTAACCTCTCTCAATGTATATGTACCTGATAGCAAAATAAGACATAAGTTGCTGCTTGAAAAAGGTTGTCACAAATTAAATTATTAGTTTTCTAACCTCTCTCAATGTATATGTTCCTGATAGCAAAACAGGACATAAGTTGCTGCTTGAAAAAGATTGTCACAAATTAAATTATTAGTTTTCTAACCTCTCTCAATGTATATGTTCCTGATAGCAAAATAAGACATAAGTTGCTGCTTGAGAAACGTTGTTACAAATTAAATTATTAGTTTTCTAACCTCTCTCAATGTATATGTTCCTGATAGCAAAACAGGACATAAGTTGATGCTTGAAAAAGTTTGTCATAAATTAAAATTTTTGATTTTCTAACCTCTCTCAATGTATATGTTCCTGATAGCAAAATAAGACATAAGTTGCTGCTTGAAAAAGGTTGTCACAAATTAAATTTTTATTTTTCTAACCTCTCTCAATCTATATGTTCCTGATAGCAAAACAGGACATAAGTTGCTCCTTAAGAAAGGTTGTCACAAATTAAAATTTTTGTTTTTCTAACCTCTCTCAATGTATATGTTCCTGATAGCAAAATAAGTCATAAGTTGCTGCTTGAAAAAGGTTGTCACAAATTAAATTATTAGTTTTCTAACCTCTCTCAATGTATATGTTCCTGATAGCAAAACAGGACATAAGTTGCTGCTGGAAAAAGGTTGTCACAAATTAAATTTTTATTTTTCTGACCTCTCTCAATGTATATGTTCCTGATAGCAAAACAGGACATAAGTTGCCGCTTGAAAAAGGTTGTCACAAATTAAAATTTTTGTTTTTCTAACCTCTCTCAATGTATATGTTCCTGATAGCAAAACAGGACATAAGTTGCTGCTTGAAAAAGGTAACAAATTAAATTTCTCCTTTTCTAACCTCTCTCAATGTATATGTTCCTGATAGCAAGACAGGACATAAGTTGCTGCTAGAAAAAGATTGTCACAAATTAAGATTTTTGTTTGTCTAACCTCTCTCAATGTATATGTTCCTGATAGCAAAACAGGACATAAGTTGCTGCTTGAAAAAGATTGTCACAAATTAAATTATTAGTTTTCTAACCTCTCTCAATCTATATGTTCCTGATAGCAAAACAGGACATAAGTTGCTGCTTAAAAAAGGTTGTCACAAATTAAAATTTTTGTTTTTCTAACCTCTCTCAAAGTATATGTTCCTGATAGCAAAATAAGTCATAAGTTGCTGCTTGAAAAAGGTTGTCACAAATTAAATTATTAGTTTTCTAACCTCTCTCAATGTATATGTTCCTGATAGCAAAACAGGACATAAGTTGCTGCTTGAAAAAGGTTGTCACAAATTAAATTTTTATTTTTCTAACCTCTCTCAATGTATATGTTCCTGATAGCAAAACAGGACATAAGTTGCCGCTTGAAAAAGGTTGTCACAAATTAAAATTTTTGTTTTTCTAACCTCTCTCAATGTATATGTTCCTGATAGCAAAACAGGACATAAGTTGCTGCTTGAAAAAGGTAACAAATTAAATTTCTCCTTTTCTAACCTCTCTCAATGTATATGTTCCTGATAGCAAGACAGGACATAAGTTGCTGCTAGAAAAAGATTGTCACAAATTAAGATTTTTGTTTGTCTAACCTCTCTCAATGTATATGTTCCTGATAGCAAAACAGGACATAAGTTTCTGCTTGAAAAAGGTTGTCACAAATTAAATTATTAGTTTTCTAACCTCTCTCAATGTATATGTTCCTGATAGCAAGACAGGACATAAGTTGCTGCTAGAAAAAGATTGTCACAAATTAAGATTTTTGTTTGTCTAACCTCTCTCAATGTATATGTTCCTGATAGCAAGACAGGACATAAGTTGCTGCTAGAAAAAGATTGTCAAAATTAAGATTTTTGTTTTTCTAACCTCTCTCAATGTATATGTTCCTGATAGCAAAACAGGACATAAGTTGCTGCTTGAAAAAGATTGTCACAAATTAAATTATTAGTTTTCTAACCTCTCTCAATGTATATGTTCCTGATAGCAAAATAAGACATAAGTTGCTGCTTGAGAAACGTTGTTACAAATTAAATTATTAGTTTTCTAACCTCTCTCAATGTATATGTTCCTGATAGCAAAACAGGACATAAGTTGATGCTTGAAAAAGTTTGTCATAAATTAAAATTTTTGATTTTCTAACCTCTCTCAATGTATATGTTCCTGATAGCAAAATAAGACATAAGTTGCTGCTTGAAAAAGGTTGTCACAAATTAAATTATTAGTTTTCTAACCTCTCTCAATGTATATGTTCCTGATAGCAAAACAGGACATAAGTTGCTGCTTGAAAAAGGTTGTCACAAATTAAATTTTTATTTTTCTGACCTCTCTCAATGTATATGTTCCTGATAGCAAAACAGGACATAAGTTGCCGCTTGAAAAAGGTTGTCACAAATAAAAATTTTTGTTTTTCTAACCTCTCTCAATGTATATGTTCCTGATAGCAAAACAGGACATAAGTTGCTGCTTGAAAAAGGTAACAAATTAAATTTCTCCTTTTCTAACCTCTCTCAATGTATATGTTCCTGATAGCAAGACAGGACATAAGTTGCTGCTAGAAAAAGATTGTCACAAATTAAGATTTTTGTTTGTCTAACCTCTCTCAATGTATATGTTCCTGATAGCAAAACAGGACATAAGTTGCTGCTTGAAAAAGATTGTCACAAATTAAATTATTAGTTTTCTAACCTCTCTCAATCTATATGTTCCTGATAGCAAAACAGGACATAAGTTGCTGCTTAAAAAAGGTTGTCACAAATTAAAATTTTTGTTTTTCTAACCTCTCTCAAAGTATATGTTCCTGATAGCAAAATAAGTCATAAGTTGCTGCTTGAAAAAGGTTGTCACAAATTAAATTATTAGTTTTCTAACCTCTCTCAATGTATATGTTCCTGATAGCAAAACAGGACATAAGTTGCTGCTTGAAAAAGGTTGTCACAAATTAAATTTTTATTTTTCTAACCTCTCTCAATGTATATGTTCCTGATAGCAAAACAGGACATAAGTTGCCGCTTGAAAAAGGTTGTCACAAATTAAAATTTTTGTTTTTCTAACCTCTCTCAATGTATATGTTCCTGATAGCAAAACAGGACATAAGTTGCTGCTTGAAAAAGGTAACAAATTAAATTTCTCCTTTTCTAACCTCTCTCAATGTATATGTTCCTGATAGCAAGACAGGACATAAGTTGCTGCTAGAAAAAGATTGTCACAAATTAAGATTTTTGTTTGTCTAACCTCTCTCAATGTATATGTTCCTGATAGCAAAACAGGACATAAGTTTCTGCTTGAAAAAGGTTGTCACAAATTAAATTATTAGTTTTCTAACCTCTCTCAATGTATATGTTCCTGATAGCAAGACAGGACATAAGTTGCTGCTAGAAAAAGATTGTCACAAATTAAGATTTTTGTTTGTCTAACCTCTCTCAATGTATATGTTCCTGATAGCAAGACAGGACATAAGTTGCTGCTAGAAAAAGATTGTCAAAATTAAGATTTTTGTTTTTCTAACCTCTCTCAATGTATATGTTCCTGATAGCAAAACAGGACATAAGTTGCTGCTTGAAAAAGATTGTCACAAATTAAATTATTAGTTTTCTAACCTCTCTCAATGTATATGTTCCTGATAGCAAAATAAGACATAAGTTGCAGCTTGAAAAACGTTGTTACAAATTAAATTATTAGTTTTCTAACCTCTCTCAATGTATATGTTCCTGATAGCAAAACAGGACATAAGTTGGTGCTTGAAAAAGTTTGTCATAAATTAAAATTTTTGATTTTCTAACCTCTCTCAATGTATATGTTCCTGATAGCAAAATAAGACATAAGTTGCTGCTTGAAAAAGGTTGTCACAAATTAAATTTCTACTTTTCTAACCTCTCTCAATGTATATGTTCCTGATAGCAAGACAGGACATAAGTTGCTGCTAGAAAAAGATTGTCACAAATTAAGATTTTTGTTTGTCTAACCTCTCTCAATGTATATGTTCCTGATAGCAAAACAGGACATAAGTTGCTGCTTGAAAAAGATTGTCACAAATTAAATTATTAGTTTTCTAACCTCTCTCAATGTATATGTTCCTGATAGCAAAACAGGACATAAGTTGCTGCTTAAAAAAGGTTGTCACAAATTAAATTTTTATTTTTCTAACCTCTCTCAATCTATATGTTCCTGATAGCAAAACAGGACATAAGTTGCTGCTTGAAAAAGGTTGTCACAAATTAAAGTTTTTGTTTTTCTAACCTCTCTCAATGTATATGTTCCTGATAGCAAAATAAGACATAAGTTGCTGCTTGAAAAACGCTGTTACAAATTAAATTATTAGTTTTCTAACCTCTCTCAATGTATATGTTCCTGATAGCAAAACAGGACATAAGTTGCCGCTTGAAAAAGGTTGTCACAAATTAAAATTTTTGATTTTCTAACCTCTCTCAATGTATATGTTCCTGATAGCAAAACACGACATAAGTTGCTGCTTGAAAAAGGTAACAAATTAAATTTCTCCTTTTCTAACCTCTCTCAATGTATATGTTCCTGATAGCAAGACAGGACATAAGTTGCTGCTAGAAAAAGATTGTCAAAATTAAGATTTTTGTTTTTCTAACCTCTCTCAATGTATATGTTCCTGATAGCAAAACAGGACATAAGTTGCTGCTTGAAAAAGATTGTCACAAATTAAATTATTAGTTTTCTAACCTCTCTCAATGTATATGTTCCTGATAGCAAAATAAGACATAAGTTGCTGCTTGAGAAACGTTGTTACAAATTAAATTATTAGTTTTCTAACCTCTCTCAATGTATATGTTCCTGATAGCAAAAGAGGACATAAGTTGATGCTTGAAAAAGTTTGTCATAAATTAAAATTTTTGATTTTCTAACCTCTCTCAATGTATATGTTCCTGATAGCAAAATAAGACATAAGTTGCTGCTTGAAAAAGGTTGTCACAAATTAAATTTTTATTTTTCTAACCTCTCTCAATCTATATGTTCCTGATAGCAAAACAGGACATAAGTTGCTCCTTAAGAAAGGTTGTCACAAATTAAAATTTTTGTTTTTCTAACCTCTCTCAATGTATATGTTCCTGATAGCAAAATAAGTCATAAGTTGCTGCATGAAAAAGGTTGTCACAAATTAAATTATTAGTTTTCTAACCTCTCTCAATGTATATGTTCCTGATAGCAAAACAGGACATAAGTTGCTGCTGGAAAAAGGTTGTCACAAATTAAATTTTTATTTTTCTAACCTCTCTCAATGTATATGTTCCTGATAGCAAAACAGGACATAAGTTGCCGCTTGAAAAAGGTTGTCACAAATTAAAATTTTTGTTTTTCTAACCTCTCTCAATGTATATGTTCCTGATAGCAAAACAGGACATAAGTTGCTGCTTGAAAAAGGTAACAAATTAAATTTCTCCTTTTCTAACCTCTCTCAATGTATATGTTCCTGATAGCAAGACAGGACATAAGTTGCTGCTAGAAAAAGATTGTCACAAATTAAGATTTTTGTTTGTCTAACCTCTCTCAATGTATATGTTCCTGATAGCAAAACAGGACATAAGTTGCTGCTTGAAAAAGATTGTCACAAATTAAATTATTAGTTTTCTAACCTCTCTCAATCTATATGTTCCTGATAGCAAAACAGGACATAAGTTGCTGCTTAAAAAAGGTTGTCACAAATTAAAATTTTTGTTTTTCTAACCTCTCTCAATGTATATGTTCCTGATAGCAAAATAAGTCATAAGTTGCTGCTTGAAAAAGGTTGTCACAAATTAAATTATTAGTTTTCTAACCTCTCTCAATCTATATGTTCCTGATAGCAAAACAGGACATAAGTTGCTGCTTAAAAAAGGTTGTCACAAATTAAAATTTTTGTTTTTCTAACCTCTCTCAATGTATATGTTCCTGATAGCAAAATAAGACATAAGTTGCTGCTTGAAAAACGTTGTTACAAATTAAATTATTAGTTTTCTAACCTCTCTCAATGTATATGTTCCTGATAGCAAAACAGGACATAAGTTGGTGCTTGAAAAAGTTTGTCATAAATTAAAATTTTTGATTTTCTAACCTCTCTCAATGTATATGTTCCTGATAGCAAAATAAGACATAAGTTGCTGCTTGAAAAAGGTTGTCACAAATTAAATTTTTATTTTTCTAACCTCTCTCAATCTATATGTTCCTGATAGCAAAACAGGACATAAGTTGCTCCTTAAGAAAGGTTGTCACAAATTAAAATTTTTGTTTTTCTAACCTCTCTCAATGTATATGTTCCTGATAGCAAAATAAGTCATAAGTTGCTGCTTGAAAAAGGTTGTCACAAATTAAATTATTAGTTTTCTAACCTCTCTCAATGTATATGTTCCTGATAGCAAAACAGGACATAAGTTGCTGCTTGAAAAAGGTTGTCACAAATTAAATTTTTATTTTTCTAACCTCTCTCAATGTATATGTTCCTGATAGCAAAACAGGACATAAGTTGCCGCTTGAAAAAGGTTGTCACAAATTAAAATTTTTGTTTTTCTAACCTCTCTCAATGTATATGTTCCTGATAGCAAAACAGGACATAAGTTGCTGCTTGAAAAAGGTAACAAATTAAATTTTTCTTTTTCTAACCTCTCTCAATGTATATGTTTCTGATAGCAAGACAAGACATAAGTTGCTGCTAGTAAAAGATTGTCACAAATTAAGATTTTTGTTTTTCTAACCTCTCTCAATGTATATGTACCTGATAGCAAAATAAGACATAAGTTGCTGCTTGAAAAAGGTTGTCACAAATTAAATTATTAGTTTTCTAACCTCTCTCAATGTATATGTTCCTGATAGCAAAACAGGACATAAGTTGCTGCTTGAAAAAGATTGTCACAAATTAAATTATTAGTTTTCTAACCTCTCTCAATGTATATGTTCCTGATAGCAAAATAAGACATAAGTTGCTGCTTGAGAAACGTTGTTACAAATTAAATTATTAGTTTTCTAACCTCTCTCAATGTATATGTTCCTGATAGCAAAACAGGACATAAGTTGATGCTTGAAAAAGTTTGTCATAAATTAAAATTTTTGATTTTCTAACCTCTCTCAATGTATATGTTCCTGATAGCAAAATAAGACATAAGTTGCTGCTTGAAAAAGGTTGTCACAAATTAAATTTTTATTTTTCTAACCTCTCTCAATCTATATGTTCCTGATAGCAAAACAGGACATAAGTTGCTCCTTAAGAAAGGTTGTCACAAATTAAAATTTTTGTTTTTCTAACCTCTCTCAATGTATATGTTCCTGATAGCAAAATAAGTCATAAGTTGCTGCTTGAAAAAGGTTGTCACAAATTAAATTATTAGTTTTCTAACCTCTCTCAATGTATATGTTCCTGATAGCAAAACAGGACATAAGTTGCTGCTGGAAAAAGGTTGTCACAAATTAAATTTTTATTTTTCTGACCTCTCTCAATGTATATGTTCCTGATAGCAAAACAGGACATAAGTTGCCGCTTGAAAAAGGTTGTCACAAATTAAAATTTTTGTTTTTCTAACCTCTCTCAATGTATATGTTCCTGATAGCAAAACAGGACATAAGTTGCTGCTTGAAAAAGGTAACAAATTAAATTTCTCCTTTTCTAACCTCTCTCAATGTATATGTTCCTGATAGCAAGACAGGACATAAGTTGCTGCTAGAAAAAGATTGTCACAAATTAAGATTTTTGTTTGTCTAACCTCTCTCAATGTATATGTTCCTGATAGCAAAACAGGACATAAGTTGCTGCTTGAAAAAGATTGTCACAAATTAAATTATTAGTTTTCTAACCTCTCTCAATCTATATGTTCCTGATAGCAAAACAGGACATAAGTTGCTGCTTAAAAAAGGTTGTCACAAATTAAAATTTTTGTTTTTCTAACCTCTCTCAAAGTATATGTTCCTGATAGCAAAATAAGTCATAAGTTGCTGCTTGAAAAAGGTTGTCACAAATTAAATTATTAGTTTTCTAACCTCTCTCAATGTATATGTTCCTGATAGCAAAACAGGACATAAGTTGCTGCTTGAAAAAGGTTGTCACAAATTAAATTTTTATTTTTCTAACCTCTCTCAATGTATATGTTCCTGATAGCAAAACAGGACATAAGTTGCCGCTTGAAAAAGGTTGTCACAAATTAAAATTTTTGTTTTTCTAACCTCTCTCAATGTATATGTTCCTGATAGCAAAACAGGACATAAGTTGCTGCTTGAAAAAGGTAACAAATTAAATTTCTCCTTTTCTAACCTCTCTCAATGTATATGTTCCTGATAGCAAGACAGGACATAAGTTGCTGCTAGAAAAAGATTGTCACAAATTAAGATTTTTGTTTGTCTAACCTCTCTCAATGTATATGTTCCTGATAGCAAAACAGGACATAAGTTTCTGCTTGAAAAAGGTTGTCACAAATTAAATTATTAGTTTTCTAACCTCTCTCAATGTATATGTTCCTGATAGCAAGACAGGACATAAGTTGCTGCTAGAAAAAGATTGTCACAAATTAAGATTTTTGTTTGTCTAACCTCTCTCAATGTATATGTTCCTGATAGCAAGACAGGACATAAGTTGCTGCTAGAAAAAGATTGTCAAAATTAAGATTTTTGTTTTTCTAACCTCTCTCAATGTATATGTTCCTGATAGCAAAACAGGACATAAGTTGCTGCTTGAAAAAGATTGTCACAAATTAAATTATTAGTTTTCTAACCTCTCTCAATGTATATGTTCCTGATAGCAAAATAAGACATAAGTTGCTGCTTGAGAAACGTTGTTACAAATTAAATTATTAGTTTTCTAACCTCTCTCAATGTATATGTTCCTGATAGCAAAACAGGACATAAGTTGATGCTTGAAAAAGTTTGTCATAAATTAAAATTTTTGATTTTCTAACCTCTCTCAATGTATATGTTCCTGATAGCAAAATAAGACATAAGTTGCTGCTTGAAAAAGGTTGTCACAAATTAAATTATTAGTTTTCTAACCTCTCTCAATGTATATGTTCCTGATAGCAAAACAGGACATAAGTTGCTGCTTGAAAAAGGTTGTCACAAATTAAATTTTTATTTTTCTGACCTCTCTCAATGTATATGTTCCTGATAGCAAAACAGGACATAAGTTGCCGCTTGAAAAAGGTTGTCACAAATAAAAATTTTTGTTTTTCTAACCTCTCTCAATGTATATGTTCCTGATAGCAAAACAGGACATAAGTTGCTGCTTGAAAAAGGTAACAAATTAAATTTCTCCTTTTCTAACCTCTCTCAATGTATATGTTCCTGATAGCAAGACAGGACATAAGTTGCTGCTAGAAAAAGATTGTCACAAATTAAGATTTTTGTTTGTCTAACCTCTCTCAATGTATATGTTCCTGATAGCAAAACAGGACATAAGTTGCTGCTTGAAAAAGATTGTCACAAATTAAATTATTAGTTTTCTAACCTCTCTCAATCTATATGTTCCTGATAGCAAAACAGGACATAAGTTGCTGCTTAAAAAAGGTTGTCACAAATTAAAATTTTTGTTTTTCTAACCTCTCTCAAAGTATATGTTCCTGATAGCAAAATAAGTCATAAGTTGCTGCTTGAAAAAGGTTGTCACAAATTAAATTATTAGTTTTCTAACCTCTCTCAATGTATATGTTCCTGATAGCAAAACAGGACATAAGTTGCTGCTTGAAAAAGGTTGTCACAAATTAAATTTTTATTTTTCTAACCTCTCTCAATGTATATGTTCCTGATAGCAAAACAGGACATAAGTTGCCGCTTGAAAAAGGTTGTCACAAATTAAAATTTTTGTTTTTCTAACCTCTCTCAATGTATATGTTCCTGATAGCAAAACAGGACATAAGTTGCTGCTTGAAAAAGGTAACAAATTAAATTTCTCCTTTTCTAACCTCTCTCAATGTATATGTTCCTGATAGCAAGACAGGACATAAGTTGCTGCTAGAAAAAGATTGTCACAAATTAAGATTTTTGTTTGTCTAACCTCTCTCAATGTATATGTTCCTGATAGCAAAACAGGACATAAGTTTCTGCTTGAAAAAGGTTGTCACAAATTAAATTATTAGTTTTCTAACCTCTCTCAATGTATATGTTCCTGATAGCAAGACAGGACATAAGTTGCTGCTAGAAAAAGATTGTCACAAATTAAGATTTTTGTTTGTCTAACCTCTCTCAATGTATATGTTCCTGATAGCAAGACAGGACATAAGTTGCTGCTAGAAAAAGATTGTCAAAATTAAGATTTTTGTTTTTCTAACCTCTCTCAATGTATATGTTCCTGATAGCAAAACAGGACATAAGTTGCTGCTTGAAAAAGATTGTCACAAATTAAATTATTAGTTTTCTAACCTCTCTCAATGTATATGTTCCTGATAGCAAAATAAGACATAAGTTGCAGCTTGAAAAACGTTGTTACAAATTAAATTATTAGTTTTCTAACCTCTCTCAATGTATATGTTCCTGATAGCAAAACAGGACATAAGTTGGTGCTTGAAAAAGTTTGTCATAAATTAAAATTTTTGATTTTCTAACCTCTCTCAATGTATATGTTCCTGATAGCAAAATAAGACATAAGTTGCTGCTTGAAAAAGGTTGTCACAAATTAAATTTCTCCTTTTCTAACCTCTCTCAATGTATATGTTCCTGATAGCAAGACAGGACATAAGTTGCTGCTAGAAAAAGATTGTCACAAATTAAGATTTTTGTTTGTCTAACCTCTCTCAATGTATATGTTCCTGATAGCAAAACAGGACATAAGTTGCTGCTTGAAAAAGATTGTCACAAATTAAATTATTAGTTTTCTAACCTCTCTCAATGTATATGTTCCTGATAGCAAAACAGGACATAAGTTGCTGCTTAAAAAAGGTTGTCACAAATTAAATTTTTATTTTTCTAACCTCTCTCAATCTATATGTTCCTGATAGCAAAACAGGACATAAGTTGCTGCTTGAAAAAGGTTGTCACAAATTAAAGTTTTTGTTTTTCTAACCTCTCTCAATGTATATGTTCCTGATAGCAAAATAAGACATAAGTTGCTGCTTGAAAAACGCTGTTACAAATTAAATTATTAGTTTTCTAACCTCTCTCAATGTATATGTTCCTGATAGCAAAACAGGACATAAGTTGCCGCTTGAAAAAGGTTGTCACAAATTAAAATTTTTGTTTTTCTAACCTCTCTCAATGTATATGTTCCTGATAGCAAAACACGACATAAGTTGCTGCTTGAAAAAGGTAACAAATTAAATTTCTCCTTTTCTAACCTCTCTCAATGTATATGTTCCTGATAGCAAGACAGGACATAAGTTGCTGCTAGAAAAAGATTGTCAAAATTAAGATTTTTGTTTTTCTAACCTCTCTCAATGTATATGTTCCTGATAGCAAAACAGGACATAAGTTGCTGCTTGAAAAAGATTGTCACAAATTAAATTATTAGTTTTCTAACCTCTCTCAATGTATATGTTCCTGATAGCAAAATAAGACATAAGTTGCTGCTTGAGAAACGTTGTTACAAATTAAATTATTAGTTTTCTAACCTCTCTCAATGTATATGTTCCTGATAGCAAAAGAGGACATAAGTTGATGCTTGAAAAAGTTTGTCATAAATTAAAATTTTTGATTTTCTAACCTCTCTCAATGTATATGTTCCTGATAGCAAAATAAGACATAAGTTGCTGCTTGAAAAAGGTTGTCACAAATTAAATTTTTATTTTTCTAACCTCTCTCAATCTATATGTTCCTGATAGCAAAACAGGACATAAGTTGCTCCTTAAGAAAGGTTGTCACAAATTAAAATTTTTGTTTTTCTAACCTCTCTCAATGTATATGTTCCTGATAGCAAAATAAGTCATAAGTTGCTGCATGAAAAAGGTTGTCACAAATTAAATTATTAGTTTTCTAACCTCTCTCAATGTATATGTTCCTGATAGCAAAACAGGACATAAGTTGCTGCTGGAAAAAGGTTGTCACAAATTAAATTTTTATTTTTCTAACCTCTCTCAATGTATATGTTCCTGATAGCAAAACAGGACATAAGTTGCCGCTTGAAAAAGGTTGTCACAAATTAAAATTTTTGTTTTTCTAACCTCTCTCAATGTATATGTTCCTGATAGCAAAACAGGACATAAGTTGCTGCTTGAAAAAGGTAACAAATTAAATTTCTCCTTTTCTAACCTCTCTCAATGTATATGTTCCTGATAGCAAGACAGGACATAAGTTGCTGCTAGAAAAAGATTGTCACAAATTAAGATTTTTGTTTGTCTAACCTCTCTCAATGTATATGTTCCTGATAGCAAAACAGGACATAAGTTGCTGCTTGAAAAAGATTGTCACAAATTAAATTATTAGTTTTCTAACCTCTCTCAATCTATATGTTCCTGATAGCAAAACAGGACATAAGTTGCTGCTTAAAAAAGGTTGTCACAAATTAAAATTTTTGTTTTTCTAACCTCTCTCAATGTATATGTTCCTGATAGCAAAATAAGTCATAAGTTGCTGCTTGAAAAAGGTTGTCACAAATTAAATTATTAGTTTTCTAACCTCTCTCAATGTATATGTTCCTGATAGCAAAACAGGACATAAGTTGCTGCTTGAAAAAGGTTGTCACAAATTAAATTTTTATTTTTCTAACCTCTCTCAATGTATATGTTCCTGATAGCAAAACAGGACATAAGTTGCCGCTTGAAAAAGGTTGTCACAAATTAAAATTTTTGTTTTTCTAACCTCTCTCAATGTATATGTTCCTGATAGCAAAACAGGACATAAGTTGCTGCTTGAAAAAGGTAACAAATTAAATTTCTCCTTTTCTAACCTCTCTCAATGTATATGTTCCTGATAGCAAGACAGGACATAAGTTGCTGCTAGAAAAAGATTGTCACAAATTAAGATTTTTGTTTGTCTAACCTCTCTCAATGTATATGTTCCTGATAGCAAAACAGGACATACGTTTCTGCTTGAAAAAGGTTGTCACAAATTAAATTATTAGTTTTCTAACCTCTCTCAATGTATATGTTCCTGATAGCAAAACAGGACATAAGTTGCTGCTTGTAAAAGGTAACAAATTAAATTTCTCTTTTTCTAACCTCTCTCAATGTATATGTTCCTGATAGCAAGACAGGACATAAGTTGCTGCTAGAAAAAGATTGTCAAAATTAAGATTTTTGTTTTTCTAACCTCTCTCAATGTATATGTTCCTGATAGCAAAACAGGACATAAGTTGCTGCTTGAAAAAGGTTGTCACAAATTAAAGTTTTTGTTTTTCTAACCTCTCTCAATGTATATGTTCCTGATAGCAAAATAAGACATAAGTTGCTGCTTGAAAAACGCTGTTACAAATTAAATTATTAGTTTTCTAACCTCTCTCAATGTATATGTTCCTGATAGCAAAACAGGACATAAGTTGCCGCTTGAAAAAGGTTGTCACAAATTAAAATTTTTGTTTTTCTAACCTCTCTCAATGTATATGTTCCTGATAGCAAAACACGACATAAGTTGCTGCTTGAAAAAGGTAACAAATTAAATTTCTCCTTTTCTAACCTCTCTCAATGTATATGTTCCTGATAGCAAGACAGGACATAAGTTGCTGCTAGAAAAAGATTGTCAAAATTAAGATTTTTGTTTTTCTAACCTCTCTCAATGTATATGTTCCTGATAGCAAAACAGGACATAAGTTGCTGCTTGAAAAAGATTGTCACAAATTAAATTATTAGTTTTCTAACCTCTCTCAATGTATATGTTCCTGATAGCAAAATAAGACATAAGTTGCTGCTTGAGAAACGTTGTTACAAATTAAATTATTAGTTTTCTAACCTCTCTCAATGTATATGTTCCTGATAGCAAAAGAGGACATAAGTTGATGCTTGAAAAAGTTTGTCATAAATTAAAATTTTTGATTTTCTAACCTCTCTCAATGTATATGTTCCTGATAGCAAAATAAGACATAAGTTGCTGCTTGAAAAAGGTTGTCACAAATTAAATTTTTATTTTTCTAACCTCTCTCAATCTATATGTTCCTGATAGCAAAACAGGACATAAGTTGCTCCTTAAGAAAGGTTGTCACAAATTAAAATTTTTGTTTTTCTAACCTCTCTCAATGTATATGTTCCTGATAGCAAAATAAGTCATAAGTTGCTGCATGAAAAAGGTTGTCACAAATTAAATTATTAGTTTTCTAACCTCTCTCAATGTATATGTTCCTGATAGCAAAACAGGACATAAGTTGCTGCTGGAAAAAGGTTGTCACAAATTAAATTTTTATTTTTCTAACCTCTCTCAATGTATATGTTCCTGATAGCAAAACAGGACATAAGTTGCCGCTTGAAAAAGGTTGTCACAAATTAAAATTTTTGTTTTTCTAACCTCTCTCAATGTATATGTTCCTGATAGCAAAACAGGACATAAGTTGCTGCTTGAAAAAGGTAACAAATTAAATTTCTCCTTTTCTAACCTCTCTCAATGTATATGTTCCTGATAGCAAGACAGGACATAAGTTGCTGCTAGAAAAAGATTGTCACAAATTAAGATTTTTGTTTGTCTAACCTCTCTCAATGTATATGTTCCTGATAGCAAAACAGGACATAAGTTGCTGCTTGAAAAAGATTGTCACAAATTAAATTATTAGTTTTCTAACCTCTCTCAATCTATATGTTCCTGATAGCAAAACAGGACATAAGTTGCTGCTTAAAAAAGGTTGTCACAAATTAAAATTTTTGTTTTTCTAACCTCTCTCAATGTATATGTTCCTGATAGCAAAATAAGTCATAAGTTGCTGCTTGAAAAAGGTTGTCACAAATTAAATTATTAGTTTTCTAACCTCTCTCAATGTATATGTTCCTGATAGCAAAACAGGACATAAGTTGCTGCTTGAAAAAGGTTGTCACAAATTAAATTTTTATTTTTCTAACCTCTCTCAATGTATATGTTCCTGATAGCAAAACAGGACATAAGTTGCCGCTTGAAAAAGGTTGTCACAAATTAAAATTTTTGTTTTTCTAACCTCTCTCAATGTATATGTTCCTGATAGCAAAACAGGACATAAGTTGCTGCTTGAAAAAGGTAACAAATTAAATTTCTCCTTTTCTAACCTCTCTCAATGTATATGTTCCTGATAGCAAGACAGGACATAAGTTGCTGCTAGAAAAAGATTGTCACAAATTAAGATTTTTGTTTGTCTAACCTCTCTCAATGTATATGTTCCTGATAGCAAAACAGGACATACGTTTCTGCTTGAAAAAGGTTGTCACAAATTAAATTATTAGTTTTCTAACCTCTCTCAATGTATATGTTCCTGATAGCAAAACAGGACATAAGTTGCTGCTTGTAAAAGGTAACAAATTAAATTTCTCTTTTTCTAACCTCTCTCAATGTATATGTTCCTGATAGCAAGACAGGACATAAGTTGCTGCTAGAAAAAGATTGTCAAAATTAAGATTTTTGTTTTTCTAACCTCTCTCAATGTATATGTTCCTGATAGCAAAACAGGACATAAGTTGCTGCTTGAAAAAGATTGTCACAAATTAAATTATTAGTTTTCTAACCTCTCTCAATGTATATGTTCCTGATAGCAAAATAAGACATAAGTTGCTGCTTGAAAAACGTTGTTACAAATTAAATTATTAGTTTTCTAACCTCTCTCAATGTATATGTTCCTGATAGCAAAACAGGACATAAGTTGGTGCTTGAAAAAGTTTGTCATAAATTAAAATTTTTGATTTTCTAACCTCTCTCAATGTATATGTTCCTGATAGCAAAATAAGACATAAGTTGCTGCTTGAAAAAGGTTGTCACAAATTAAATTTTTATTTTTCTAACCTCTCTCAATGTATATGTTCCTGATAGCAAAACAGGACATAAGTTGCTCCTTAAGAAAGGTTGTCACAAATTAAAATTTTTGTTTTTCTAACCTCTCTCAATGTATATGTTCCTGATAGCAAAATAAGTCATAAGTTGCTGCTTGAAAAAGGTTGTCACAAATTAAATTATTAGTTTTCTAACCTCTCTCAATGTATATGTTCCTGATAGCAAAACAGGACATAAGTTGCTGCTTGAAAAAGGTTGTCACAAATTAAATTTTTATTTTTCTAACCTCTCTCAATGTATATGTTCTTGATAGCAAAACAGGACATAAGTTGCCGCTTGAAAAAGGTTGTCACAAATTAAAATTTTTGTTTTTCTAACCTCTCTCAATGTATATGTTCCTGATAGCAAAACAGGACATAAGTGGCTGCTTGAAAAAGGTAACAAATTAAATTTCTCCTTTTCTAACCTCTCTCAATGTATATGTTCCTGATAGCAAGACAGGACATAAGTTGCTGCTAGAAAAAGATTGTCACAAATTAAGATTTTTGTTTGTCTAACCTCTCTCAATGTATATGTTCCTGATAGCAAAACAGGACATAAGTTGCTGCTTGAAAAAGATTGTCACAAATTAAATTATTAGTTTTCTAACCTCTCTCAATCTATATGTTCCTGATAGCAAAACAGGACATAAGTTGCTGCTTAAAAAAGGTTGTCACAAATTAAATTTTTATTTTTCTAACCTCTCTCAATCTATATGTTCCTGATAGCAAAACAGGACATAAGTTGCTGCTTGAAAAAGGTTGTCACAAATTAAAGTTTTTGTTTTTCTAACCTCTCTCAATGTATATGTTCCTGATAGCAAAATAAGACATAAGTTGCTGCTTGAAAAACGCTGTTACAAATTAAATTATTAGTTTTCTAACCTCTCTCAATGTATATGTTCCTGATAGCAAAACAGGACATAAGTTGCTGCTTAAAAAAGGTTGTCACAAATTAAATTTTTATTTTTCTAACCTCTCTCAATCTATATGTTCCTGATAGCAAAACAGGACATAAGTTGCTGCTTGAAAAAGGTTGTCACAAATTAAAGTTTTTGTTTTTCTAACCTCTCTCAATGTATATGTTCCTGATAGCAAAACAGGACATAAGTTGCTCCTTAAGAAAGGTTGTCACAAATTAAAATTTTTGTTTTTCTAACCTCTCTCAATGTATATGTTCCTGATAGCAAAATAAGTCATAAGTTGCTGCTTGAAAAAGGTTGTCACAAATTAAATTATTAGTTTTCTAACCTCTCTCAATGTATATGTTCCTGATAGCAAAACAGGACATAAGTTGCTGCTTGAAAAAGGTTGTCAAAAATTAAATTTTTATTTTTCTAACCTCTCTCAATGTATATGTTCCTGATAGCAAAACAGGACATAAGTTGCCGCTTGAAAAAGGTTGTCACAAATTAAAATTTTTGTTTTTCTAACCTCTCTCAATGTATATGTTCCTGATAGCAAAACAGGACATAAGTTGCTGCTTGAAAAAGGTAACAAATTAAATTTCTCATTTTCTAACCTCTCTCAATGTATATGTTCCTGATAGCAAGACAGGACATAAGTTGCTGCTAGAAAAAGATTGTCACAAATTAAGATTTTTGTTTGTCTAACCTCTCTCAATGTATATGTCCCTGATAGCAAAACAGGACATAAGTTGCTGCTTGAAAAAGATTGTCACAAATTAAATTATTAGTTTTCTAACCTCTCTCAATCTATATGTTCCTGATAGCAAAACAGGACATAAGTTGCTGCTTGAAAAAGGTTGTCACAAATTAAAATTTTTGTTTTTCTAACCTCTCTCAATGTATATGTTCCTGATAGCAAAATAAGACATAAGTTGCTGCTTGAAAAACGCTGTTACAAATTAAATTATTAGTTTTCTAACCTCTCTCAATGTATATGTTCCTGATAGCAAAACAGGACATAAGTTGCTGCTTGAAAACGGTTGTCACAAATTAAATTATTAGTTTTCTAACCTCTCTCAATGTATATGTTCCTGATAGCAAAAAAGGACATAAGTTGCTGCTTGAAAAAGGTTGTCACAAATTAAAGTTTTTGTTTTTCTAACCTCTCTCAATGTATATGTTCCTGATAGCAAAATAAGACATAAGTTGCTGCTTGAAAACGGTTGTCACAAATTAAATTTTTATTTTTCTAACCTCTCTTAATCTATATGTTCCTGATAGCAAAACAGGACATAATTTGCTGCTTGAAAAAGGTAACAAATTAAATTTTTCTTTTTCTAACCTCTCTCAATGTATATGTTTCTGATAGCAAAACAGGACATAAGTTGCTGCTAGTAAAAGATTGTCACAAATTAAGATTTTTGTTTTTCTAACCTCTCTCAATGTATATGTTCCTGATAGCAAAATAAGACATAAGTTGCTGCTTGAAAAAGGTTGTCACAAATTAAATTATTAGTTTTCTAACCTCTCTCAATGTATATGTTCCTGATAGCAAAACAGGACATAAGTTGCTGCTTGAAAAAGGTAACAAATTAAATTTCTCTTTTTCTAACCTCTCTCAATGTATATGTTCCTGATAGCAAGACAGGACATAAGTTGCTGCTAGAAAAAGATTGTCAAAATTAAGATTTTTGTTTTTCTAACCTCTCTCAATGTATATGTTCCTGATAGCAAAACAGGACATAAGTTGCTGCTTGAAAAACGTTGTCACAAATTAAATTATTAGTTTTCTAACCTCTCTCAATGTATATGTTCCTGATAGCAAAATAAGACATAAGTTGCTGCTTGAAAAACGTTGTTACAAATTAAATTATTAGTTTTCTAACCTCTCTCAATGTATATGTTCCTGATAGCAAAACAGGACATAAGTTGATGCTTGAAAAAGTTTGTCATAAATTAAAATTTTTGATTTTCTAACCTCTCTCAATGTATATGTTCCTGATAGCAAAATAAGACATAAGTTGCTGCTTGAAAAAGGTTGTCACAAATTAAATTTTTATTTTTCTAACCTCTCTCAATCTATATGTTCCTGATAGTAAAACAGGACATAAGTTGCTCCTTAAGAAAGGTTGTCACAAATTAAAATTTTTGTTTTTCTAACCTCTCTCAATGTATATGTTCCTGATAGCAAAATAAGTCATAAGTTGCTGCTTGAAAAAGGTTGTCACAAATTAAATTATTAGTTTTCTAACCTCTCTCAATGTATATGTTCCTGATAGCAAAACAGGACATAAGTTGCTGCTTGAAAAAGGTTGTCACAAATTAAATTTTTATTTTTCTAACCTCTCTCAATGTATATGTTCCTGATAGCAAAACAGGACATAAGTTGCCGCTTGAAAAAGGTTGTCACAAATTAAAATTTTTGTTTTTCTAACCTCTCTCAATGTATATGTTCCTGATAGCAAAACAGGACATAAGTTGCTGCTTGAAAAAGGTAACAAATTAAATTTCTCCTTTACTAACCTCTCTCAATGTATATGTTCCTAATAGCAAGACAGGACATAAGTTGCTGCTAGAAAAAGATTGTCACAAATTAAGATTTTTGTTTGTCTAACCTCTCTCAATGTATATGTTCCTGATAGCAAAACAGGACATAAGTTGCTGCTTGAAAAAGATTGTCACAAATTAAATTATTAGTTTTCTAACCTCTCTCAATCTATATGTTCCTGATAGCAAAACAGGACATAAGTTGCTGCTTAAAAAAGGTTGTCACAAATTAAAATTTTTGTTTTTCTAACCTCTCTCAATGTATATGTTCCTGATAGCAAAATAAGTCATAAGTTGCTGCTTGAAAAAGGTTGTCACAAATTAAATTATTAGTTTTCTAACCTCTCTCAATCTATATGTTCCTGATAGCAAAACAGGACATAAGTTGCTGCTTAAAAAATGTTGTCACAAATTAAATTTTTATTTTTCTAACCTCTCTCAATCTATATGTTCCTGATAGCAAAACAGGACATAAGTTGCTGCTTGAAAAAGGTTGTCACAAATTAAAATTTTTGTTTTTCTAACCTCTCTCAATGTATATGTTCCTGATAGCAAAATAAGACATAAGTTGCTGCTTGAAAAACGCTGTTACAAATTAAATTATTAGTTTTCTAACCTCTCTCAATGTATATGTTCCTGATAGCAAAACAGGACATAAGTTGCTGCTTGAAAACGGTTGTCACAAATTAAATTATTAGTTTTCTAACCTCTCTCAATGTATATGTTCCTGATAGCAAAAAAGGACATAAGTTGCTGCTTGAAAAAGGTTGTCACAAATTAAAGTTTTTGTTTTTCTAACCTCTCTCAATGTATATGTTCCTGATAGCAAAATAAGACATAAGTTGCTGCTTGAAAACGGTTGTCACAAATTAAATTTTTATTTTTCTAACCTCTCTTAATCTATATGTTCCTGATAGCAAAACAGGACATAATTTGCTGCTTGAAAAAGGTAACAAATTAAATTTTTCTTTTTCTAACCTCTCTCAATGTATATGTTTCTGATAGCAAAACAGGACATAAGTTGCTGCTAGTAAAAGATTGTCACAAATTAAGAGTTTTGTTTTTCTAACCTCTCTCAATGTATATGTTCCTGATAGCAAAATAAGACATAAGTTGCTGCTTGAAAAAGGTTGTCACAAATTAAATTATTAGTTTTCTAACCTCTCTCAATGTATATGTTCCTGATAGCAAAACAGGACATAAGTTGCTGCTTGAAAAAGGTAACAAATTAAATTTCTCTTTTTCGAACCTCTCTCAATGTATATGTTCCTGATAGCAAGACAGGACATAAGTTGCTGCTAGAAAAAGATTGTCAAAATTAAGATTTTTGTTTTTCTAACCTCTCTCAATGTATATGTTCCTGATAGCAAAACAGGACATAAGTTGCTGCTTGAAAAACGTTGTCACAAATTAAATTATTAGTTTTCTAACCTCTCTCAATGTATATGTTCCTGATAGCAAAATAAGACATAAGTTGCTGCTTGAAAAACGTTGTTACAAATTAAATTATTAGTTTTCTAACCTCTCTCAATGTATATGTTCCTGATAGCAAAACAGGACATAAGTTGATGCTTGAAAAAGTTTGTCATAAATTAAAATTTTTGATTTTCTAACCTCTCTCAATGTATATGTTCCTGATAGCAAAATAAGACATAAGTTGCTGCTTGAAAAAGGTTGTCACAAATTAAATTTTTATTTTTCTAACCTCTCTCAATCTATATGTTCCTGATAGTAAAACAGGACATAAGTTGCTCCTTAAGAAAGGTTGTCACAAATTAAAATTTTTGTTTTTCTAACCTCTCTCAATGTATATGTTCCTGATAGCAAAATAAGTCATAAGTTGCTGCTTGAAAAAGGTTGTCACAAATTAAATTATTAGTTTTCTAACCTCTCTCAATGTATATGTTCCTGATAGCAAAACAGGACATAAGTTGCTGCTTGAAAAAGGTTGTCACAAATTAAAATTTTTGTTTTTCTAACCTCTCTCAATGTATATGTTCCTGATAGCAAAACACGACATAAGTTGCTGCTTGAAAAAGGTAACAAATTAAATTTCTCCTTTTCTAACCTCTCTCAATGTATATGTTCCTGATAGCAAGACAGGACATAAGTTGCTGCTAGAAAAAGATTGTCAAAATTAAGATTTTTGTTTTTCTAACCTCTCTCAATGTATATGTTCCTGATAGCAAAACAGGACATAAGTTGCTGCTTGAAAAAGATTGTCACAAATTAAATTATTAGTTTTCTAACCTCTCTCAATGTATATGTTCCTGATAGCAAAATAAGACATAAGTTGCTGCTTGAGAAACGTTGTTACAAATTAAATTATTAGTTTTCTAACCTCTCTCAATGTATATGTTCCTGATAGCAAAAGAGGACATAAGTTGATGCTTGAAAAAGTTTGTCATAAATTAAAATTTTTGATTTTCTAACCTCTCTCAATGTATATGTTCCTGATAGCAAAATAAGACATAAGTTGCTGCTTGAAAAAGGTTGTCACAAATTAAATTTTTATTTTTCTAACCTCTCTCAATCTATATGTTCCTGATAGCAAAACAGGACATAAGTTGCTCCTTAAGAAAGGTTGTCACAAATTAAAATTTTTGTTTTTCTAACCTCTCTCAATGTATATGTTCCTGATAGCAAAATAAGTCATAAGTTGCTGCATGAAAAAGGTTGTCACAAATTAAATTATTAGTTTTCTAACCTCTCTCAATGTATATGTTCCTGATAGCAAAACAGGACATAAGTTGCTGCTGGAAAAAGGTTGTCACAAATTAAATTTTTATTTTTCTAACCTCTCTCAATGTATATGTTCCTGATAGCAAAACAGGACATAAGTTGCCGCTTGAAAAAGGTTGTCACAAATTAAAATTTTTGTTTTTCTAACCTCTCTCAATGTATATGTTCCTGATAGCAAAACAGGACATAAGTTGCTGCTTGAAAAAGGTAACAAATTAAATTTCTCCTTTTCTAACCTCTCTCAATGTATATGTTCCTGATAGCAAGACAGGACATAAGTTGCTGCTAGAAAAAGATTGTCACAAATTAAGATTTTTGTTTGTCTAACCTCTCTCAATGTATATGTTCCTGATAGCAAAACAGGACATAAGTTGCTGCTTGAAAAAGATTGTCACAAATTAAATTATTAGTTTTCTAACCTCTCTCAATCTATATGTTCCTGATAGCAAAACAGGACATAAGTTGCTGCTTAAAAAAGGTTGTCACAAATTAAAATTTTTGTTTTTCTAACCTATCTCAATGTATATGTTCCTGATAGCAAAATAAGTCATAAGTTGCTGCTTGAAAAAGGTTGTCACAAATTAAATTATTAGTTTTCTAACCTCTCTCAATGTATATGTTCCTGATAGCAAAACAGGACATAAGTTGCTGCTTGAAAAAGGTTGTCACAAATTAAATTTTTATTTTTCTAACCTCTCTCAATGTATATGTTCCTGATAGCAAAACAGGACATAAGTTGCCGCTTGAAAAAGGTTGTCACAAATTAAAATTTTTGTTTTTCTAACCTCTCTCAATGTATATGTTCCTGATAGCAAAACAGGACATAAGTTGCTGCTTGAAAAAGGTAACAAATTAAATTTCTCCTTTTCTAACCTCTCTCAATGTATATGTTCCTGATAGCAAGACAGGACATAAGTTGCTGCTAGAAAAAGATTGTCACAAATTAAGATTTTTGTTTGTCTAACCTCTCTCAATGTATATGTTCCTGATAGCAAAACAGGACATACGTTTCTGCTTGAAAAAGGTTGTCACAAATTAAATTATTAGTTTTCTAACCTCTCTCAATGTATATGTTCCTGATAGCAAAACAGGACATAAGTTGCTGCTTGTAAAAGGTAACAAATTAAATTTCTCTTTTTCTAACCTCTCTCAATGTATATGTTCCTGATAGCAAGACAGGACATAAGTTGCTGCTAGAAAAAGATTGTCAAAATTAAGATTTTTGTTTTTCTAACCTCTCTCAATGTATATGTTCCTGATAGCAAAACAGGACATAAGTTGCTGCTTGAAAAAGATTGTCACAAATTAAATTATTAGTTTTCTAACCTCTCTCAATGTATATGTTCCTGATAGCAAAATAAGACATAAGTTGCTGCTTGAAAAACGTTGTTACAAATTAAATTATTAGTTTTCTAACCTCTCTCAATGTATATGTTCCTGATAGCAAAACAGGACATAAGTTGGTGCTTGAAAAAGTTTGTCATAAATTAAAATTTTTGATTTTCTAACCTCTCTCAATGTATATGTTCCTGATAGCAAAATAAGACATAAGTTGCTGCTTGAAAAAGGTTGTCACAAATTAAATTTTTATTTTTCTAACCTCTCTCAATGTATATGTTCCTGATAGCAAAACAGGACATAAGTTGCTCCTTAAGAAAGGTTGTCACAAATTAAAATTTTTGTTTTTCTAACCTCTCTCAATGTATATGTTCCTGATAGCAAAATAAGTCATAAGTTGCTGCTTGAAAAAGGTTGTCACAAATTAAATTATTAGTTTTCTAACCTCTCTCAATGTATATGTTCCTGATAGCAAAACAGGACATAAGTTGCTGCTTGAAAAAGGTTGTCACAAATTAAATTTTTATTTTTCTAACCTCTCTCAATGTATATGTTCTTGATAGCAAAACAGGACATAAGTTGCCGCTTGAAAAAGGTTGTCACAAATTAAAATTTTTGTTTTTCTAACCTCTCTCAATGTATATGTTCCTGATAGCAAAACAGGACATAAGTGGCTGCTTGAAAAAGGTAACAAATTAAATTTCTCCTTTTCTAACCTCTCTCAATGTATATGTTCCTGATAGCAAGACAGGACATAAGTTGCTGCTAGAAAAAGATTGTCACAAATTAAGATTTTTGTTTGTCTAACCTCTCTCAATGTATATGTTCCTGATAGCAAAACAGGACATAAGTTGCTGCTTGAAAAAGATTGTCACAAATTAAATTATTAGTTTTCTAACCTCTCTCAATCTATATGTTCCTGATAGCAAAACAGGACATAAGTTGCTGCTTAAAAAAGGTTGTCACAAATTAAATTTTTATTTTTCTAACCTCTCTCAATCTATATGTTCCTGATAGCAAAACAGGACATAAGTTGCTGCTTGAAAAAGGTTGTCACAAATTAAAGTTTTTGTTTTTCTAACCTCTCTCAATGTATATGTTCCTGATAGCAAAATAAGACATAAGTTGCTGCTTGAAAAACGCTGTTACAAATTAAATTATTAGTTTTCTAACCTCTCTCAATGTATATGTTCCTGATAGCAAAACAGGACATAAGTTGCTGCTTAAAAAAGGTTGTCACAAATTAAATTTTTATTTTTCTAACCTCTCTCAATCTATATGTTCCTGATAGCAAAACAGGACATAAGTTGCTGCTTGAAAAAGGTTGTCACAAATTAAAGTTTTTGTTTTTCTAACCTCTCTCAATGTATATGTTCCTGATAGCAAAACAGGACATAAGTTGCTCCTTAAGAAAGGTTGTCACAAATTAAAATTTTTGTTTTTCTAACCTCTCTCAATGTATATGTTCCTGATAGCAAAATAAGTCATAAGTTGCTGCTTGAAAAAGGTTGTCACAAATTAAATTATTAGTTTTCTAACCTCTCTCAATGTATATGTTCCTGATAGCAAAACAGGACATAAGTTGCTGCTTGAAAAAGGTTGTCAAAAATTAAATTTTTATTTTTCTAACCTCTCTCAATGTATATGTTCCTGATAGCAAAACAGGACATAAGTTGCCGCTTGAAAAAGGTTGTCACAAATTAAAATTTTTGTTTTTCTAACCTCTCTCAATGTATATGTTCCTGATAGCAAAACAGGACATAAGTTGCTGCTTGAAAAAGGTAACAAATTAAATTTCTCATTTTCTAACCTCTCTCAATGTATATGTTCCTGATAGCAAGACAGGACATAAGTTGCTGCTAGAAAAAGATTGTCACAAATTAAGATTTTTGTTTGTCTAACCTCTCTCAATGTATATGTCCCTGATAGCAAAACAGGACATAAGTTGCTGCTTGAAAAAGATTGTCACAAATTAAATTATTAGTTTTCTAACCTCTCTCAATCTATATGTTCCTGATAGCAAAACAGGACATAAGTTGCTGCTTGAAAAAGGTTGTCACAAATTAAAATTTTTGTTTTTCTAACCTCTCTCAATGTATATGTTCCTGATAGCAAAATAAGACATAAGTTGCTGCTTGAAAAACGCTGTTACAAATTAAATTATTAGTTTTCTAACCTCTCTCAATGTATATGTTCCTGATAGCAAAACAGGACATAAGTTGCTGCTTGAAAACGGTTGTCACAAATTAAATTATTAGTTTTCTAACCTCTCTCAATGTATATGTTCCTGATAGCAAAAAAGGACATAAGTTGCTGCTTGAAAAAGGTTGTCACAAATTAAAGTTTTTGTTTTTCTAACCTCTCTCAATGTATATGTTCCTGATAGCAAAATAAGACATAAGTTGCTGCTTGAAAACGGTTGTCACAAATTAAATTTTTATTTTTCTAACCTCTCTTAATCTATATGTTCCTGATAGCAAAACAGGACATAATTTGCTGCTTGAAAAAGGTAACAAATTAAATTTTTCTTTTTCTAACCTCTCTCAATGTATATGTTTCTGATAGCAAAACAGGACATAAGTTGCTGCTAGTAAAAGATTGTCACAAATTAAGATTTTTGTTTTTCTAACCTCTCTCAATGTATATGTTCCTGATAGCAAAATAAGACATAAGTTGCTGCTTGAAAAAGGTTGTCACAAATTAAATTATTAGTTTTCTAACCTCTCTCAATGTATATGTTCCTGATAGCAAAACAGGACATAAGTTGCTGCTTGAAAAAGGTAACAAATTAAATTTCTCTTTTTCTAACCTCTCTCAATGTATATGTTCCTGATAGCAAGACAGGACATAAGTTGCTGCTAGAAAAAGATTGTCAAAATTAAGATTTTTGTTTTTCTAACCTCTCTCAATGTATATGTTCCTGATTAGAAAACAGGACATAAGTTGCTGCTTGAAAAACGTTGTCACAAATTAAATTATTAGTTTTCTAACCTCTCTCAATGTATATGTTCCTGATAGCAAAATAAGACATAAGTTGCTGCTTGAAAAACGTTGTTACAAATTAAATTATTAGTTTTCTAACCTCTCTCAATGTATATGTTCCTGATAGCAAAACAGGACATAAGTTGATGCTTGAAAAAGTTTGTCATAAATTAAAATTTTTGATTTTCTAACCTCTCTCAATGTATATGTTCCTGATAGCAAAATAAGACATAAGTTGCTGCTTGAAAAAGGTTGTCACAAATTAAATTTTTATTTTTCTAACCTCTCTCAATCTATATGTTCCTGATAGTAAAACAGGACATAAGTTGCTCCTTAAGAAAGGTTGTCACAAATTAAAATTTTTGTTTTTCTAACCTCTCTCAATGTATATGTTCCTGATAGCAAAATAAGTCATAAGTTGCTGCTTGAAAAAGGTTGTCACAAATTAAATTATTAGTTTTCTAACCTCTCTCAATGTATATGTTCCTGATAGCAAAACAGGACATAAGTTGCTGCTTGAAAAAGGTTGTCACAAATTAAATTTTTATTTTTCTAACCTCTCTCAATGTATATGTTCCTGATAGCAAAACAGGACATAAGTTGCCGCTTGAAAAAGGTTGTCACAAATTAAAATTTTTGTTTTTCTAACCTCTCTCAATGTATATGTTCCTGATAGCAAAACAGGACATAAGTTGCTGCTTGAAAAAGGTAACAAATTAAATTTCTCCTTTACTAACCTCTCTCAATGTATATGTTCCTAATAGCAAGACAGGACATAAGTTGCTGCTAGAAAAAGATTGTCACAAATTAAGATTTTTGTTTGTCTAACCTCTCTCAATGTATATGTTCCTGATAGCAAAACAGGACATAAGTTGCTGCTTGAAAAAGATTGTCACAAATTAAATTATTAGTTTTCTAACCTCTCTCAATCTATATGTTCCTGATAGCAAAACAGGACATAAGTTGCTGCTTAAAAAAGGTTGTCACAAATTAAAATTTTTGTTTTTCTAACCTCTCTAAATGTATATGTTCCTGATAGCAAAATAAGTCATAAGTTGCTGCTTGAAAAAGGTTGTCACAAATTAAATTATTAGTTTTCTAACCTCTCTCAATCTATATGTTCCTGATAGCAAAACAGGACATAAGTTGCTGCTTAAAAAATGTTGTCACAAATTAAATTTTTATTTTTCTAACCTCTCTCAATCTATATGTTCCTGATAGCAAAACAGGACATAAGTTGCTGCTTGAAAAAGGTTGTCACAAATTAAAATTTTTGTTTTTCTAACCTCTCTCAATGTATATGTTCCTGATAGCAAAATAAGACATAAGTTGCTGCTTGAAAAACGCTGTTACAAATTAAATTATTAGTTTTCTAACCTCTCTCAATGTATATGTTCCTGATAGCAAAACAGGACATAAGTTGCTGCTTGAAAACGGTTGTCACAAATTAAATTATTAGTTTTCTAACCTCTCTCAATGTATATGTTCCTGATAGCAAAAAAGGACATAAGTTGCTGCTTGAAAAAGGTTGTCACAAATTAAAGTTTTTGTTTTTCTAACCTCTCTCAATGTATATGTTCCTGATAGCAAAATAAGACATAAGTTGCTGCTTGAAAACGGTTGTCACAAATTAAATTTTTATTTTTCTAACCTCTCTTAATCTATATGTTCCTGATAGCAAAACAGGACATAATTTGCTGCTTGAAAAAGGTAACAAATTAAATTTTTCTTTTTCTAACCTCTCTCAATGTATATGTTTCTGATAGCAAAACAGGACATAAGTTGCTGCTAGTAAAAGATTGTCACAAATTAAGAGTTTTGTTTTTCTAACCTCTCTCAATGTATATGTTCCTGATAGCAAAATAAGACATAAGTTGCTGCTTGAAAAAGGTTGTCACAAATTAAATTATTAGTTTTCTAACCTCTCTCAATGTATATGTTCCTGATAGCAAAACAGGACATAAGTTGCTGCTTGAAAAAGGTAACAAATTAAATTTCTCTTTTTCTAACCTCTCTCAATGTATATGTTCCTGATAGCAAGACAGGACATAAGTTGCTGCTAGAAAAAGATTGTCAAAATTAAGATTTTTGTTTTTCTAACCTCTCTCAATGTATATGTTCCTGATAGCAAAACAGGACATAAGTTGCTGCTTGAAAAACGTTGTCACAAATTAAATTATTAGTTTTCTAACCTCTCTCAATGTATATGTTCCTGATAGCAAAATAAGACATAAGTTGCTGCTTGAAAAACGTTGTTACAAATTAAATTATTAGTTTTCTAACCTCTCTCAATGTATATGTTCCTGATAGCAAAACAGGACATAAGTTGATGCTTGAAAAAGTTTGTCATAAATTAAAATTTTTGATTTTCTAACCTCTCTCAATGTATATGTTCCTGATAGCAAAATAAGACATAAGTTGCTGCTTGAAAAAGGTTGTCACAAATTAAATTTTTATTTTTCTAACCTCTCTCAATCTATATGTTCCTGATAGTAAAACAGGACATAAGTTGCTCCTTAAGAAAGGTTGTCACAAATTAAAATTTTTGTTTTTCTAACCTCTCTCAATGTATATGTTCCTGATAGCAAAATAAGTCATAAGTTGCTGCTTGAAAAAGGTTGTCACAAATTAAATTATTAGTTTTCTAACCTCTCTCAATGTATATGTTCCTGATAGCAAAACAGGACATAAGTTGCTGCTTGAAAAAGGTTGTCACAAATTAAATTTTTATTTTTCTAACCTCTCTCAATGTATATGTTCCTGATAGCAAAACAGGACATAAGTTGCTGCTTGAAAAATGTTGTCACAAATTAAAATTTTTGTTTTTCTAACCTCTCTCAATGTATATGTTCCTGATAGCAAAACAGGACATAAGTTGCTGCTTGAAAAACGTAACAAATTAAATTTCTCCTTTTCTAACCTCTCTCAATGTATATGTTCCTGATAGCAAGACAGGACATAAGTTGCTGCTAGAAAAAGATTGTCACAAATTAAGATTTTTGTTTGTCTAACCTCTCTCAATGTATATGTTCCTGATAGCAAAACAGGACATAAGTTGCTGCTTGAAAAAGATTGTCACAAATTAAATTATTAGTTTTCTAACCTATCTCAATCTATATGTTCCTGATAGCAAAACAGGACATAAGTTGCTGCTTAAAAAAGGTTGTCACAAATTAAATTTTTATTTTTCTAACCTCTCTCAATCTATATGTTCCTGATAGCAAAACAGGACATAAGTTGCTGCTTGAAAAAGGTTGTCACAAATTAAAGTTTTTGTTTTTCTAACCTCTCTCAATGTATATGTTCCTGATAGCAAAATAAGACATAAGTTGCTGCTTGAAAAACGCTGTTACAAATTAAATTATTAGTTTTGTAACCTCTCTCAATGTATATGTTCCTGATAGCAAAACAGGACATAAGTTGCCGCTTGAAAAAGTTTGTCACAAATTAAAATTTTTGTTTTTCTAACCTCTCTCAATGTATATGTTCCTGATAGCAAAACACGACATAAGTTGCTGCTTGAAAAAGGTAACAAATTCAATTTCTCCTTTTCTAACCTCTCTCAATGTATATGTTCCTGATAGCAAGACAGGACATAAGTTGCTGCTAGAAAAAGATTGTCACAAATTAAGATTTTTGTTTGTCTAACCTCTCTCAATCTATATGTTCCTGATAGCAAAACAGGACATAAGTTGCTGCTTGAAAAAGGTTGTCACAAATTAAATTATTAGTTTTCTAACCTCTCTCAATCTATATGTTCCTGATAGCAAAACAGGACATAAGTTGCTGCTTAAAAAAGGTTGTCACAAATTAAATTTTTATTTTTCTAACCTCTCTCAATCTATATGTTCCTGATAGCAAAACAGGACATAAGTTGCTGCTTGAAAAAGGTTGTCACAAATTAAAGTTTTTGTTTTTCTAACCTCTCTCAATGTATATGTTCCTGATAGCAAAACACGACATAAGTTGCTGCTTGAAAAAGGTAACAAATTAAATTTCTCCTTTTCTAACCTCTCTCAATGTATATGTTCCTGATAGCAAGACAGGACATAATTTGCTGCTAGAAAAAGATTGTCACAAATTAAGATTTTTGTTTGTCTAACCTCTCTCAATGTATATGTTCCTGATAGCAAAACAGGACATAAGTTGCTGCTTGAAAAAGATTGTCACAAATTAAATTATTAGTTTTCTAACCTCTCTCAATCTATATGTTCCTGATAGCAAAACAGGACATAAGTTGCTGCTTAAAAAAGGTTGTCACAAATTAAATTTTTATTTTTCTAACCTCTCTCAATCTATATGTTCCTGATAGCAAAACAGGACATAAGTTGCTGCTTGAAAAAGGTTGTCACAAATTAAAGTTTTTGTTTTTCTAACCTCTCTCAATGTATATGTTCCTGATATCAAAACAGGACATAAGTTGCTGCTTGAAAAAGATTGTCACAAATTAAATTATTAGTTTTCTAACCTCTCTCAATCTATATGTTCCTGATAGCAAAACAGGACATAAGTTGCTGCTTGAAAAAGGTTGTCACAAATTAAATTTTTATTTTTCTAACCTCTCTCAATCTATATGTTACTGATAGCAAAACAGGACATAAGTTGCTCCTTGAGAAAGGTTGTCACAAATTAAAATTTTTGTTTTTCTAACCTCTCTCAATGTATATGTTCCTGATAGCAAAATACGACATAAGTTGCTGCTTGAAAAAGGTTGTCACAAATTAAATTATTAGTTTTCTAACCTCTCTCAATGTATATGTTCCTGATAGCAAAACAGGACATAAGTTGCCGCTTGAAAAAGGTTGTCACAAATTAAAATTTTTGTTTTTCTAACCTCTCTCAATGTATATGTTCCTGATAGCAAAACAGGACATAAGTTGCTGCTTGAAAAACGCTGTTACAAATTAAATTATTAGTTTTCTAACCTCTCTCAATGTATATGTTCCTGATAGCAAAACAGGACATAAGTTGCTGCTTGAAAACGGTTGTCACAAATTAAATTATTAGTTTTCTAACCTCTCTCAATGTATATGTTCCTGATAGCAAAAAAGGACATAAGTTGCTGCTTGAAAACGGTTGTCACAAATTAAATTATTAGTTTTCTAACCTCTCTCAATCTATATGTTCCTGATAGCAAAACAGGACATAAGTTGCTGCTTAAAAAATGTTGTCACAAATTAAATTTTTATTTTTCTAACCTCTCTCAATCTATATGTTCCTGATAGCAAAACAGGACATAAGTTGCCGCTTGAAAAAGGTTGTCACAAATTAAAATTTTTGTTTTTCTAACCTCTCTCAATGTATATGTTCCTGATAGCAAAACAGGACATAAGTTGCTGCTTGAAAAAGGTAACAAATTAAATTTCTCATTTTCTAACCTCTCTCAATGTATATGTTCCTGATAGCAAGACAGGACATAAGTTGCTGCTAGAAAAAGATTGTCACAAATTAAGATTTTTGTTTGTCTAACCTCTCTCAATGTATATGTTCCTGATAGCAAAACAGGACATAAGTTGCTGCTTGAAAAAGGTTGTCACAAATTAAATTATTAGTTTTCTAACCTCTCTCAATGTATATGTTCCTGATAGCAAGACAGGACATAAGTTGCTGCTAGAAAAAGTTTGTCACAAATTAAGATTTTTGTTTGTCTAACCTCTCTCAATGTATATGTTCCTGATAGCAAAACAGGACATAAGTTTCTGCTTGAAAAAGGTTGTCACAAATTAAATTATTAGTTTTCTAACCTCTCTCAATGTATATGTTCCTGATAGCAAGACAGGACATAAGTTGCTGCTAGAAAAAGATTGTCAAAATTAAGATTTTTGTTTTTCTAACCTCTCTCAATGTATATGTTCCTGATAGCAATACAGGACATAAGTTGCTGCTTGAAAAAGATTGTCACAAATTAAATTATTAGTTTTCTAACCTCTCTCAATGTATATGTTCCTGATAGCAAAATAAGACATAAGTTGCTGCTTGAAAAACGTTGTTACAAATTAAATTATTAGTTTTCTAACCTCTCTCAATGTATATGTTCCTGATAGCAAAACAGGACATAAGTTGGTGCTTGAAAAAGTTTGTCATAAATTAAAATTTTTGATTTTCTAACCTCTCTCAATGTATATGTTCCTGATAGCAAAATAAGACATAAGTTGCTGCTTGAAAAAGGTTGTCACAAATTAAATTTCTCCTTTTCTAACCTCTCTCAATGTATATGTTCCTGATAGCAAGACAGGACATAAGTTGCTGCTAGAAAAAGATTGTCACAAATTAAGATTTTTGTTTGTCTAACCTCTCTCAATGTATATGTTCCTGATAGCAAAACAGGACATAAGTTGCTGCTTGAAAAAGATTGTCACAAATTAAATTATTAGTTTTCTAACCTCTCTCAATCTATATGTTCCTGATAGCAAAACAGGACATAAGTTGCTGCTTAAAAAAGGTTGTCACAAATTAAAATTTTTGTTTTTCTAACCTCTCTCAATGTATATGTTCCTGATAGCAAAATAAGTCATAAGTTGCTGCTTGAAAAAGGTTGTCACAAATTAAATTATTAGTTTTCTAACCTCTCTCAATGTATATGTTCCTGATAGCAAAACAGGACATAAGTTGCTGCTTGAAAAAGGTTGTCACAAATTAAATTTTTATTTTTCTAACCTCTCTCAATGTATATGTTCCTGATAGCAAAACAGGACATAAGTTGCCGCTTGAAAAAGGTTGTCACAAATTAAAATTTTTGTTTTTCTAACCTCTCTCAATGTATATGTTCCTGATAGCAAAACAGGACATAAGTTGCTGCTTGAAAAAGGTAACAAATTAAATTTCTCCTTTTCTAACCTCTCTCAATGTATATGTTCCTGATAGCAAGACAGGACATAAGTTGCTGCTAGAAAAAGATTGTCACAAATTAAGATTTTTGTTTGTCTAACCTCTCTCAATGTATATGTACCTGATAGCAAAATAAGACATAAGTTGCTGCTTGAAAAAGGTTGTCACAAATTAAATTATTAGTTTTTCTAACCTCTCTCAATGTATATGTTCCTGATAGCAAAACAGGACATAAGTTGCTGCTTGAAAAAGGTAACAAATTAAATTTCTCTTTTTCTAACCTCTCTCAATGTATATGTTCCTGATAGCAAGACAGGACATAAGTTGCTGCTAGAAAAAGATTGTCAAAATTAAGATTTTTGTTTTTCTAACCTCTCTCAATGTATATGTTCCTGATAGCAAAACAGGACATAAGTTGCTGCTTGAAAAAGATTGTCACAAATTAAATTATTAGTTTTCTAACCTCTCTCAATGTATATGTTCCTGATAGCAAAATAAGACATAAGTTGCTGCTTGAAAAACGTTGTTACAAATTAAATTATTAGTTTTCTAACCTCTCTCAATGTATATGTTTCTGATAGCAAGACAGGACATAAGTTGCTGCTAGTAAAAGATTGTCACAAATTAAGATTTTTGTTTTTCTAACCTCTCTCAATGTATATGTACCTGATAGCAAAATAAGACATAAGTTGCTGCTTGAAAAAGGTTGTCACAAATTAAATTATTAGTTTTTCTAACCTCTCTCAATGTATATGTTCCTGATAGCAAAACAGGACATAAGTTGCTGCTTGAAAAAGATTGTCACAAATTAAATTATTAGTTTTCTAACCTCTCTCAATGTATATGTTCCTGATAGCAAAATAAGACATAAGTTGCTGCTTGAAAAACGTTGTTACAATTAAATTATTAGTTTTCTAACCTCTCTCAATGTATATGTTCCTGATAGCAAAACAGGACATAAGTTGGTGCTTGAAAAAGTTTGTCATAAATTAAAATTTTTGATTTTCTAACCTCTCTCAATGTATATGTTCCTGATAGCAAAATAAGACATAAGTTGCTGCTTGAAAAAGGTTGTCACAAATTAAATTTTTATTTTTCTAACCTCTCTCAATGTATATGTTCCTGATAGCAAAACAGGACATAAGTTGCTGCTTGAAAAAGGTTGTCACAAATTAAAGTTTTTGTTTTTCTAACCTCTCTCAATGTATATGTTCCTGATAGCAAAATAAGACATAAGTTGCTGCTTGAGAAACGTTGTTACAAATTAAATTATTAGTTTTCTAACCTCTCTCAATGTATATGTTCCTGATAGCAAAACAGGACATAAGTTGATACATGAAAAAGTTTGTCATAAATTAAAATTTTTGATTTTCTAACCTCTCTCAATGTATATGTTCCTGATAGCAAAATAAGACATAAGTTGCTGCTTGAAAAAGGTTGTCACAAATTAAATTTTTATTTTTCTAACCTCTCTCAATCTATATGTTCCTGATAGCAAAACAGGACATAAGTTGCTCCTTAAGAAAGGTTGTCACAAATTAAAATTTTTGTTTTTCTAACCTCTCTCAATGTATATGTTCCTGATAGCAAAATAAGTCATAAGTTGCTGCTTGAAAAAGGTTGTCACAAATTAAATTATTAGTTTTATAACCTCTCTCAATGTATATGTTCCTGATAGCAAAACAGGACATAAGTTGCTGCTGGAAAAAGGTTGTCACAAATTAAATTTTTATTTTTCTAACCTCTCTCAATGTATATGTTCCTGATAGCAAAACCGGACATAAGTTGCCGCTTGAAAAAGGTTGTCACAAATTAAAATTTTTGTTTTTCTAACCTCTCTCAATGTATATGTTCCTGATAGCAAAACAGGACATAAGTTGCTGCTTGAAAAAGGTAACAAATTAAATTTCTCCTTTTCTAACCTCTCTCAATGTATATGTTCCTGATAGCAAGACAGGACATAAGTTGCTGCTAGAAAAAGATTGTCACAAATTAAGATTTTTGTTTGTCTAACCTCTCTCAATGTATATGTTCCTGATAGCAAAACAGGACATAAGTTGCTGCTTGAAAAAGATTGTCACAAATTAAATTATTAGTTTTTTAACCTCTCTCAATCTATATGTTCCTGATAGCAAAACAGGACATAAGTTGCTGCTTAAAAAAGGTTGTCACAAATTAAAATTTTTGTTTTTCTAACCTCTCTCAATGTATATGTTCCTGATAGCAAAATAAGTCATAAGTTGCTGCTTGAAAAACGTTGTCACAAATTAAATTATTAGTTTTCTAACCTCTCTCAATGTATATGTTCCTGATAGCAAAACAGGACATAAGTTGCTGCTTGAAAAAGGTAACAAATTAAATTTCTCCTTTTCTAACCTCTCTCAATGTATATGTTCCTGATAGCAAAACAGGACATAAGTTGCCGCTTGAAAAAGGTTGTCACAAATTAAAATTTTTGTTTTTCTAACCTCTCTCAATGTATATGTTCCTGATAGCAAAACAGGACATAAGTTGCTGCTTGAAAAAGGTAACAAATTAAATTTCTCCTTTTCTAACCTCTCTCAATGTATATGTTCCTGATAGCAAGACAGGACATAAGTTGCTGCTAGAAAAAGATTGTCACAAATTAAGATTTTTGTTTGTCTAACCTCTCTCAATGTATATGTTCCTGATAGCAAAACAGGACATAAGTTTCTGCTTGAAAAAGGTTGTCACAAATTAAATTATTAGTTTTCTAACCTCTCTCAATGTATATGTTCCTGATAGCAAGACAGGACATAAGTTGCTGCTAGAAAAAGATTGTCACAAATTAAGATTTTTGTTTGTCTAACCTCTCTCAATGTATATGTTCCTGATAGCAAAACAGGACATAAGTTTCTGCTTGAAAAAGGTTGTCACAAATTAAATTATTAGTTTTCTAACCTCTCTCAATGTATATGTTCCTGATAGCAAGACAGGACATAAGTTGCTGCTAGAAAAAGATTGTCAAAATTAAGATTTTTGTTTTTCTAACCTCTCTCAATGTATATGTTCCTGATAGCAAAACAGGACATAAGTTGCTGCTTGAAAAAGATTGTCACAAATTAAATTATTAGTTTTCTAACCTCTCTCAATGTATATGTTCCTGATAGCAAAATAAGACATAAGTTGCTGCTTGAAAAACGTTGTTACAAATTAAATTATTAGTTTTCTAACCTCTCTCAATGTATATGTTTCTGATAGCAAGACAGGACATAAGTTGCTGCTAGTAAAAGATTGTCACAAATTAAGATTTTTGTTTTTCTAACCTCTCTCAATGTATATGTACCTGATAGCAAAATAAGACATAAGTTGCTGCTTGAAAAAGGTTGTCACAAATTAAATTATTAGTTTTTCTAACCTCTCTCAATGTATATGTTCCTGATAGCAAAACAGGACATAAGTTGCTGCTTGAAAAAGGTAACAAATTAAATTTCTCTTTTTCTAACCTCTCTCAATGTATATGTTCCTGATAGCAAGACAGGACATAAGTTGCTGCTAGAAAAAGATTGTCAAAATTAAGATTTTTGTTTTTCTAACCTCTCTCAATGTATATGTTCCTGATAGCAAAACAGGACATAAGTTGCTGCTTGAAAAAGATTGTCACAAATTAAATTATTAGTTTTCTAACCTCTCTCAATGTATATGTTCCTGATAGCAAAATAAGACATAAGTTGCTGCTTGAGAAACGTTGTTACAAATTAAATTATTAGTTTTCTAACCTCTCTCAATGTATATGTTCCTGATAGCAAAACAGGACATAAGTTGATACATGAAAAAGTTTGTCATAAATTAAAATTTTTGATTTTCTAACCTCTCTCAATGTATATGTTCCTGATAGCAAAATAAGACATAAGTTGCTGCTTGAAAAAGGTTGTCACAAATTAAAATTTTTGTTTTTCTAACCTCTCTCAATGTATATGTTCCTGATAGCAAAACAGGACATAAGTTGCTGCTTGAAAAAGGTAACAAATTAAATTTCTCCTTTTCTAACCTCTCTCAATGTATATGTTCCTGATAGCAAGACAGGACATAAGTTGCTGCTAGAAAAAGATTGTCACAAATTAAGATTTTTGTTTGTCTAACCTCTCTCAATGTATATGTTCCTGATAGCAAAACAGGACATAAGTTTCTGCTTGAAAAAGGTTGTCACAAATTAAATTATTAGTTTTCTAACCTCTCTCAATGTATATGTTCCTGATAGCAAAACAGGACATAAGTTGCTGCTTGAAAAAGGTAACAAATTAAATTTCTCCTTTTCTAACCTCTCTCAATGTATATGTTCCTGATAGCAAGACAGGACATAAGTTGCTGCTAGAAAAAGATTGTCACAAATTAAGATTTTTGTTTGTCTAACCTCTCTCAATGTATATGTTCCTGATAGCAAAACAGGACATAAGTTTCTGCTTGAAAAAGGTTGTCACAAATTAAATTATTAGTTTTCTAACCTCTCTCAATGTATATGTTCCTGATAGCAAAACAGGACATAAGTTGCTGCTTGTAAAAGGTAACAAATTAAATTTCTCTTTTTCTAACCTCTCTCAATGTATATGTTCCTGATAGCAAGACAGGACATAAGTTGCTGCTAGAAAAAGATTGTCAAAATTAAGATTTTTGTTTTTCTAACCTCTCTCAATGTATATGTTCCTGATAGCAAAACAGGACATAAGTTGCTGCTAGAAAAAGATTGTCACAAATTAAATTATTAGTTTTCTAACCTCTCTCAATGTATATGTTCCTGATAGCAAAATAAGACATAAGTTGCTGCTTGAAAAACGTTGTTACAAATTAAATTATTAGTTTTCTAACCTCTCTCAATGTATATGTTCCTGATAGCAAAACAGGACATAAGTTGGTGCTTGAAAAAGTTTGTCATAAATTAAAATTTTTGATTTTCTAACCTCTCTCAATGTATATGTTCCTGATAGCAAAATAAGACATAAGTTGCTGCTTGAAAAAGGTTGTCACAAATTAAATTTTTATTTTTCTAACCTCTCTCAATCTATATGTTCCTGATAGCAAAACAGGACATAAGTTGCTCCTTAAGAAAGGTTGTCACAAATTAAAATTTTTGTTTTTCTAACCTCTCTCAATGTATATGTTCCTGATAGCAAAACAGGACATAAGTTGCTGCTTGAAAAAGGTTGTCACAAATTAAATTATTAGTTTTCTAACCTCTCTCAATGTATATGTTCCTGATAGCAAGACAGGACATAAGTTGCTGCTAGAAAAAGTTTGTCACAAATTAAGATTTTTGTTTGTCTAACCTCTCTCAATGTATATGTTCCTGATAGCAAAACAGGACATAAGTTTCTGCTTGAAAAAGGTTGTCACAAATTAAATTATTAGTTTTCTAACCTCTCTCAATGTATATGTTCCTGATAGCAAAATAAGACATAAGTTGCTGCTTGAAAAACGTTGTTACAAATTAAATTACTAGTTTTCTAACCTCTCTCAATGTATATGTTCCTGATAGCAAAACAGGACATAAGTTGGTGCTTGAAAAAGTTTGTCATAAATTAAAATTTTTGATTTTCTAACCTCTCTCAATGTATATGTTCCTGATAGCAAAATAAGACATAAGTTGCTGCTTGAAAAAGGTTGTCACAAATTAAATTTCTCCTTTTCTAACCTCTCTCAATGTATATGTTCCTGATAGCAAGACAGGACATAAGTTGCTGCTAGAAAAAGATTGTCACAAATTAAGATTTTTGTTTGTCTAACCTCTCTCAATGTATATGTTCCTGATAGCAAAACAGGACATAAGTTGCTGCTTGAAAAAGATTGTCACAAATTAAATTATTAGTTTTCTAACCTCTCTCAATCTATATGTTCCTGATAGCAAAACAGGACATAAGTTGCTGCTTAAAAAAGGTTGTCACAAATTAAAATTTTTGTTTTTCTAACCTCTCTCAATGTATATGTTCCTGATAGCAAAATAAGTCATAAGTTGCTGCTTGAAAAAGGTTGTCACAAATTAAATTATTAGTTTTCTAACCTCTCTCAATGTATATGTTCCTGATAGCAAAACAGGACATAAGTTGCTGCTTGAAAAAGGTTGTCACAAATTAAATTTTTATTTTTCTAACCTCTCTCAATGTATATGTTCCTGATAGCAAAACAGGACATAAGTTGCCGCTTGAAAAAGGTTGTCACAAATTAAAATTTTTGTTTTTCTAACCTCTCTCAATGTATATGTTCCTGATAGCAAAACAGGACATAAGTTGCTGCTTGAAAAAGGTAACAAATTAAATTTCTCCTTTTCTAACCTCTCTCAATGTATATGTTCCTGATAGCAAGACAGGACATAAGTTGCTGCTAGAAAAAGATTGTCACAAATTAAGATTTTTGTTTGTCTAACCTCTCTCAATGTATATGTACCTGATAGCAAAATAAGACATAAGTTGCTGCTTGAAAAAGGTTGTCACAAATTAAATTATTAGTTTTTCTAACCTCTCTCAATGTATATGTTCCTGATAGCAAAACAGGACATAAGTTGCTGCTTGAAAAAGGTAACAAATTAAATTTCTCTTTTTCTAACCTCTCTCAATGTATATGTTCCTGATAGCAAGACAGGACATAAGTTGCTGCTAGAAAAAGATTGTCAAAATTAAGATTTTTGTTTTTCTAACCTCTCTCAATGTATATGTTCCTGATAGCAAAACAGGACATAAGTTGCTGCTTGAAAAAGATTGTCACAAATTAAATTATTAGTTTTCTAACCTCTCTCAATGTATATGTTCCTGATAGCAAAATAAGACATAAGTTGCTGCTTGAAAAACGTTGTTACAAATTAAATTATTAGTTTTCTAACCTCTCTCAATGTATATGTTTCTGATAGCAAGACAGGACATAAGTTGCTGCTAGTAAAAGATTGTCACAAATTAAGATTTTTGTTTTTCTAACCTCTCTCAATGTATATGTACCTGATAGCAAAATAAGACATAAGTTGCTGCTTGAAAAAGGTTGTCACAAATTAAATTATTAGTTTTTCTAACCTCTCTCAATGTATATGTTCCTGATAGCAAAACAGGACATAAGTTGCTGCTTGAAAAAGGTAACAAATTAAATTTCTCTTTTTCTAACCTCTCTCAATGTATATGTTCCTGATAGCAAGACAGGACATAAGTTGCTGCTAGAAAAAGATTGTCAAAATTAAGATTTTTGTTTTTCTAACCTCTCTCAATGTATATGTTCCTGATAGCAAAACAGGACATAAGTTGCTGCTTGAAAAAGATTGTCACAAATTAAATTATTAGTTTTCTAACCTCTCTCAATGTATATGTTCCTGATAGCAAAATAAGACATAAGTTGCTGCTTGAGAAACGTTGTTACAAATTAAATTATTAGTTTTCTAACCTCTCTCAATGTATATGTTCCTGATAGCAAAACAGGACATAAGTTGATACATGAAAAAGTTTGTCATAAATTAAAATTTTTGATTTTCTAACCTCTCTCAATGTATATGTTCCTGATAGCAAAATAAGACATAAGTTGCTGCTTGAAAAAGGTTGTCACAAATTAAAATTTTTGTTTTTCTAACCTCTCTCAATGTATATGTTCCTGATAGCAAAACAGGACATAAGTTGCTGCTTGAAAAAGGTAACAAATTAAATTTCTCCTTTTCTAACCTCTCTCAATGTATATGTTCCTGATAGCAAGACAGGACATAAGTTGCTGCTAGAAAAAGATTGTCACAAATTAAGATTTTTGTTTGTCTAACCTCTCTCAATGTATATGTTCCTGATAGCAAAACAGGACATAAGTTTCTGCTTGAAAAAGGTTGTCACAAATTAAATTATTAGTTTTCTAACCTCTCTCAATGTATATGTTCCTGATAGCAAAACAGGACATAAGTTGCTGCTTGAAAAAGGTAACAAATTAAATTTCTCCTTTTCTAACCTCTCTCAATGTATATGTTCCTGATAGCAAGACAGGACATAAGTTGCTGCTAGAAAAAGATTGTCACAAATTAAGATTTTTGTTTGTCTAACCTCTCTCAATGTATATGTTCCTGATAGCAAAACAGGACATAAGTTTCTGCTTGAAAAAGGTTGTCACAAATTAAATTATTAGTTTTCTAACCTCTCTCAATGTATATGTTCCTGATAGCAAAACAGGACATAAGTTGCTGCTTGTAAAAGGTAACAAATTAAATTTCTCTTTTTCTAACCTCTCTCAATGTATATGTTCCTGATAGCAAGACAGGACATAAGTTGCTGCTAGCAAAAGATTGTCAAAATTAAGATTTTTGTTTTTCTAACCTCTCTCAATGTATATGTTCCTGATAGCAAAACAGGACATAAGTTGCTGCTAGAAAAAGATTGTCACAAATTAAATTATTAGTTTTCTAACCTCTCTCAATGTATATGTTCCTGATAGCAAAATAAGACATAAGTTGCTGCTTGAAAAACGTTGTTACAAATTAAATTATTAGTTTTCTAACCTCTCTCAATGTATATGTTCCTGATAGCAAAACAGGACATAAGTTGCTGCTTGTAAAAGGTAACAAATTAAATTTCTCTTTTTCTAACCTCTCTCAATGTATATGTTCCTGATAGCAAGACAGGACATAAGTTGCTGCTAGAAAAAGATTGTCAAAATTAAGATTTTTGTTTTTCTAACCTCTCTCAATGTATATGTTCCTGATAGCAAAACAGGACATAAGTTGCTGCTTGAAAAAGATTGTCACAAATTAAATTATTAGTTTTCTAACCTCTCTCAATGTATATGTTCCTGATAGCAAAATAAGACATAAGTTGCTGCTTGAAAAACGTTGTTACAAATTAAATTATTAGTTTTCTAACCTCTCTCAATGTATATGTTCCTGATAGCAAAACAGGACATAAGTTGCTGCTTGAAAAAGATTGTCACAAATTAAATTATTAGTTTTTTAACCTCTCTCAATCTATATGTTCCTGATAGCAAAACAGGACATAAGTTGCTGCTTAAAAAAGGTTGTCACAAATTAAAATTTTTGATTTTCTAACCTCTCTCAATGTATATGTTCCTGATAGCAAAATAAGACATAAGTTGCTGCTTGAAAAAGGTTGTCACAAATTAAATTTTTATTTTTCTAACCTCTCTCAATCTATATGTTCCTGATAGCAAAACAGGACATAAGTTGCTCCTTAAGAAAGGTTGTCACAAATTAAAATTTTTGTTTTTCTAACCTCTCTCAATGTATATGTTCCTGATAGCAAAACAGGACATAAGTTTCTGCTTGAAAAAGGTTGTCACAAATTAAATTATTAGTTTTCTAACCTCTCTCAATGTATATGTTCCTGATAGCAAGACAGGACATAAGTTGCTGCTAGAAAAAGATTGTCACAAATTAAGATTTTTGTTTGTCTAACCTCTCTCAATGTATATGTTCCTGATAGCAAAACAGGACATAAGTTTCTGCTTGAAAAAGGTTGTCACAAATTAAATTATTAGTTTTCTAACCTCTCTCAATGTATATGTTCCTGATAGCAAGACAGGACATAAGTTGCTGCTAGAAAAAGATTGTCAAAATTAAGATTTTTGTTTTTCTAACCTCTCTCAATGTATATGTTCCTGATAGCAAAACAGGACATAAGTTGCTGCTTGAAAAGGATTGTCACAAATTAAATTATTAGTTTTCTAACCTCTCTCAATGTATATGTTCCTGATAGCAAAATAAGACATAAGTTGCTGCTTGAAAAACGTTGTTACAAATTAAATTATTAGTTTTCTAACCTCTCTCAATGTATATGTTCCTGATAGCAAAACAGGACATAAGTTGGTGCTTGAAAAAGTTTGTCATAAATTAAAATTTTTGATTTTCTAACCTCTCTCAATGTATATGTTCCTGATAGCAAAATAAGACATAAGTTGCTGCTTGAAAAAGGTTGTCACAAATTAAATTTCTCCTTTTCTAACCTCTCTCAATGTATATGTTCCTGATAGCAAGACAGGACATAAGTTGCTGCTAGAAAAAGATTGTCACAAATTAAGATTTTTGTTTGTCTAACCTCTCTCAATGTATATGTTCCTGATAGCAAAACAGGACATAAGTTGCTGCTTGAAAAAGATTGTCACAAATTAAATTATTAGTTTTCTAACCTCTCTCAATCTATATGTTCCTGATAGCAAAACAGGACATAAGTTGCTGCTTAAAAAAGGTTGTCACAAATTAAAATTTTTGTTTTTCTAACCTCTCTCAATGTATATGTTCCTGATAGCAAAATAAGTCATAAGTTGCTGCTTGAAAAAGGTTGTCACAAATTAAATTATTAGTTTTCTAACCTCTCTCAATGTATATGTTCCTGATAGCAAAACAGGACATAAGTTGCTGCTTGAAAAAGGTTGTCACAAATTAAATTTTTATTTTTCTAACCTCTCTCAATGTATATGTTCCTGATAGCAAAACAGGACATAAGTTGCCGCTTGAAAAAGGTTGTCACAAATTAAAATTTTTGTTTTTCTAACCTCTCTCAATGTATATGTTCCTGATAGCAAAACAGGACATAAGTTGCTGCTTGAAAAAGGTAACAAATTAAATTTCTCCTTTTCTAACCTCTCTCAATGTATATGTTCCTGATAGCAAGACAGGACATAAGTTGCTGCTAGAAAAAGATTGTCACAAATTAAGATTTTTGTTTGTCTAACCTCTCTCAATGTATATGTTCCTGATAGCAAAACAGGACATAAGTTTCTGCTTGAAAAAGGTTGTCACAAATTAAATTATTAGTTTTCTAACCTCTCTCAATGTATATGTTCCTGATAGCAAAACAGGACATAAGTTGCTGCTTGAAAAAGGTAACAAATTAAATTTCTCCTTTTCTAACCTCTCTCAATGTATATGTTCCTGATAGCAAGACAGGACATAAGTTGCTGCTAGAAAAAGATTGTCACAAATTAAGATTTTTGTTTGTCTAACCTCTCTCAATGTATATGTTCCTGATAGCAAAACAGGACATAAGTTTCTGCTTGAAAAAGGTTGTCACAAATTAAATTATTAGTTTTCTAACCTCTCTCAATGTATATGTTCCTGATAGCAAAACAGGACATAATTTGCTGCTTGTAAAAGGTAACAAATTAAATTTCTCTTTTTCTAACCTCTCTCAATGTATATGTTCCTGATAGCAAGACAGGACATAAGTTGCTGCTAGAAAAAGATTGTCAAAATTAAGATTTTTGTTTTTCTAACCTCTCTCAATGTATATGTTCCTGATAGCAAAACAGGACATAAGTTGCTGCTAGAAAAAGATTGTCACAAATTAAATTATTAGTTTTCTAACCTCTCTCAATGTATATGTTCCTGATAGCAAAATAAGACATAAGTTGCTGCTTGAAAAACGTTGTTACAAATTAAATTATTAGTTTTCTAACCTCTCTCAATGTATATGTTCCTGATAGCAAAATAAGACATAAGTTGCTGCTTGAAAAAGGTTGTCACAAATTAAATTTTTATTTTTCTAACCTCTCTCAATCTATATGTTCCTGATAGCAAAACAGGACATAAGTTGCTCCTTAAGAAAGGTTTTCACAAATTAAAATTTTTGTTTTTCTAACCTCTCTCAATGTATATGTTCCTGATAGCAAAATAAGTCATAAGTTGCTGCTTGAAAAAGGTTGTCACAAATTAAATTATTAGTTTTCTAACCTCTCTCAATGTATATGTTCCTGATAGCAAAACAGGACATAAGTTGCTGCTTGAAAAAGGTTGTCACAAATTAAATTTTTATTTTTCTAACCTCTCTCAATGTATATGTTCCTGATAGCAAAACAGGACATAAGTTGCCGCTTGAAAAAGGTTGTCACAAATTAAAATTTTTGTTTTTCTAACCTCTCTCAATGTATACGTTCCTGATAGCAAAACAGGACATAAGTTGCTGCTTGAAAAAGGTAACAAATTAAATTTTTCTTTTTCTAACCTCTCTCAATGTATATGTTTCTGATAGCAAGACAAGACATAAGTTGCTGCTAGTAAAAGATTGTCACAAATTAAGATTTTTGTTTTTCTAACCTCTCTCAATGTATATGTACCTGATAGCAAAATAAGACATAAGTTGCTGCTTGAAAAAGGTTGTCACAAATTAAATTATTAGTTTTCTAACCTCTCTCAATGTATATGTTCCTGATAGCAAAACAGGACATAAGTTGCTGCTTGAAAAAGGTAACAAATTAAATTTCTCTTTTTCTAACCTCTCTCAATGTATATGTTCCTGATAGCAAGACAGGACATAAGTTGCTGCTAGAAAAAGATTGTCAAAATTAAGATTTTTGTTTTTCTAACCTCTCTCAATGTATATGTTCCTGATAGCAAAACAGGACATAAGTTGCTGCTTGAAAAAGATTGTCACAAATTAAATTATTAGTTTTCTAACCTCTCTCAATGTATATGTTCCTGATAGCAAAATAAGACATAAGTTGCTGCTTGAGAAACGTTGTTACAAATTAAATTATTAGTTTTCTAACCTCTCTCAATGTATATGTTCCTGATAGCAAAACAGGACATAAGTTGATGCTTGAAAAAGTTTGTCATAAATTAAAATTTTTGATTTTCTAACCTCTCTCAATGTATATGTTCCTGATAGCAAAATAAGACATAAGTTGCTGCTTGAAAAAGGTTGTCACAAATTAAATTTTTATTTTTCTAACCTCTCTCAATCTATATGTTCCTGATAGCAAAACAGGACATAAGTTGCTCCTTAAGAAAGGTTGTCACAAATTAAAATTTTTGTTTTTCTAACCTCTCTCAATGTATATGTTCCTGATAGCAAAATAAGTCATAAGTTGCTGCTTGAAAAAGGTTGTCACAAATTAAATTATTAGTTTTCTAACCTCTCTCAATGTATATGTTCCTGATAGCAAAACAGGACATAAGTTGCTGCTGGAAAAAGGTTGTCACAAATTAAATTTTTATTTTTCTGACCTCTCTCAATGTATATGTTCCTGATAGCAAAACAGGACATAAGTTGCCGCTTGAAAAAGGTTGTCACAAATTAAAATTTTTGTTTTTCTAACCTCTCTCAATGTATATGTTCCTGATAGCAAAACAGGACATAAGTTGCTGCTTGAAAAAGGTAACAAATTAAATTTCTCCTTTTCTAACCTCTCTCAATGTATATGTTCCTGATAGCAAGACAGGACATAAGTTGCTGCTAGAAAAAGATTGTCACAAATTAAGATTTTTGTTTGTCTAACCTCTCTCAATGTATATGTTCCTGATAGCAAAACAGGACATAAGTTGCTGCTTGAAAAAGATTGTCACAAATTAAATTATTAGTTTTCTAACCTCTCTCAATCTATATGTTCCTGATAGCAAAACAGGACATAAGTTGCTGCTTAAAAAAGGTTGTCACAAATTAAAATTTTTGTTTTTCTAACCTCTCTCAAAGTATATGTTCCTGATAGCAAAATAAGTCATAAGTTGCTGCTTGAAAAAGGTTGTCACAAATTAAATTATTAGTTTTCTAACCTCTCTCAATGTATATGTTCCTGATAGCAAAACAGGACATAAGTTGCTGCTTGAAAAAGGTTGTCACAAATTAAATTTTTATTTTTCTAACCTCTCTCAATGTATATGTTCCTGATAGCAAAACAGGACATAAGTTGCCGCTTGAAAAAGGTTGTCACAAATTAAAATTTTTGTTTTTCTAACCTCTCTCAATGTATATGTTCCTGATAGCAAAACAGGACATAAGTTGCTGCTTGAAAAAGGTAACAAATTAAATTTCTCCTTTTCTAACCTCTCTCAATGTATATGTTCCTGATAGCAAGACAGGACATAAGTTGCTGCTAGAAAAAGATTGTCACAAATTAAGATTTTTGTTTGTCTAACCTCTCTCAATGTATATGTTCCTGATAGCAAAACAGGACATAAGTTTCTGCTTGAAAAAGGTTGTCACAAATTAAATTATTAGTTTTCTAACCTCTCTCAATGTATATGTTCCTGATAGCAAGACAGGACATAAGTTGCTGCTAGAAAAAGATTGTCACAAATTAAGATTTTTGTTTGTCTAACCTCTCTCAATGTATATGTTCCTGATAGCAAGACAGGACATAAGTTGCTGCTAGAAAAAGATTGTCACAAATTAAATTATTAGTTTTCTAACCTCTCTCAATGTATATGTTCCTGATAGCAAAATAAGACATAAGTTGCAGCTTGAAAAACGTTGTTACAAATTAAATTATTAGTTTTCTAACCTCTCTCAATGTATATGTTCCTGATAGCAAAACAGGACATAAGTTGGTGCTTGAAAAAGTTTGTCACAAATTAAATTATTAGTTTTCTAACCTCTCTCAATGTATATGTTCCTGATAGCAAAATAAGACATAAGTTGCAGCTTGAAAAACGTTGTTACAAATTAAATTATTAGTTTTCTAACCTCTCTCAATGTATATGTTCCTGATAGCAAAACAGGACATAAGTTGGTGCTTGAAAAAGTTTGTCATAAATTAAAATTTTTGATTTTCTAACCTCTCTCAATGTATATGTTCCTGATAGCAAAATAAGACATAAGTTGCTGCTTGAAAAAGGTTGTCACAAATTAAATTTCTCCTTTTCTAACCTCTCTCAATGTATATGTTCCTGATAGCAAGACAGGACATAAGTTGCTGCTAGAAAAAGATTGTCACAAATTAAGATTTTTGTTTGTCTAACCTCTCTCAATGTATATGTTCCTGATAGCAAGACAGGACATAAGTTGCTGCTAGAAAAAGATTGTCACAAATTAAATTATTAGTTTTCTAACCTCTCTCAATGTATATGTTCCTGATAGCAAAATAAGACATAAGTTGCAGCTTGAAAAACGTTGTTACAAATTAAATTATTAGTTTTCTAACCTCTCTCAATGTATATGTTCCTGATAGCAAAACAGGACATAAGTTGCTGCTTGAAAAAGATTGTCACAAATTAAATTATTAGTTTTCTAACCTCTCTCAATGTATATGTTCCTGATAGCAAAATAAGACATAAGTTGCAGCTTGAAAAACGTTGTTACAAATTAAATTATTAGTTTTCTAACCTCTCTCAATGTATATGTTCCTGATAGCAAAACAGGACATAAGTTGGTGCTTGAAAAAGTTTGTCATAAATTAAAATTTTTGATTTTCTAACCTCTCTCAATGTATATGTTCCTGATAGCAAAATAAGACATAAGTTGCTGCTTGAAAAAGGTTGTCACAAATTAAATTTCTCCTTTTCTAACCTCTCTCAATGTATATGTTCCTGATAGCAAGACAGGACATAAGTTGCTGCTAGAAAAAGATTGTCACAAATTAAGATTTTTGTTTGTCTAACCTCTCTCAATGTATATGTTCCTGATAGCAAAACAGGACATAAGTTGCTGCTTGAAAAAGATTGTCACAAATTAAATTATTAGTTTTCTAACCTCTCTCAATGTATATGTTCCTGATAGCAAAACAGGACATAAGTTGCTGCTTGAAAAAGGTTGTCACAAATTAAATTTTTATTTTTCTAACCTCTCTCAATCTATATGTTCCTGATAGCAAAACAGGACATAAGTTGCTGCTTGAAAAAGGTTGTCACAAATTAAAGTTTTTGTTTTTCTAACCTCTCTCAATGTATATGTTCCTGATAGCAAAATAAGACATAAGTTGCTGCTTGAAAAACGCTGTTACAAATTAAATTATTAGTTTTCTAACCTCTCTCAATGTATATGTTCCTGATAGCAAAACAGGACATAAGTTGCCGCTTGAAAAAGGTTGTCACAAATTAAAATTTTTGTTTTTCTAACCTCTCTCAATGTATATGTTCCTGATAGCAAAACACGACATAAGTTGCTGCTTGAAAAAGGTAACAAATTAAATTTCTCCTTTTCTAACCTCTCTCAATGTATATGTTCCTGATAGCAAGACAGGACATAAGTTGCTGCTAGAAAAAGATTGTCAAAATTAAGATTTTTGTTTTTCTAACCTCTCTCAATGTATATGTTCCTGATAGCAAAACAGGACATAAGTTGCTGCTTGAAAAAGATTGTCACAAATTAAATTATTAGTTTTCTAACCTCTCTCAATGTATATGTTCCTGATAGCAAAATAAGACATAAGTTGCTGCTTGAGAAACGTTGTTACAAATTAAATTATTAGTTTTCTAACCTCTCTCAATGTATATGTTCCTGATAGCAAAAGAGGACATAAGTTGATGCTTGAAAAAGTTTGTCATAAATTAAAATTTTTGATTTTCTAACCTCTCTCAATGTATATGTTCCTGATAGCAAAATAAGACATAAGTTGCTGCTTGAAAAAGGTTGTCACAAATTAAATTTTTATTTTTCTAACCTCTCTCAATCTATATGTTCCTGATAGCAAAACAGGACATAAGTTGCTCCTTAAGAAAGGTTGTCACAAATTAAAATTTTTGTTTTTCTAACCTCTCTCAATGTATATGTTCCTGATAGCAAAATAAGTCATAAGTTGCTGCATGAAAAAGGTTGTCACAAATTAAATTATTAGTTTTCTAACCTCTCTCAATGTATATGTTCCTGATAGCAAAACAGGACATAAGTTGCTGCTGGAAAAAGGTTGTCACAAATTAAATTTTTATTTTTCTAACCTCTCTCAATGTATATGTTCCTGATAGCAAAACAGGACATAAGTTGCCGCTTGAAAAAGGTTGTCACAAATTAAAATTTTTGTTTTTCTAACCTCTCTCAATGTATATGTTCCTGATAGCAAAACAGGACATAAGTTGCTGCTTGAAAAAGGTAACAAATTAAATTTCTCCTTTTCTAACCTCTCTCAATGTATATGTTCCTGATAGCAAGACAGGACATAAGTTGCTGCTAGAAAAAGATTGTCACAAATTAAGATTTTTGTTTGTCTAACCTCTCTCAATGTATATGTTCCTGATAGCAAAACAGGACATAAGTTGCTGCTTGAAAAAGATTGTCACAAATTAAATTATTAGTTTTCTAACCTCTCTCAATCTATATGTTCCTGATAGCAAAACAGGACATAAGTTGCTGCTTAAAAAAGGTTGTCACAAATTAAAATTTTTGTTTTTCTAACCTCTCTCAATGTATATGTTCCTGATAGCAAAATAAGTCATAAGTTGCTGCTTGAAAAAGGTTGTCACAAATTAAATTATTAGTTTTCTAACCTCTCTCAATGTATATGTTCCTGATAGCAAAACAGGACATAAGTTGCTGCTTGAAAAAGGTTGTCACAAATTAAATTTTTATTTTTCTAACCTCTCTCAATGTATATGTTCCTGATAGCAAAACAGGACATAAGTTGCCGCTTGAAAAAGGTTGTCACAAATTAAAATTTTTGTTTTTCTAACCTCTCTCAATGTATATGTCCCTGATAGCAAAACAGGACATAAGTTGCTGCTTGAAAAAGGTAACAAATTAAATTTCTCCTTTTCTAACCTCTCTCAATGTATATGTTCCTGATAGCAAGACAGGACATAAGTTGCTGCTAGAAAAAGATTGTCACAAATTAAGATTTTTGTTTGTCTAACCTCTCTCAATGTATATGTTCCTGATAGCAAAACAGGACATACGTTTCTGCTTGAAAAAGGTTGTCACAAATTAAATTATTAGTTTTCTAACCTCTCTCAATGTATATGTTCCTGATAGCAAAACAGGACATAAGTTGCTGCTTGTAAAAGGTAACAAATTAAATTTCTCTTTTTCTAACCTCTCTCAATGTATATGTTCCTGATAGCAAGACAGGACATAAGTTGCTGCTAGAAAAAGATTGTCAAAATTAAGATTTTTGTTTTTCTAACCTCTCTCAATGTATATGTTCCTGATAGCAAAACAGGACATAAGTTGCTGCTTGAAAAAGATTGTCACAAATTAAATTATTAGTTTTCTAACCTCTCTCAATGTATATGTTCCTGATAGCAAAATAAGACATAAGTTGCTGCTTGAAAAACGTTGTTACAAATTAAATTATTAGTTTTCTAACCTCTCTCAATGTATATGTTCCTGATAGCAAAACAGGACATAAGTTGGTGCTTGAAAAAGTTTGTCATAAATTAAAATTTTTGATTTTCTAACCTCTCTCAATGTATATGTTCCTGATAGCAAAATAAGACATAAGTTGCTGCTTGAAAAAGGTTGTCACAAATTAAATTTTTATTTTTCTAACCTCTCTCAATGTATATGTTCCTGATAGCAAAACAGGACATAAGTTGCTCCTTAAGAAAGGTTGTCACAAATTAAAATTTTTGTTTTTCTAACCTCTCTCAATGTATATGTTCCTGATAGCAAAATAAGTCATAAGTTGCTGCTTGAAAAAGGTTGTCACAAATTAAATTATTAGTTTTCTAACCTCTCTCAATGTATATGTTCCTGATAGCAAAACAGGACATAAGTTGCTGCTTGAAAAAGGTTGTCACAAATTAAATTTTTATTTTTCTAACCTCTCTCAATGTATATGTTCTTGATAGCAAAACAGGACATAAGTTGCCGCTTGAAAAAGGTTGTCACAAATTAAAATTTTTGTTTTTCTAACCTCTCTCAATGTATATGTTCCTGATAGCAAAACAGGACATAAGTGGCTGCTTGAAAAAGGTAACAAATTAAATTTCTCCTTTTCTAACCTCTCTCAATGTATATGTTCCTGATAGCAAGACAGGACATAAGTTGCTGCTAGAAAAAGATTGTCACAAATTAAGATTTTTGTTTGTCTAACCTCTCTCAATGTATATGTTCCTGATAGCAAAACAGGACATAAGTTGCTGCTTGAAAAAGATTGTCACAAATTAAATTATTAGTTTTCTAACCTCTCTCAATCTATATGTTCCTGATAGCAAAACAGGACATAAGTTGCTGCTTAAAAAAGGTTGTCACAAATTAAATTTTTATTTTTCTAACCTCTCTCAATCTATATGTTCCTGATAGCAAAACAGGACATAAGTTGCTGCTTGAAAAAGGTTGTCACAAATTAAAGTTTTTGTTTTTCTAACCTCTCTCAATGTATATGTTCCTGATAGCAAAATAAGACATAAGTTGCTGCTTGAAAAACGCTGTTACAAATTAAATTATTAGTTTTCTAACCTCTCTCAATGTATATGTTCCTGATAGCAAAGCAGGACATAAGTTGCTGCTTAAAAAAGGTTGTCACAAATTAAATTTTTATTTTTCTAACCTCTCTCAATCTATATGTTCCTGATAGCAAAACAGGACATAAGTTGCTGCTTGAAAAAGGTTGTCACAAATTAAAGTTTTTGTTTTTCTAACCTCTCTCAATGTATATGTTCCTGATAGCAAAACAGGACATAAGTTGCTCCTTAAGAAAGGTTGTCACAAATTAAAATTTTTGTTTTTCTAACCTCTCTCAATGTATATGTTCCTGATAGCAAAATAAGTCATAAGTTGCTGCTTGAAAAAGGTTGTCACAAATTAAATTATTAGTTTTCTAACCTCTCTCAATGTATATGTTCCTGATAGCAAAACAGGACATAAGTTGCTGCTTGAAAAAGGTTGTCAAAAATTAAATTTTTATTTTTCTAACCTCTCTCAATGTATATGTTCCTGATAGCAAAACAGGACATAAGTTGCCGCTTGAAAAAGGTTGTCACAAATTAAAATTTTTGTTTTTCTAACCTCTCTCAATGTATATGTTCCTGATAGCAAAACAGGACATAAGTTGCTGCTTGAAAAAGGTAACAAATTAAATTTCTCATTTTCTAACCTCTCTCAATGTATATGTTCCTGATAGCAAGACAGGACATAAGTTGCTGCTAGAAAAAGATTGTCACAAATTAAGATTTTTGTTTGTCTAACCTCTCTCAATGTATATGTCCCTGATAGCAAAACAGGACATAAGTTGCTGCTTGAAAAAGATTGTCACAAATTAAATTATTAGTTTTCTAACCTCTCTCAATCTATATGTTCCTGATAGCAAAACAGGACATAAGTTGCTGCTTAAAAAAGGTTGTCACAAATTAAAATTTTTGTTTTTCTAACCTCTCTCAATGTATATGTTCCTGATAGCAAAATAAGACATAAGTTGCTGCTTGAAAAACGCTGTTACAAATTAAATTATTAGTTTTCTAACCTCTCTCAATGTATATGTTCCTGATAGCAAAACAGGACATAAGTTGCTGCTTGAAAACGGTTGTCACAAATTAAATTATTAGTTTTCTAACCTCTCTCAATGTATATGTTCCTGATAGCAAAAAAGGACATAAGTTGCTGCTTGAAAAAGGTTGTCACAAATTAAAGTTTTTGTTTTTCTAACCTCTCTCAATGTATATGTTCCTGATAGCAAAATAAGACATAAGTTGCTGCTTGAAAACGGTTGTCACAAATTAAATTTTTATTTTTCTAACCTCTCTTAATCTATATGTTCCTGATAGCAAAACAGGACATAATTTGCTGCTTGAAAAAGGTAACAAATTAAATTTTTCTTTTTCTAACCTCTCTCAATGTATATGTTTCTGATAGCAAAACAGGACATAAGTTGCTGCTAGTAAAAGATTGTCACAAATTAAGATTTTTGTTTTTCTAACCTCTCTCAATGTATATGTTCCTGATAGCAAAATAAGACATAAGTTGCTGCTTGAAAAAGGTTGTCACAAATTAAATTATTAGTTTTCTAACCTCTCTCAATGTATATGTTCCTGATAGCAAAACAGGACATAAGTTGCTGCTTGAAAAAGGTAACAAATTAAATTTCTCTTTTTCTAACCTCTCTCAATGTATATGTTCCTGATAGCAAGACAGGACATAAGTTGCTGCTAGAAAAAGATTGTCAAAATTAAGATTTTTGTTTTTCTAACCTCTCTCAATGTATATGTTCCTGATAGCAAAACAGGACATAAGTTGCTGCTTGAAAAACGTTGTCACAAATTAAATTATTAGTTTTCTAACCTCTCTCAATGTATATGTTCCTGATAGCAAAATAAGACATAAGTTGCTGCTTGAAAAACGTTGTTACAAATTAAATTATTAGTTTTCTAACCTCTCTCAATGTATATGTTCCTGATAGCAAAACAGGACATAAGTTGATGCTTGAAAAAGTTTGTCATAAATTAAAATTTTTGATTTTCTAACCTCTCTCAATGTATATGTTCCTGATAGCAAAATAAGACATAAGTTGCTGCTTGAAAAAGGTTGTCACAAATTAAATTTTTATTTTTCTAACCTCTCTCAATCTATATGTTCCTGATAGTAAAACAGGACATAAGTTGCTCCTTAAGAAAGGTTGTCACAAATTAAAATTTTTGTTTTTCTAACCTCTCTCAATGTATATGTTCCTGATAGCAAAATAAGTCATAAGTTGCTGCTTGAAAAAGGTTGTCACAAATTAAATTATTAGTTTTCTAACCTCTCTCAATGTATATGTTCCTGATAGCAAAACAGGACATAAGTTGCTGCTTGAAAAAGGTTGTCACAAATTAAATTTTTATTTTTCTAACCTCTCTCAATGTATATGTTCCTGATAGCAAAACAGGACATAAGTTGCCGCTTGAAAAAGGTTGTCACAAATTAAAATTTTTGTTTTTCTAACCTCTCTCAATGTATATGTTCCTGATAGCAAAACAGGACATAAGTTGCTGCTTGAAAAAGGTAACAAATTAAATTTCTCCTTTTCTAACCTCTCTCAATGTATATGTTCCTAATAGCAAGACAGGACATAAGTTGCTGCTAGAAAAAGATTGTCACAAATTAAGATTTTTGTTTGTCTAACCTCTCTCAATGTATATGTTCCTGATAGCAAAACAGGACATAAGTTGCTGCTTGAAAAAGGTTGTCACAAATTAAATTATTAGTTTTCTAACCTCTCTCAATCTATATGTTCCTGATAGCAAAACAGGACATAAGTTGCTGCTTAAAAAAGGTTGTCACAAATTAAAATTTTTGTTTTTCTAACCTCTCTCAATGTATATGTTCCTGATAGCAAAATAAGTCATAAGTTGCTGCTTGAAAAAGGTTGTCACAAATTAAATTATTAGTTTTCTAACCTCTCTCAATCTATATGTTCCTGATAGCAAAACAGGACATAAGTTGCTGCTTAAAAAATGTTGTCACAAATTAAATTTTTATTTTTCTAACCTCTCTCAATCTATATGTTCCTGATAGCAAAACAGGACATAAGTTGCTGCTTGAAAAAGGTTGTCACAAATTAAAATTTTTGTTTTTCTAACCTCTCTCAATGTATATGTTCCTGATAGCAAAATAAGACATAAGTTGCTGCTTGAAAAACGCTGTTACAAATTAAATTATTAGTTTTCTAACCTCTCTCAATGTATATGTTCCTGATAGCAAAACAGGACATAAGTTGCTGCTTGAAAACGGTTGTCACAAATTAAATTATTAGTTTTCTAACCTCTCTCAATGTATATGTTCCTGATAGCAAAAAAGGACATAAGTTGCTGCTTGAAAAAGGTTGTCACAAATTAAAGTTTTTGTTTTTCTAACCTCTCTCAATGTATATGTTCCTGATAGCAAAATAAGACATAAGTTGCTGCTTGAAAACGGTTGTCACAAATTAAATTTTTATTTTTCTAACCTCTCTTAATCTATATGTTCCTGATAGCAAAACAGGACATAATTTGCTGCTTGAAAAAGGTAACAAATTAAATTTTTCTTTTTCTAACCTCTCTCAATGTATATGTTTCTGATAGCAAAACAGGACATAAGTTGCTGCTAGTAAAAGATTGTCACAAATTAAGAGTTTTGTTTTTCTAACCTCTCTCAATGTATATGTTCCTGATAGCAAAATAAGACATAAGTTGCTGCTTGAAAAAGGTTGTCACAAATTAAATTATTAGTTTTCTAACCTCTCTCAATGTATATGTTCCTGATAGCAAAACAGGACATAAGTTGCTGCTTGAAAAAGGTAACAAATTAAATTTCTCTTTTTCTAACCTCTCTCAATGTATATGTTCCTGATAGCAAGACAGGACATAAGTTGCTGCTAGAAAAAGATTGTCAAAATTAAGATTTTTGTTTTTCTAACCTCTCTCAATGTATATGTTCCTGATAGCAAAACAGGACATAAGTTGCTGCTTGAAAAAGGTTGTCACAAATTAAATTATTAGTTTTCTAACCTCTCTCAATGTATATGTTCCTGATAGCAAAATAAGACATAAGTTGCTGCTTGAAAAACGTTGTTACAAATTAAATTATTAGTTTTCTAACCTCTCTCAATGTATATGTTCCTGATAGCAAAACAGGACATAAGTTGATGCTTGAAAAAGTTTGTCATAAATTAAAATTTTTGATTTTCTAACCTCTCTCAATGTATATGTTCCTGATAGCAAAATAAGACATAAGTTGCTGCTTGAAAAAGGTTGTCACAAATTAAATTTTTATTTTTCTAACCTCTCTCAATCTATATGTTCCTGATAGTAAAACAGGACATAAGTTGCTCCTTAAGAAAGGTTGTCACAAATTAAAATTTTTGTTTTTCTAACCTCTCTCAATGTATATGTTCCTGATAGCAAAATAAGTCATAAGTTGCTGCTTGAAAAAGGTTGTCACAAATTAAATTATTAGTTTTCTAACCTCTCTCAATGTATATGTTCCTGATAGCAAAACAGGACATAAGTTGCTGCTTGAAAAAGGTTGTCACAAATTAAATTTTTATTTTTCTAACCTCTCTCAATGTATATGTTCCTGATAGCAAAACAGGACATAAGTTGCCGCTTGAAAAATGTTGTCACAAATTAAAATTTTTGTTTTTCTAACCTCTCTCAATGTATATGTTCCTGATAGCAAAACAGGACATAAGTTGCTGCTTGAAAAACGTAACAAATTAAATTTCTCCTTTTCTAACCTCTCTCAATGTATATGTTCCTGATAGCAAGACAGGACATAAGTTGCTGCTAGAAAAAGATTGTCACAAATTAAGATTTTTGTTTGTCTAACCTCTCTCAATGCATATGTTCCTGATAGCAAAACAGGACATAAGTTGCTGCTTGAAAAAGATTGTCACAAATTAAATTATTAGTTTTCTAACCTATCTCAATCTATATGTTCCTGATAGCAAAACAGGACATAAGTTGCTGCTTAAAAAAGGTTGTCACAAATTAAATTTTTATTTTTCTAACCTCTCTCAATCTATATGTTCCTGATAGCAAAACAGGACATAAGTTGCTGCTTGAAAAAGGTTGTCACAAATTAAAGTTTTTGTTTTTCTAACCTCTCTCAATGTATATGTTCCTGATAGCAAAATAAGACATAAGTTGCTGCTTGAAAAACGCTGTTACAAATTAAATTATTAGTTTTGTAACCTCTCTCAATGTATATGTTCCTGATAGCAAAACAGGACATAAGTTGCCGCTTGAAAAAGGTTGTCACAAATTAAAATTTTTGTTTTTCTAACCTCTCTCAATGTATATGTTCCTGATAGCAAAACACGACATAAGTTGCTGCTTGAAAAAGGTAACAAATTCAATTTCTCCTTTTCTAACCTCTCTCAATGTATATGTTCCTGATAGCAAGACAGGACATAAGTTGCTGCTAGAAAAAGATTGTCACAAATTAAGATTTTTGTTTGTCTAACCTCTCTCAATGTATATGTTCCTGATAGCAAAACAGGACATAAGTTGCTGCTTGAAAAAGGTTGTCACAAATTAAATTATTAGTTTTCTAACCTCTCTCAATCTATATGTTCCTGATAGCAAAACAGGACATAAGTTGCTGCTTAAAAAAGGTTGTAACAAATTAAATTTTTATTTTTCTAACCTCTCTCAATCTATATGTTCCTGATAGCAAAACAGGACATAAGTTGCTGCTTGAAAAAGGTTGTCACAAATTAAAGTTTTTGTTTTTCTAACCTCTCTCAATGTATATGTTCCTGATAGCAAAACACGACATAAGTTGCTGCTTGAAAAAGGTAACAAATTAAATTTCTCCTTTTCTAACCTCTCTCAATGTATATGTTCCTGATAGCAAGACAGGACATAATTTGCTGCTAGAAAAAGATTGTCACAAATTAAGATTTTTGTTTGTCTAACCTCTCTCAATGTATATGTTCCTGATAGCAAAACAGGACATAAGTTGCTGCTTGAAAAAGATTGTCACAAATTAAATTATGAGTTTTCTAACCTCTCTCAATCTATATGTTCCTGATAGCAAAACAGGACATAAGTTGCTGCTTAAAAAAGGTTGTCACAAATTAAATTTTTATTTTTCTAACCTCTCTCAATCTATATGTTCCTGATAGCAAAACAGGACATAAGTTGCTGCTTGAAAAAGGTTGTCACAAATTAAAGTTTTTGTTTTTCTAACCTCTCTCAATGTATATGTTCCTGATATCAAAACAGGACATAAGTTGCTGCTTGAAAAAGATTGTCACAAATTAAATTATTAGTTTTCTAACCTCTCTCAATATATATGTTCCTGATAGCAAAACAGGACATAAGTTGCTGCTTGAAAAAGGTTGTCACAAATTAAATTTTTATTTTTCTAACCTCTCTCAATCTATATGTTCCTGATAGCAAAACAGGACATAAGTTGCTCCTTGAGAAAGGTTGTCACAAATTAAAATTTTTGTTTGTCTAACCTCTCTCAATGTATATGTTCCTGATAGCAAAATACGACATAAGTTGCTGCTTGAAAAAGGTTGTCACAAATTAAATTATTAGTTTTCTAACCTCTCTCAATGTATATGTTCCTGATAGCAAAACAGGACATAAGTTGCCGCTTGAAAAAGGTTGTCACAAATTAAAATTTTTGTTTTTCTAACCTCTCTCAATGTATATGTTCCTGATAGCAAAACAGGACATAAGTTGCTGCTTGAAAAACGCTGTTACAAATTAAATTATTAGTTTTCTAACCTCTCTCAATGTATATGTTCCTGATAGCAAAACAGGACATAAGTTGCTGCTTGAAAACGGTTGTCACAAATTAAATTATTAGTTTTCTAACCTCTCTCAATGTATATGTTCCTGATAGCAAAAAAGGACATAAGTTGCTGCTTGAAAACGGTTGTCACAAATTAAATTATTAGTTTTCTAACCTCTCTCAATCTATATGTTCCTGATAGCAAAACAGGACATAAGTTGCTGCTTAAAAAATGTTGTCACAAATTAAATTTTTATTTTTCTAACCTCTCTCAATCTATATGTTCCTGATAGCAAAACAGGACATAAGTTGCTGCTTGAAAAAGGTTGTCACAAATTAAAATTTTTGTTTTTCTAACCTCTCTCAATGTATATGTTCCTGATAGCAAAATAAGACATAAGTTGCTGCTTGAAAAACGCTGTTACAAATTAAATTATTAGTTTTCTAACCTCTCTCAATGTATATGTTCCTGATAGCAAAACAGGACATAAGTTGCTGCTTGAAAACGGTTGTCACAAATTAAATTATTAGTTTTCTAACCTCTCTCAATGTATATGTTCCTGATAGCAAAAAAGGACATAAGTTGCTGCTTGAAAAAGGTTGTCACAAATTAAAGTTTTTGTTTTTCTAACCTCTCTCAATGTATATGTTCCTGATAGCAAAATAAGACATAAGTTGCTGCTTGAAAACGGTTGTCACAAATTAAATTTTTATTTTTCTAACCTCTCTTAATCTATATGTTCCTGATAGCAAAACAGGACATAATTTGCTGCTTGAAAAAGGTAACAAATTAAATTTTTCTTTTTCTAACCTCTCTCAATGTATATGTTTCTGATAGCAAAACAGGACATAAGTTGCTGCTAGTAAAAGATTGTCACAAATTAAGAGTTTTGTTTTTCTAACCTCTCTCAATGTATATGTTCCTGATAGCAAAATAAGACATAAGTTGCTGCTTGAAAAAGGTTGTCACAAATTAAATTATTAGTTTTCTAACCTCTCTCAATGTATATGTTCCTGATAGCAAAACAGGACATAAGTTGCTGCTTGAAAAAGGTAACAAATTAAATTTCTCTTTTTCTAACCTCTCTCAATGTATATGTTCCTGATAGCAAGACAGGACATAAGTTGCTGCTAGAAAAAGATTGTCAAAATTAAGATTTTTGTTTTTCTAACCTCTCTCAATGTATATGTTCCTGATAGCAAAACAGGACATAAGTTGCTGCTTGAAAAACGTTGTCACAAATTAAATTATTAGTTTTCTAACCTCTCTCAATGTTCCTGATAGCAAAATAAGACATAAGTTGCTGCTTGAAAAACGTTGTTACAAATTAAATTATTAGTTTTCTAACCTCTCTCAATGTATATGTTCCTGATAGCAAAACAGGACATAAGTTGATGCTTGAAAAAGTTTGTCATAAATTAAAATTTTTGATTTTCTAACCTCTCTCAATGTATATGTTCCTGATAGCAAAATAAGACATAAGTTGCTGCTTGAAAAAGGTTGTCACAAATTAAATTTTTATTTTTCTAACCTCTCTCAATCTATATGTTCCTGATAGTAAAACAGGACATAAGTTGCTCCTTAAGAAAGGTTGTCACAAATTAAAATTTTTGTTTTTCTAACCTCTCTCAATGTATATGTTCCTGATAGCAAAATAAGTCATAAGTTGCTGCATGAAAAAGGTTGTCACAAATTAAATTATTAGTTTTCTAACCTCTCTCAATGTATATGTTCCTGATAGCAAAACAGGACATAAGTTGCTGCTTGAAAAAGGTTGTCACAAATTAAATTTTTATTTTTCTAACCTCTCTCAATGTATATGTTCCTGATAGCAAAACAGGACATAAGTTGCCGCTTGAAAAATGTTGTCACAAATTAAAATTTTTGTTTTTCTAACCTCTCTCAATGTATATGTTCCTGATAGCAAAACAGGACATAAGTTGCTGCTTGAAAAACGTAACAAATTAAATTTCTCCTTTTCTAACCTCTCTCAATGTATATGTTCCTGATAGCAAGACAGGACATAAGTTGCTGCTAGAAAAAGATTGTCACAAATTAAGATTTTTGTTTGTCTAACCTCTCTCAATGTATATGTTCCTGATAGCAAAAAAGGACATAAGTTGCTGCTTGAAAAAGATTGTCACAAATTAAATTATTAGTTTTCTAACCTATCTCAATCTATATGTTCCTGATAGCAAAACAGGACATAAGTTGCTGCTTAAAAAAGGTTGTCACAAATTAAATTTTTATTTTTCTAACCTCTCTCAATCTATATGTTCCTGATAGCAAAACAGGACATAAGTTGCTGCTTGAAAAAGGTTGTCACAAATTAAAGTTTTTGTTTTTCTAACCTCTCTCAATGTATATGTTCCTGATAGCAAAATAAGACATAAGTTGCTGCTTGAAAAACGCTGTTACAAATTAAATTATTAGTTTTGTAACCTCTCTCAATGTATATGTTCCTGATAGCAAAACAGGACATAAGTTGCCGCTTGAAAAAGGTTGTCACAAATTAAAATTTTTGTTTTTCTAACCTCTCTCAATGTATATGTTCCTGATAGCAAAACACGACATAAGTTGCTGCTTGAAAAAGGTAACAAATTCAATTTCTCCTTTTCTAACCTCTCTCAATGTATATGTTCCTGATAGCAAGACAGGACATAAGTTGCTGCTAGAAAAAGATTGTCACAAATTAAGATTTTTGTTTGTCTAACCTCTCTCAATGTATATGTTCCTGATAGCAAAACAGGACATAAGTTGCTGCTTGAAAAAGGTTGTCACAAATTAAATTATTAGTTTTCTAACCTCTCTCAATCTATATGTTCCTGATAGCAAAACAGGACATAAGTTGCTGCTTAAAAAAGGTTGTCACAAATTAAATTTTTATTTTTCTAACCTCTCTCAATCTATATGTTCCTGATAGCAAAACAGGACATAAGTTGCTGCTTGAAAAAGGTTGTCACAAATTAAAGTTTTTGTTTTTCTAACCTCTCTCAATGTATATGTTCCTGATAGCAAAACACGACATAAGTTGCTGCTTGAAAAAGGTAACAAATTAAATTTCTCCTTTTCTAACCTCTCTCAATGTATATGTTCCTGATAGCAAGACAGGACATAATTTGCTGCTAGAAAAAGATTGTCACAAATTAAGATTTTTGTTTGTCTAACCTCTCTCAATGTATATGTTCCTGATAGCAAAACAGGACATAAGTTGCTGCTTGAAAAAGATTGTCACAAATTAAATTATTAGTTTTCTAACCTCTCTCAATCTATATGTTCCTGATAGCAAAACAGGACATAAGTTGCTGCTTAAAAAAGGTTGTCACAAATTAAATTTTTATTTTTCTAACCTCTCTCAATCTATATGTTCCTGATAGCAAAACAGGACATAAGTTGCTGCTTGAAAAAGGTTGTCACAAATTAAAGTTTTTGTTTTTCTAACCTCTCTCAATGTATATGTTCCTGATATCAAAACAGGACATAAGTTGCTGCTTGAAAAAGATTGTCACAAATTAAATTATTAGTTTTCTAACCTCTCTCAATCTATATGTTCCTGATAGCAAAACAGGACATAAGTTGCTGCTTGAAAAAGGTTGTCACAAATTAAATTTTTATTTTTCTAACCTCTCTCAATCTATATGTTCCTGATAGCAAAACAGGACATAAGTTGCTCCTTGAGAAAGGTTGTCACAAATTAAAATTTTTGTTTTTCTAACCTCTCTCAATGTATATGTTCCTGATAGCAAAATACGACATAAGTTGCTGCTTGAAAAAGGTTGTCACAAATTAAATTATTAGTTTTCTAACCTCTCTCAATGTATATGTTCCTGATAGCAAAACAGGACATAAGTTGCCGCTTGAAAAAGGTTGTCACAAATTAAAATTTTTGTTTTTCTAACCTCTCTCAATGTATATGTTCCTGATAGCAAAACAGGACATAAGTTGCTGCTTGAAAAACGCTGTTACAAATTAAATTATTAGTTTTCTAACCTGTCTCAATGTATATGTTCCTGATAGCAAAACAGGACATAAGTTGCTGCTTGAAAACGGTTGTCACAAATTAAATTATTAGTTTTCTAACCTCTCTCAATGTATATGTTCCTGATAGCAAAAAAGGACATAAGTTGCTGCTTGAAAAAGGTTGTCACAAATTAAAGTTTTTGTTTTTCTAACCTCTCTCAATGTATATGTTCCTGATAGCAAAATAAGACATAAGTTGCTGCTTGAAAAAGGTTGTCACAAATTAAATTTTTATTTTTCTAACCTCTCTTAATCTATATGTTCCTGATAGCAAAACAGGACATAATTTGCCGCTTGAAAAAGGTAACAAATTAAATTTTTCTTTTTCTAACCTCTCTCAATGTATATGTTTCTGATAGCAAGACAGGACATAAGTTGCTGCTAGTAAAAGATTGTCACAAATTAAGATTTTTGTTTTTCTAACCTCTCTCAATGTATATGTTCCTGATAGCAAAATAAGACATAAGTTGCTGCTTGAAAAAGTTTGTCACAAATTAAATTATTAGTTTTCTAACCTCTCTCAATGTATATGTTCCTGATAGCAAAACAGGACATAAGTTGCTGCTTGAAAAAGGTAACAAATTAAATTTCTCTTTTTCTAACCTCTCTCAATGTATATGTTCCTGATAGCAAGACAGGACATAAGTTGCTGCTAGAAAAAGATTGTCAAAATTAAGATTTTTGTTTTTCTAACCTCTCTCAATGTATATGTTCCTGATAGCAAAACAGGACATAAGTTGCTGCTTGAAAAAGATTGTCACAAATTAAATTATTAGTTTTCTAACCTCTCTCAATGTATATGTTCCTGATAGCAAAATAAGACATAAGTTGCTGCTTGAAAAACGTTGTTACAAATTAAATTATTAGTTTTCTAACCTCTCTCAATGTATATGTTCCTGATAGCAAAACAGGACATAAGTTGATGCTTGAAAAAGTTTGTCATAAATTAAAATTTTTATTTTCTAACCTCTCTCAATGTATATGTTCCTGATAGCAAAATAAGACATAAGTTGCTGCTTGAAAAAGGTTGTCACAAATTAAATTATTAGTTTTCTAACCTATCTCAATGTATATGTTCCTGATAGTAAAACAGGACATAAGTTGCTGTTTGAAAACGGTTGTCACAAATTAAATTATTAGTTTTCTAACCTCTCTCAATGTATATGTTCCTGATAGCAAAACAGGACATAAGTTGCTGCTTGAAAAAGGTTGTCACAAATTAAAGTTTTTGTTTTTCTAACCTCTCTCAATGTATATGTTCCTGATAGCAAAATAAGACATAAGTTGCTGCTTGAAAAAGGTTGTCACAAATTAAATTTTTATTTTTCTAACCTCTCTTAATCTATATGTTCCTGATAGCAAAACAGGACATAATTTGCTGTTTGAAAAAGGTAACAAATTAAATTTTTCTTTTTCTAACCTCTCTCAATGTATATGTTTCTGATAGCAAGACAGGACATAAAAAATGTAGCAATGTTACATTTAATAATTGTACGTTCAATACTCAAAAATAAATGTTGTTAAATATTTGTGTTTTATTAAAATTGTCGATTGTTATCACTAGTGAAAATTGTCGACAATTTTCACTAGTGAGAATTGTCGATACAATTCATTTTCATTGGATTAAAAATATCAAATGCTGCATTTTAATTGGTCAATTTTTAACTCTCTCGACTCGACCGTCGGTCTCGTGGTGTTTCAGGCAATATGTCTCGTATAATCGAGTATTTTTGTTCGTCTTGTATAATTGTATAGTTGTATAATTTTTGAATATACATAATTAAGCTTGGTGAGCCTAAAAAGTAGGTCTTCACCCTTGGGTTTCTATATTTGAATTGTTTTGCACGAAACATTTTTTCACACAAGAAAACTTGAGAGGTGTAGTCCGACAACAATTACCAAATTGCCACCAAAGGTATACCAGCAAGGATTAACAGGCTGCATTCTAAGAAAAAAAAAACAATTACGATACAGGATTTAACAAAAGTTGTCCTTCTTAAAGATTTTACTTATATGCAAATATTTTGTTTTGGGAATTCAAGGTACCGTTGTAATCTTATAATAGGTACATAAAAATAAATTCCTTGGACACAAAACAAATGTAACTGTTGTCGGAGATAGATACCTACTTTTTATAGTTTTGATCTGGTGCTAAAAATTTCAAAGTATAAACTTCTTTATGAGCAATAGGTGGTGCTATCGCATGGATGTATAAACGTATAAATTTATGCATTGACTGCGAAGTATGAAACTTACCTGCTGTAGATCTTTCCAGTTTTAAATTTTTGAAGCTGCTTAAATTTAGAAGCATGAATGGTAGATAAATAAAAAAATATTACTACTAGATTTTATTACACCTTGAATAGTCCAAGCGGCGACCACAAGATTTTGACGGTCATCGAACATACGGATAATTTATGGGGAATGTGGAAGTAGACAGTATAGGTAACACAAAACCTCTTATAGACCTATAAGCAAATCCTGGCACAAATGGAGTTAATGGCCCAATTAAGGTTAACTCATCAGTATTTCGCGTCCATTACATAACATCTAGGTGAAATTTACAGGGTTTGTAGAAAACTACCCGTACTTCAAGAATATCTTTGTCAGCCTTACCCCATGCTGGCAGACAAAACTTTTTGTTGTTTGAGCAGCTTAACGTTCAATTTAAAAAACAAAGCAAGTGGATATTCGATCACGGACGGGAGAAGTTGCAAAACTACCTCTTTGGGGTGGTCAACTGGACAGTTCTACCAGGATGGGGTAAGGCCGACAAAGATATTCTTGAAGTACGGGTATTTCTCTACAAATCCTGTAAATTTTACCTGGATGTTATGTAACGGACACAAAATACTAATGAGTTAACCTTGATTAGGCCATTAACTCCAGTCGTGCCAGGATTTGCTTATAGGCCTATAAGAGGTTTTGTGTTACCTATACTGTCTACTTTCACATTTTTTATAAATTATCCGTATGTTCGATGACGGTCAAAATCTTGCAGTCGCCGCTTGGACTAGAAGTAATGTGCGTTTCAAACAACAGAAAATGCAGTGTTTTGATATGGAAAATGGCTACCGTGGTAAGCTTCAGTGGTACAACTAGAAAATAAGTTCATGGAGTGGCTAACTGACAAAATATAACTTTCTTAGTTTTATTTTTAGTAGACATAATAAAACCGGTTGTCAATTTGTTTATAATTTTTTTTAGATAGCTTAAATATACCAAAAAAAATCATATGTAATATACATATAGTATTCAGCGTTCTGCAATTTTCTGCAAGCAAGTTTATTACTTCCTCGGCGTCGATCTCTGTTGAATAGTAAATACACATATGTGCTAACTCTTAACCAGTTTGTCATTATCCACACTTTTATTTTGACGATAAGGCTTTATAATCTCTTTAAAATTGAATGAGATTTTTTCGTACTACAGATTATGACGGGAAGGTTTGCAAATATTTTCAAAAAGCGATAAATATTTAAAAATAAGTCTCTGCTGTACAATGATGTTAAGCCCTTTCTATTGCTGTCTATAAGTTTATTTTTTTTATATACACACACACACACAGTGCTTTAAATGCAGTTAAGTAGCAACCAAAATGGAGCAAATCAAATAAGTAATTAACCTAATTTGGCTGTATGTTTCTACTTTCTCTTATAACAACGAAGTTACATAAGAACAAAGTATTGGATTCGACCTCAGAAATCACACTCAAGATTTTGACATTTATCAATGTTTTAAGGTTCCTTGAATTCAAAAATACCATTTTTACAAAATGGTATAAAATCTGTGTGCATGTGTATGTAAGCAAGATCTACAAAAAAGTGTAAAACATACGACAAAAACTAATCAACTAATTCAATTAATACCATTCCAAATCGTTCAGACGTACCGCTTTGAGCAGTACAATACTGTTTTGCAATACCTTCGTACTACTCAATTGGCATGTACTTCTCGTACTGTTGCAGACGAGATCGAAGATCGATTAGAAATCGTTGCACAGGTGTTTTTTAATGGATATTGCTGAAACGTAATGTAAGATGAAAAGAACTTATGAAAACTGTAGACTTTGTCGCAGAAAACCTGCAAGTTTTTGTTACCGAAAATGAACTGTTTGATGAAGTTCAATGCGTAAATACATACTGTTTATGCAGAAACAATTAACGAATAGAAGGATACCAAATCTGATATGGATGTGCGATGGGTGGAAATACTTAAACACTTTCAAGCGCAACACATTCTCTCGGAAGATTTAAAAATACTAGTGGAATTTGCTGTGTCTACCCGGCACAAATTATGTGTATGAAAAATGTATACTGCTCGTCATTTGTAAGATGAATTCAAAAAGATGGAATCTAGAAATTTAAAATTTGATCAATTCTAGTGCTCCAGTTCAGATTTTTTGTATATATTAACCAAACAGTGACAATTTGGAACTGGAACGTCCATCTATTTATCGTTAGTATTATTACACGTTTGTAGCCTGTGTTTACTAATAATTATTTATTTATTTTTGGGCGAGGAATCAGGATGGCGGAGCATCCTTCGTACCTCATGGCTCCGATTGCTATGATCATTTGACCAACCCTACTAGAATTTAGCCGAATCTGGGGAATTCCACCCCCAGTAGGGATTTTACTTCCTATCCGAAAAGAAGGCATGTTTTTAATTTTTCTCTGCTATGAAAAATTACCAGCTCGGTCGGGGATCGAACCTGTGACCCTTGGATTATGAAGCTAACATGCAAACCACTAATCCACCGAGGCTGGCTAATAATTATTTATATTAAGATATTATTGTAAGATAATTAATTATTTTTGTTTTAAATTAATTAAGTGTTAATAACAATTAAGTATTGTAACGCGATGGTGTGATGATGTTCGGGACGGTCAAGCAAGCCGCGGGCTTTAGCGCGTAAAGGCGAATGAAAACTTCACGTAATAAATGGCATGTAATCAATACATCCTTTTCTGATCATTGTTGTACATCACGTTGCCATGTAGAAAGAATGCAAAAAAGACGAACATTCCATACGTATGTCACGCGAAATTGTTTACGTACTTACCTATTTTTTCTTGAAATCTGAGGATGTAATTTGTGGCATGCGAAATTTACGGAATTTTCATGTAATATCGCTACTTGGGAAGAGTGTTTTCCATGATTAAATATTTCTAGAGCAGTGATACATCTAGACTAAACATTGAAACATTATCCAGCAGTCATGGCAGTAAAAGTAAATCCTAATTATGTAGATATGCGAAGAATTTTCTAATGTTTTACAAAAAAAAATCTAAAAAATAACATCATTTGCTGTCCCGATTTATTATTGTATATTTATTGTAAACGTAACACCTTCAAGATCAAATTCACAGAGTTTCTAAATAACCCAACTTTATAACATATAAATATTATTTCCAAATTTTAGTTTTGAAATTTTATTAGTAAATAATATTGGAAATTCTTAGGGTGGAAGCATTTTTAAAACACCTTCACCTCCGGCAACGCGTTTACAGCGTTCATCCCATATTTCGTCATATGCCCACAACGCGGCTGCCGCGGACACTGTTGTCTTGAGCTTTATAGGCAAGTTTCTCTAGCGGGCTTGCTGTTACTTGAACCAAAATCGGCAGGCACATAGAAAAAGACATTGTCTCACTATATTTTCTCTTGGTTTTTGAATACTGCTGTTTAATTTTAATTAGTTGAAGAATGAATTCTAAGTGTACTATAAAACGACGTAGCAACTCAGATGGTAAATTTATTGATTTTATATGCATTAAAATAGTTATTTATGACAAGCTTTGTAAATTAATTTTTACGGGCGAGCTGGAAAGTGTGTGGGGGAGCGACGAAGGAGCGAGCCTCGATAATTTAGTGAGCTCAATAAAGATTAGTTGCAAAAGGTACAAAGTTTTATTTCCACTTTTATTAGCGTTTTTTTATTAATTTATTGTATATTTTGTATAAAAATACATTTTGTAATCAAAGGCGGTAGGCGGTTGACGGCATATTGGATTAAATTTATTACAATATGCCGGCAACGCGACTAGCGCGGTCTTTTTTTTAATTTCAAAAATATATTTTTTTTCTATATTATTCTTTAAACATCCCCAACAATCCTTAAATTTTGAATAAAAATGAATTTAAAAAAGAAAGTTGGTCCGGCACCGACCAAACTCACAAAAGAAATAGGTGGCAATGAATATGTAGCTTGAGTTCGTCTTTGTAGGCAAATCTTATGAATGTTGAGTTGAATGTGCATTATATGTCTCTTTAAATTGATACACCACTGCTAAATGCGTTATTTTACGCGATGACTTGTTAAAGTTACTAGATTTATAAAGTACCGCATTCCATAGGGCCATAATGTTGAAGAGAGAAAGCAGTAGTTTTGCCTAAAAATGGCGAAATTTATAGTGCGTTTTCATTGTCAACTAAGAAATTGCCATTATTGTCAATTTTTTAAATTTCTTTTTATAATCTCATGTGTTGTACGAGGGAACATCAATATTTACGGTCCCTGATATAGAAAGAGAAAGAATTTTTAAAACATTATTTATTTATTTCTCAACATAATCTCCCTGGACTTCAATGCACTTGGACCACCGATGTTCCAATGCTTCAATGCCTTTCAGGAAGAAGTTTTCCGGTTGCTCCTCAAACCAGCCATTTACTGCGGTCATAACTTCATTATCGTCTCCATATTTTTTTCCACGCAGGTTTTCCTTTAATTTTGGAAATAGATGGTAATCACTGGGTGCCAGGTCTGGTGAATATGGAGGGTGTTCTAGGATTTCAAAGCCAGCGTTCTGTATGGCAGCCATGACAATGCAGCTCTTGTGGACTGGAGCGTTGTCCTGATGGAACAAAATTTTGTGTGCCAACTTTCCTGGTCTTTTTCGGTCGATGCTTTCGCGCAATTTTGGAATTAACCCTGCATAATAAGAACCCGTTATTGTGTGTCCACGCTGCAAATAATCGATCATCAAAATTCCTTCTGCATCCCAGAACACTGTGGCCATAATCTTTCCAGCCGCCCGTTGAACTCGAAATTTGCGTGGAGGTGGAGAACCTCTGTGATGCCACTCCATACTTTGTCTTTTCGTCTCAGGATCAAAATGGTGCACTCATGTTTCATCCACAGTCACAAAGCGAGTGAGAAATTGCTTTCGATTGGCCTTCAGGTACTCCAAATTGGCTTCCGAATGCAGCACTCTAGAGCGTTTCTGATCGACGGTCAGCATCTTTGGAATCCAACGCGCCGAAATTTTTCTGAGATCAAGAACGTTTCTTAAAATATTTTCAACTGACCCATAAGAGATGTTCGTTATTTCCGCGATATGGCGAATAGTCAGTCTTCTATCTGCCATTACCATATCATGGATCAAATTGATGTTTTTGTCAACGGTGACACAGACTGGACGTCCCGCACCTTTCGCATGTTCGCAAGTTGTTCTGCCTAATCTAAACTCACGAGACATATTTTTCACCACTTGGTAAAAAGGGGCAGAGTCCCCTAAAACGTCTGTCATATCCTTGTGAATTTCAGTAGGTGTTAATCCTTTTTTTTGCAAATACTTTATCACCGCTCTGACTTCACTTTTTTCCATTTTTAAAAATTGTCTGTTATCGACCAGCTTAATTATTAATAACTTTCAAAGAACAACACGCACCTACGCAAAACTTGACACAACAAATAATTAGTAATGGCAGTTCTCATAGAAAAATGAGTGACGATATCATGCAAAGCCTACTATGTCAGGGACCGTAAATACTGATCTACCCTCGTACGCTATACGTATGTTGTTTTCGTATATTTGGGTTTCTCTAAATTTAAGTAGTGAATAGAAATGCTTGGTTATTGTAGTTTGAATTGTAAAAATAGTATTGCAAAGGGCTGCGGCTACTTAGTATCGATTAATTTATCAATTCGCGAAAGGAATGCAAATGAGAAACAGTTGTGGTTGGAATTAATGAATTCCCCTGATTTTCCCTTTAATCAAAATTTTGTAAAGTAAGCGTTGATGTAAACGTTCTTTATACAAGCAATATTTATTGAAATTCTTTGTAGGTACATTTTTCTGTCGACAAATTGACAAAATACCCGATTGGAAGAAAAGAAATGTGAATAATAATAATTTGAAATGTTAACATAGCGTCATGATTTTTGACATACAATAGAAAGTATGCACCCACATATAAAATTTTTCCAACGAGATGTTAGAGGGGTTAGTATGTTAGTAAGTTAGTACTTCCTTAATAAATTTTTGTCATTTTAAATTTAAAAAAAATTTGTTTTATATTTCTGTTGTGTAATTAGATTACTTGTGTTCTTAGATCTACATATATTTATTTAGTGTCTATTCAAGCGACCCGCCTGAAAGTCTCAGTGTGGTGGAGTTTTTGAAGTTTCACTACGATTGTAATTAGCCAGAGCATTTTTTTAAGTAAAGGTATGTAGTTTGTATTTTGTATGCATCATCACTGTGCCACCGCCGCAATCTGTTTATTATTTTGTAGCAATAGGTTTGCAAAGAAATTTCAAATTTCGGAAAATTAATGAGAAAGTACGTACTTAAACTCTAGCCACCTTTAAAAGATGAATGTAAAACAATATATAATACTTAAGCCAAAAAGTAACTGAAGTATTCCATAGCTGTTTAAAAAAGTAATTAATAGAATTAAACGGTGTTAATAGTATATAATGTAATATGGTTTTATTTTCCTTCTTTTCTATGAATATTTTAAAAATTACTATATTATTATGCAAAAATGCTGTTCTACATTGTTTTATAACAGTATCCATTTTAAATGTGGCGGATCGTTTTGACCCAAAATGGCGAGCATTTGCAATATTTTATAAATCTAGTAACTTTACGACTTGTATTGGCCTCACGCCATCTATTATATTAGTTCACAACTAATTTGTTTGGTCGTCTACACTTACCAACACTGTCAATAAGATATTTGAAAAAGTAACGAATTCACAACTTAGGAAATACTTAGCATGTGATCACTTTCCTCCATCATGCTGCCAATCAGGATTTCGACCTGCTCATATTTGCACAGATAATATCATAAAAGATTGTGATGAACAATGTTCATGATTCCTTAGGAAATGAAGGATTCCTTAGAATCCAGCCATTATTAGCTAGTTAAAATATAACGATGTATAAATAAATAAGTATAAAGATTTATTTTCTGTATAAAGATTTATTATTTAAATAAAAACTTGCTTGTTGTTTTGATAGAATTTTGTTCATTGACTTCACGTTTTTTAAAATATGTGTAAATATAAAATCTGATTCCTCATTCTTAAAAACAATAAAAAAATTTAATAATCAAGAGCACATATGAGAGCTACGCCCCTTTTTATCCAATGGGGTTCTGATTTCTGACTCGGAATTTCCATTGCCACAACATAATTAGTAGAATGTCCCGTCGTTGATAAAGTTCCTGCTCTTGTTAATGTTTTATAAACAGGACATTCATATACCCCTGGTGGTTTTTTATGGTTCTCTTCGGGAATCATCCATATTGGTAACATATCTGTACAAAATTTTAGATTTTAAGATCGATTTAATTTCTACTATGTATAACCATTGATATATGTACCTGTATAAAGCTCTTTTGGTTTAGATTCATCTAAAACCATTGTTGATGCATTCCAACGGGCGCCTTCTAAAAACAAACCGTAGACCACTGCTCCATCCTTAAAACGAACCTTTGGTGCCTCTTCCAATACCTTTATTAAAAAATGGAATTGAGAATACATATTTAACAGTACATTCGATTTGTAATTTATTTACTTTATATGAAAAACTAATAGAGTCAATTGATAAAACGTATTTTCGAGCAAAATTCTGTAATGTTCCCGTTAGGAAAGCCTGAGGAAAGTAAAATCCTGAAATCCAGAATAATGGTGGAATACCAAACTGGACCCAATTGTCTAGAAACTTTACTCTTGCTAGCAAGTCCTGGACCCAAGCTCCTGAAATAAAAAGAGTAAATTGTGATTTGCTGTTGTTCAGAGTGAATTTCTTGGGTTCCTTTCCTTAACTAATTAATTAATCCTAAACTCCTTACTAAATTAAGAATTGCGTCGCTATTCGTATCCAAAATTTGCTGGAAGAACGGACCGCACAATTCCAAAATAAAACCATTGATTTGTAAATTATATGGAATTATACAGGCCATTCAATATCAGCAGAATTACTTAAGTAAGGGGTAAAATGCTCTCACGAAGCGGTAATAAAACAAGACGTCTAGTAAGGACTCCCCAAGTCCCCAAACTTACTCTTTACACGCAACATATACTAAAAACTAATTCATTTGTGAAATATTCCTATAATGTTGATGAGATAAGTAAATTAGTAAATAATTAGTTTATTCTACAATTGACATATTTGAAAAAGAGATTATTTTTTCATTGTGCTCGGGCGCAATAAATGAATAAAACGGCTAGCCCACTCTAATTTTTTATAAATTAACTAATAATTATAAATTAATAATTATTTAATAAATAAACGCCAGGAAAAGAGACGCGTACGTTTACTTGCGTTGGCGGCTTATCCGAGCGGCTATAGATTACAACGGATGATGAGTTTACACAAATAATTAAAAATTAAGTAACTTCGTTACAGAGTACTTTTGTTGGTTTTTAGCTGTATCTTATGTATCGACTTTACTATCACGAGTTGGTAAAAGACACATGTATACTCTTGTATAAAATTATAAGTAAAATGATGCTAGAGCGATCTTCCCACATTCAAAGCTTACCAAGATATAGCGTCCCAAATATTTCTAAAAAATACGAAAAACGGGCGAATAGTAATTAATTTCAAGTTTCGTCTTCGAGATGGGTTTCTCGGCCTAGAAGGGCAGTATAGAATCAGACATTATTTAAACTAGGGAATAACGAATAAAATGATCTCTAAACGAAAAGTAATAAAAACCAGCCATTCCTGAATCAGTTCCTTATTGAAAGCTCTGGTGATTGATTTAAAAAGAGTTTTTCACGCTCACAAAACTACCTCGTAGAACGTTAATGTTTTTTTCCAAAACGAAGCCGGAAAATTATCTTAAAAAACACCATTGAAATCGCAGTTGGGCCTAACAATTCGAAAAAAAGATAAAATATCTAACAGATAACTCAAGGTCAACAATGACGCCATACTTTGAAGCTTATAGCTTGCAGCTTTGCATAACTAGTAAATATAAGTAAAATATAAGGGGGCATTAAAGCTAGAACTTAATTAATTAACCTAACTTAAGTTTCAGAAACATATTTCTATGTCTTTAAAGGTTGAACTAAATGATGTAGTTAGAAACTTTAAACAGATAACTTACCTAGGGGTTTTAAAGAAGGATATGCTTTATTTGCCCACATATCCGGCACCATATTACTAAAGAGGCTATTTGTCATTTTTTCTAAGGCTTCAGACATTACTACAAGTCCTTTTAAAGCTTTCAGTAAATCTTTTAGTGATGATTCAATCACTTGCAGTAGTCTATTGAATCTTATAGCTTCTTGAATTAATACAGTATTGAGAGATTCCTCATAAAGTACAGGGTATCTATAAAATACATTCCGATCATATTTATATTGTTTTGCACTACTGAATATTAATTACAGTCTTTCTTGGCCATGTACAAAGCTATTCATTATATTTTGACCACTCCTTTATTTTTGTTATTATTGGAGATAAAAAGAAGTTTAATATAAAAGTTGTACTGTTTTTTGAAGATGTTCTCAAAAAAACAATTGCAGGTGTAGGTCACGTGGTATGAAACATAGATATATTTTTTAAATTGAACACCCTATATATTGAACACCCTATAAATAAACTTCTATTAGAAGAGCAATGGGCTATACTTTCCAAAATGTGATTGAACTGTAAATATCAAGGTATGCTGTAAAAACAATTAATTTATTTTTGCTAGATGTTCCTTTAATCAAAGTGAGTTATAGTGAGGCCAAAAACGTTTTGGTTCACTCACATTTTGATAAGCATAGCCTACTGCTTTCCAATTAATTCTTTGCATTTCTAAAGTCAGAAAAAGAGCTATATAAAGATTTAATAACATATATAAGGGGTTCAGTTTAAGAAAATATATGTATATTTCGTTATCACGTGATCTATTACTGCAATTGTTTTTGGATAATAGGTACAAAATACAACTTTATTAGAAAAATTCTTCACTCTCAAATAATAACAAAAATAAAGTGGAAGGCAAAATATAATGAATAACCTTGTACAGCAGTTAACAAACAATTTTAGTTTTATTCTGAACGAAGCATACTTTGCTGTAATTAGTTCCATGTCAAAACGAGGTGGAAGAATGTCCAAAATCCCCAAAGATGTTGCAGAGGTCACTTCTTCTTGACTTGCTGCTGCACCCCCAATTTGCTTAGGTTGCAAAAGCAGTAATGCGCTTAAACAGGCAGTAGTATATGCTTGCGCGCAAGTTATATTAGCATTAGAATGAAGCCCAAATAATGAAGGATCATCATTTAGTGGTAACTTTCTTAAATAATCCAGATAATCAGCCAGTGTAGACTCAGCTGGCAACTAAAACAGGTATTCCTATAGTTTAGAATACTACATGCATCTATAAGAACTTACTTGATAATAACATTCATCTTCATCAAATGCATGCGAATCGTTAACAACATCTATATTGTAATAATCGGCCAAAATATTCATCAAGCACCTTCGATCCCAATCATCGGTTACTCTTCCGCCATAATTTATATGGCCAGCTGTATATGTTAATACTTTAAATGGAATGTCACTGTACTCTAACAAAAACATCTGTAACTGGGAAATGCATATTTTCAAATCACCATCTGTAAACTCATATGGGATATTAAAGCCCAAAGGTCCAAATTTACGACGTTCTAATAAGGCACCATGGAACAAACATAAAGAAAAGAACAACCATTTAAATGTACACACTTTTGGATGTTCAGAATGAAAGAAGTCTGACAGGTCCGCAACTTGATTAATGTACGCCTTTAACATGTTTGCTTTAATACCACGTGGAGGCTCTACCGTCATTTTAGCACTATTCTGTAAGATTGCTACAGGGAAATGAGGAGAAGGTGCTGATGTCAACCATAATCTGAAATCTCTATGAACACCATCTGGATTTATAGTCTCAATGAGACGTTCCAGCCTTGGCATCCAACTAGGTGCCAAATGACAGTTTTGGAAAAACACCCAGGATCCAACTTCACTTGCCTGTTCTATCATCTTTTCAGCCCTGGGACCTTGCCCTTGTCCTAATGAAATTGAGAAGAGACGCTTGGCGAATTTCATTTTATCCGCAAATTTATATAAATCAGCTGCTGGATCAGTACCAGGAGACAAAACGAAAATCAAAGGGATAGTAGGGCCGGACTCTTTGTACATAGCCGTCAATTCTGTGGTTTGAGGTTCAACAAAACGAGCACCTAACTGATCAGTCAAATAGTCTTGCATAGCATTAGTGACTTTATCGGGACGTAAACATTTTAGAATTAAAAGCTTCTGAAACTGGCTTAGTGAAGTATGAAGGAAGTCGGGCAACAATTCTCTGAAAATTGGGTTTAAGTAAACAAATTCAGAATGCAGATAGTATGCTGTTTACCTGTGTGGTTCCGGGGATTCAAAGATTCTCTTATAATCTTCAATGTATTCGTCAAATGTCTCTACAAACGGTTCGTAGGTTTCTAAACATATTAAGGATAAAACTTCATTCCATGCTTTCGCAGCAAGCCAATCTGGAGCAGGATTAGGCAAGTCCTAAGTAAGAGTAATAAAGAGTAAAAAATTAATTTTTTTACACATATCTATGGTTGTTAATGTCGAAAGCAGTTACTTTCCGCAAATACTTTTAACACACCTTAAAAAATAGCCATAAACTATAAAATTTATTTCGTTTATAAGGTATTTAACAGAAAACCTAATTTTTGGTAGATTTGAGTAGCCCCAATTTTTCAAACCTTAGAAAAGTGAAAAAGTGCGAGTGAAGAAGCATAACAGTATCAAATTTATTCAATTTATGATGATTTATTCAAGAATAATATTATTTTTATTATAGAAATATCAGGGTTAAATTAATTATATTATATTTTAATAAAGTATTTGTGTAAAGAATGGTTGTTTCTTGAACTTTACTCGTATGATTTTCTTCTAACTATACAGCCGTGCACATTTGAGGGTTTAAAAATGTATAGTCCATATAAAAATTGTTAGCTCCTTATCAACAGTTAGTTATCAAAATAAATTGTTACTCTTGGAAGTAATTTGACAAGTGAAAAGTTATTTTTACAAATCTAACATAACCTTCAAAATTGGTAAGTGAAATGATATTGATAATATATTTGGTTTCTATTTAGTAATTCTTAAAACCAATAAACAAATTTTCTTTCTTTCTAAGTATGAATTCTTTGAAGAATTAATAATGGTTTGACTTTATAAACCTCTGTTAGATGACAAAATGCTGCACAAAAATTTACAGGTATGTAATTAAATTAAAACCCAAAGCATTTTGTTCGACCAAAATACCTGGTTACTTTAGGATCAGGATGGCTGCTTCGTAGACTCTTGTATGTCAGTGTGATGGTTTCACACCACCGGTATCTCAGCTTGGCTGACTACTACGGACTGGGATGGTCACATACCACCGATGTGATGAAGTAAAAGTAGCATCTAGGATGGTAAGACTAGAAACACTTACTAATTTATCTTCTTTCTTGGAGCTCCGCTAGAATCTCCAACTTTCACCTGCTATACTCTATTGAAATTTTCTTTATATCTTCTAAATTTTTGTTTTTATCTAGTCCAGAATAAACTGGTTAATGTAATAAATAAGAATTCTCAATTAAAAGGTATTTATCTTAGTAACCTCTCAATATTACACAATTGTTTATTAAAATACTTTTTAAGGAACCAAAGTTCATCATGACTGTTAAAGCATATTTCTCATATTCAACTTTTTATAATAATGACCATTATTAAAGTCATCTAACAATAGTAAATAGTTCACAGTATAAATCATCACAGAAACACATTCTTGTTAAAATAGCATTAATTCATCACATTTGCCTTCTTCTTCTTTGGGTGCCTTATCCGTTCCGGACATTGGCTATGACCATAGCAATTCTCACTTTATTGACAACCAGACGAAATAGTTCTATTGATGTTAACCTGAACCAGTCTCTAAGATTTCTCACCCAGGAATGGCGTGTTCTTCCTGCACCTCTCTTTGTCTCGAGTTTACCCTACAGGATCAGTTGTAGCAGACAATATTTGCTGTTTCTCATGACGTGCCCAATTGTAATCGTTTGATTGTAATCATAATTTCTTTTTGTTTTTGTAGTCACCTCAGTACTTCCTCGTTTGTTATGTGCTCTGTATAGGAAATCTTGAGTATCCTTCTGTACAGCCACATCTCGAATGCGTCTATTCTGTCAGTTATTTCTTTGTTTATTGTCCAGGTCTCTGCACAATAGAGTAGAACAGGGAATACATAACATTTCAGCATTCTTATTCTAAGAGTTATGATTAGATCTCTAGATAGAAATAATTTTTTCATGTTTATAAAGACTGTTCTTGCCTTTTCTGTACGACATTGCACTTCACCTCTGTAGTCCCAGGTCTCATATACTGTAGTTCCCAAGCAGTTGTAAGTGTGTACTCGTTCAATCATTTGTCCGTCAACACTTAGAATCATCGTCGTTTGATTTCGATGTAACAATATATTTCGTCTTCGTGATATTGAGGCTCAATCCGTATTGTTCAGAAGGTTGTTTTACTCTCAATAGTACTTATAATAATAATAATAATAATTACTACAACCCATAACCTAAACCAAGGCCCCAGAAGCTATAAGCTTGTGCGGGAGGGAGGGGGCGATTATTATTAATATGTAGACCCAATGTGCGGCTGCAGCCGACTTATAGATGGAACAGCGCCAATCCCACATTTGTGTTACAGCTAAGGAAAACTGCAGAAAACCTTAACCAGATCTGCCAGCGCCGGGAGTCGAACCCGGGCCGCTTGGGTGAAAGTCCGGCACGCCAGACAGTACACTATTAAGGCTGATAGACTTGTTGCAAGTCTTCTGATGAGTTGGCCATAATGACAGCATCATCAGCAAATCTTATATTATTGATATGTTCTCCATTTATTTTCATTCCCGGTTGGTCCTCTAATACTTCTTGAAAAATTCTCTCTGAGTAAATATTAAATAATGTTGGAGATAGGACGCAGCCCTGTTGTACGCCTTTACGGATTTCTATTTCATTTGACAGGCTATTATCAAATGTTAACTCTTGCAGTCTGATTCCAGTAAAGATTAGCGACGACTCTTATATCTTTCGCATCAACAGTTGTTGTTCTTAAGATTTCAATTAACTTATCATGCTTTACGGTATCAAAAGCTTTATTGAAATCAATGTAGCAAATGTGTGCGTCATAACTCATGTCTCTGCATCTCTGAATCAAAACTTGTATTGAAAATACAGCTTCTCGTGTTCCTAAGGCATCTCTGAAACCAAATTGAGTTTCTGTCGTTTTCTTCGCATTTTTTGTCTATCCCAAGGTGTAGAATTTTCAAGAAAATATTAGTTGTGGATTATGAGGCTTATTAAGTGGTGATCATTACATGTTTTAGTAGTTGCTTTCTTTGGTATAGCAAGGAAGGTTGAAGTTAACCATTTTTGTGGTATAATACCAGTGTTGGAGATGTGGTTGAATAATCTGACGACCATATCTAAGAATGTATCGGAGTCGCTTAGCAGTTTATATATTTCTGAGCATATGTTGTCAGGCCCAGGTGTTTTATGATTTTTCATCAATTTTATTGCATGTTCTACTTCCTCTTTTCGTATTGGCGGGCCACTGTACGCCCCGTAGTTGTCGAATTCGGCACGAAATTCATCAAAAAGTTCTTTTATGTGGTGGCTCCATAATTCTATTTGCCTAAAAACAGTATTTTTAATAACCATTACGTTTGATTTAAAAATAATACAATATTTATAGCTTTAGCATATTGCTGCCTTGCAGAGGTTTGCAGTGTTTAAACTTTCAAAATAAAATTGTTATAAAAGGAGAGAGAAGAAATCAAATCATTGAGCAAGTGTCACAAACGGAAATTATTTCCACTTGAATAATTTTATACGTTCTACAACTTGCGCAAATATCGTGCAAGGCCACACTCAGTTGCCCACGTTAGTCAAACAGCCGCGGTCTCGTCGCCTACAACTTGGAGCCAGTTGCCCATTCCTTCGAAGAAACGCTGCCGCATCACCCACGTCTGGCCATTCCAATGCATTTTATCTACTAAGGTTGCTTCGTCTATACTGAACAACCCACGTTGGTCCACATGCAGTCAAGGCGCCTACGATTTACAACCAGCTGCGCATTCCTTCAGAAGAAACCACCACACTTCCGCTCAACCCACAGTTTCGTGCCTGGTACGGTCGACTCGACTGCAAACTACCCACAAGCCTGCAACCAGGAAGCGTGAGCTTCCTTAGTTCCATACTTGGAACCCCAACCTACGGATTCCCACTATTCTGTTAATCTCTTCCGCCTTGAGCAGTATATAATCAGCTTGCTTTGAGCTTACAATTCAGTCAGTGAAAATGACTCCAACCATCCAACATCTGCAAGCAAGCTGGTGGGTACCTTTTAATTTATTTTATGGTTAGAGGTTGGAATCTGGGATCCAATTACCATACTCCTCACCTCGCTTAGTTGTGCTCAAGCTATCTCTCGTTTAGTTTTGCTTAGTTAATAGGGGGTTGTGTAAAGGCTTTCTATGTGTACACGCTTAGTTTGTAGATTTAGTGCTAGAGCAGGGTTGTTCCGACAACCCTCATGATTACGATAGTTTTAGGAGGACATGTACGCCCTCACGCTGTATAACCAATGTGTGTAACCTTTACACTTTATTCTGTTGTTCTATTGTTAGTATATAGTTGTTTTTATGACTTGTGTTTATTTTCCTTTCTACCTCTTACTACGTCCTCCAGTCACGAAAACCCCACGTGACAATAAAACGTAGCAACATATTATAAATAATTAACATAACATTTCCCAATTCAAATAGTAACAAGTTGTAGCATGAATAAGCCTTTTTTTATAACTAAGACTTTCTTCTTTGAACGCTTTACTTATAAGAATAAAATCTATTAAACTTTTAAATTAACAAAGAAGCTTATTTTTTTAATAAGCCAGTGGGATTAATTTATCTTAAATAAAATTCCTCTTTTGGAATTCTTGAACATTACAATATATTACTAACCTGTAACGGTGATCCTCCAGCCAAAAAGAAATGCCATTCATGCGGATCAATTTCTTCTCTATCTATTAAGATTCTAACACAAAGCAAAAAAGCAAACAAAAGTTTGTGCTTTTCAAATAAGCTCCGGCAAACATTTGAATACAAATTGAATGTAAAATACTCGTTGACAATTTCTACTCTTTTATTTAGATCATCTAAAAATTCAAAAACCTTATTAGAAGAAATAACTTTTTCATATAGTCTTAAAATGTCAAACCTGATTTCTCAGTATCTGCCATACTCGTTACGAAAATATTAATAAACCATTCCAGTGAATATTGATACATTGGATCAACGTTTGACAAATCTGACAAACAAAAGAAGAGTATTTGACCTCTGTTAGCTACTGGAATGTATTGAGCTCGAGTATTGTCAATATCAATTTGAGTTATTTCGGCAGCTTCCACTTTATTCTGAAAGATATCAATATAAGGTTTACTGTTAAGTCTGTTGAGATGTAATATTAGTTTACCTTGATATCATCACTCTTAACTTTAGATGCTTCAAGAGTTATAATGAACTCAATATCGTCCACCGGTGAGCCTTCGGATATACTTAATTTAAGTAAAATTCGATCTTGTATTTCTTTCAATTCTTGTTTCATTTGAGCATTGCTTATTACTAATGCACTCCTTTGTTCTTCCAGGTCTGGACGTTCTTGCATTACTACCAGCCCCAGAAGTTGATCTTGCAAGCCACTAGAAAAATCCAGTTAGTTATTTTACGCTAGCTAACCCTGGTTTTAATAAAAAAAAAACTAGCTTTTATCAATAGATTCCTGCTTAGTTACAGCTTTAGCTACAGCTAAAAATTACTTTCCCTTTTAAAGGCATACAATGTTTGTCATCAGAACCATTTTGTGCCCTCTATCCCCAGTACTAGTAAGCGTTATGTCTCATTATGACTGGAGAGTAAGGTTTATCCCGGCAGTGACAATCCCACCTTCATATGCTGTGTGCTGGGACTCTATTTTTAAGTAGAGTCGGACAGGTTTCTGTCGATGGCTCAGCAAGCTTATATTATGGTAGGCCAGGGTGACAAAACCCTACATAATCCTAGGCAGACCTAGGACCAAGCCCAGCCACACTAGAAGTTGAATTCGGCCGGGCAGTGGAAGTCCATATGATGGATCAGGATTGAAAGGATTGCCTCGGAAAACGGACCGCGGCTAATGAGCAAGTTAATAATTTCTGCACTAGCCTGGGGAGCTATAACTAAACAAGAAGATGAAGAATCTAGGTCAACGCGTGATCAACACCTGCATAAATAAATAAGAGTTCAGTGCATCTAATGTTACCTCGGTTATTAAAAATGTCAGCGGTTTGCGCTAGGATCTTACATTCTACGATTATGTGTCATTGATGAATACATACACCCTAATAACGGGTTATAATTAAAGAAAAGTAATTGTGCACATTTTTAGTTATAACCTGTTATAAGTACAAAATAGTGAAAATTAAACCAATTTACACTATTACAAAAGTAAAATATTAAATAGGGTATATCTTAGAAGTGTATATTAATATTTCAGAGATATGCCTATCTCGTATAATGATCTCCATTTAGCTTTTTTAATGTACCTAGGCCAATAAGACTGGTCTTTCGGCCGGTTCTGCAATTTTTCATTAAATGTGGAGTGCAGGGTTGCAGCTGCATCTAGCATTTTCGTTTATCTACAGTGCAGTTATGGGATAAGTCTTCAGTTTAACTGGTATTGGAATTGTGAGATCAGTGGGTAGGGTGGGCTGAGGGTTCTTGTTCCTCACTTGGTGAATTTCCTTGTGCTGCTGGTTCTTGTTTCTGGCTTTGTAAATTTGCTTGGTGTTGTTCTTGAATTGGTGAATTTGCTAGGTCATGTGTTTTCTATTTCTGTGGTCATTTTAAGGTTCGAAGAACCTACCTTTTATTGGATAATTATTGGTGACTTAGATTTCTTGAGCTGCTTTTGCTCGCTGTAGTGTGGTTTACTTTTTTTTGAATAAATTCATTAAATTAAAAATTTAGAAATTAGGTTATGTTACTAACTTTAAATTTAGGTACTACGCTGTTTTCATAGCAAAATACAACTTTATCTTATCTGCTTTTATGTCAGGCTTGCAGTTAATTTTCCTCACTAGAAATACAGTGATGCAACTTTCAAACTACTTACAAAAACTCATTATTGTGTTCGATATACACTGCGTTCTAAAGTAACCTCCGTCAACTTGAAAATCTTTAACTAAGCCAATAAGACCGTTTGGTCGAAAACCTAGCAAATTCAGCGCTTTCCTCTGTTAACTTAATGTCGTGCATTTCACGCATTAAAAAAAGTGAATGTTGAATGTTTTGCTTTGCAAACTTCACTTTGGACCGCGTTGTGGCACCTCTTGTTGCTATACATTTCTCTAAAGCAGGACAAATCGATTGATGATTGATTAAGGCTGTTCTGCAGGGTAGTTAAAAGTACCCAAAAAATGTAATAGTTTTTAGGACTTGTTTTTATAAATTAAATTCCAGAAAATACAGTGAAGGAGTAACGTACGTAGAATCGCACTATAGATAAGATCATGTTACATGAGAATTGCTTAAGATAATAAAACTCACGATATCAAATTACCAGCTTTCTGATAAATGGACGTTATCTCTATGAGAAACTTCTGTAGCATTTATTCTCTCATGACCATAAAAACTGTGTAGGCAGATAAGGTATAAATACCTCTGTTTTAATATTAAGTCTTCAGTCTTTATAAATCATCATCCAACTCACAAGTCTTTATAAATCATCATCCAACTCACAAGTCTTTATAAATGTGAGTATTAAAACTAGGTGTGGATTTTAAAATTATCCTGCTAGTAAAACATAAAGGCTCATTCGAGTTTTAATTAATTATTTTGCTTAATGTCATTTAAATGTGAATTTTAAAATTGTTCTGTTAAGTGTGTTAATTCAAATTTAATTATTTTAAGCTCGTCTTAAAACTTCGTTAAAATAATTACAGACAAAGTAATATTAATACATTTGTATCATTAATGTTAACAAGATAGTTTTCTACTAATTAAAAATTAATAAAATATATTCTACGACTGCAAACGAAATATATAAATGTGTTTTATTATATTCAATAAATAAAGTTTAAAAAAAAAGCTTCGGCCACAGAATATAATTAAACTAAGGACTCTTATATAAATATACAGTAGGCAGTTTCTATATTTTATGAAAATTTGGTTCACACAGTTAAAATAGGTTGATTTACAAAACAGATTTTATAATAGTTTTTCTCAAAGGGTAATACAGCCAGGATTGTGGTTTAACTTTATTTTGCAAACATGTTATTTTTTGTACTAGGCTGTTTTTATGAATTTGTTTAAAAGTTAATAGTTATTAAAATAAAAAATGGAAAATAGGCAATACAATTAACAGAGGAGCTTCGAAATTATTTAACATTAGGGGCTAACAGTAGTATAATTCTCGGATATTTTAAATCAGGCAGCCAGGCGACATTCCGTCGAGACAGTATCACTTACAAAATGCATGAAGGGAAATTCAATACGTTTTAAAAACTATAAAGAAATTGACTAGTAGTAAGAAATTCTTTATAAATTTGTTTAATATGCATTACCTTATATTAAATGAGGTAGATCTCATGATATATGTATTTATAAGCACATAGTTTATTATAATTAATTTATTTATAAACCTTGAGAAAACTAATTACTGTTCTTCTGTTGTTATATACATTTCAAGTGATAAATACTCGATAATAACACTCGCACAGAAATATTACTAATAGGTGCATTTTTTATTCGCATCGTGCGAAATAAAATGAATTAATTTAGAAAGAAAAATTAATTGAAATTACCGTAATAGAATAAGAACGTTACAAAAAGCATAAATTTATTTATGAAAATTAAACATTTGTGTGAATTACAACACAAAATTAAAATTAATAAAATATAGACGGTACAGTGCGCGTATAAAGTCTGGAACTATCGAAATAATCCTTTTTAGGCGATGATTATAAAAAGGATGATTCTATGGCCCACTTTGACGCCATAAAGTTTTCGTTTTTTGTACTCATCTGTCAAATTTTGCTATTTTTGTACACATCTGTCATTTTTTTGGACTCATCTGTCAAAAACCATTTCATGAACAAATTCTACCTATAATGTCAACCAACACCAGCCCATAATAATAGTTCGATAAAGTTTTATATTTCCTGTAGTTTGCTAAACCAATTGAATGTTGTCGTGCAGCCGTGGTTGCATAAGCGTTATATACGTAACCTTAACCTCAACCATCTGATCGCAATCGACCGAAAAATAAAATACTCATGTTATTTAAGTAATTTTATTCAAGATTAACAACAGAACGATCTAAATCAAAACTATTAATAAGTATCTACTTATATATTCATCACTCTTTCATTTTGAATTGTTTTAAAATCACAGTGTAAAATCGTCGCGAAGGACGCTATTAAATTTGACATATGTTTCATTTGTTTTGTTTCCAAAGGTAACTCAATTTTTAAGAGAAATATTCGAAAAATTAGTTATGATCAAATTCTTTAATTCTGTTGTGATCATCGCCTAAAAAACGTTGTGTGCACCTCGGCCGAAGGTGCTTTTTTGGCCTCATCTGAATTCCAGCCTCGGCTGACGCCTCGGCTGTAAACAACAGATTCGGCCAAAAAAGATCACCTTTACGGCCTTGATACACAAATAACTATTTATTAAATATTTTTGAAAAAATCCTCAAACACGTCGATTTTTATCTTAAATGAGACATATTTTAGTGCAATTGTTATTTGTAGATCGTCTTTTGTTTCTGAGTATTGGCGATAGTGAAAATGTTTTTAAATGGAAACCATAATTTTTTATGATGGATTTTGCAGTATCTTTCCAAATCCAACATAAAAAATTAGAGTTTCCAATTAAAGAAATTTTCGCTATCGCTGTAACTCGGAAACAAAAGACCATCTACAAATAACAATTACATTAAAATAAACTCGGCAACAAAAAAAAACGCACCACTTGAAAATACCCGAAAAAAAACCGATTTTTCAAACCGTCGTAACTTGGTTCAGTTTTGACGAAAATCGATGAATTTTTGAGATCTGAAAAGCTTAAAGTCTTATCTTTAAGGGCATGCAATTCATTGTAACCCCAAGTCCAACCCACCTTCCGCAACAACGCGATGGAAAAAAAATGTTTTCGATGTGAAAAATTGTCCATCTTTGACAACTTGTACCGTGCGCAAAAAAAATCGGGAGGAAGTTTCACCGCAAAGGCGAAAAAATTCAATTGATTTCCTTTAAATTTCGCAAAAGTTCAAGTCATTTGGATGATTTGGAGCAAAGTTATGAATTTTCGAAAAAAAAGTTAAAGGAAAATGAATGAATTTTGTCGGCCTGTGGGTCGATTTAGTCTACGATTTTTTGCGCACGGTACAAGTTGTCAAAGTTTAACATTTATTGTAAATCATCCAAAACATTTTTTTGTAAGGGTTTTAAGGGGGTTACGAGAGACGAAATCTTTTTAGATCGCAAAATTCCATCGATTTTCGTGCAAAATTCGCCGATTTATGGCGAATGTAAAAATGTAAAAGGAGCAAAATGTAATTTTTTTTCTCAAAAGTGCATAACTTCGCGCCAAATCATCGCAATGACTTCAATTTTGGGGGAATTTGGAGGAAAATGATTGAACTTTATTTTTCTGTTGACCGATTGAGTCCACCATTTTTTTTGCACACGGTACAAGTGACCAAATTTGCAAATTTAAACATCAAAAACATTTTTTTTCTTTAGGGGGTGACAGGTGGTGGAATGGTTGTAACAACAAAACAATTTGCATGACCTTGAAGAGGAAATTTAAAGCTGTTCAGATCGCAAAAGTTCATCGATTTTGGTGCAAAATTACCCGAGTTATGGCCAAAGAAGTGAAAAATGTAACTTTTTTTTCGAAAATTCATAACTTTGCTCCAAATCATCCAAACGATCCGAATTTTTGCAAAATTTAAAGGAAATCGATTGAACTTTTTCGCTTTTGCGGTGAAACTTCCTCCCGATTTTTTTTGCGCACGGTTGTCAAACATGGACAATTTTTCACATCGAAAACATCTTTTTTCCATCGCGTTGTTGCGGGGGGTGGGTTGGACTTGGGGTCACAATGAATGCCCTTAAAGATAAGACTTTAAGCTTTTCAGAACTCAAAAATTCATCGATTTTCGTCAAAACTGAACCAAGTTACGACGATTTGAAAAATCGGTTTTTTCGGGTATTTTCAACTGGTGCGTTATTTTTTGTTGCCGAGTTTATGTCTCATTTAAGATAAAAATCGAGGATTTTTCTCAAAATATTTAATAAAAGATTTCTTTGGATAGTTCCAAATTTTATACGCGCATTGTATAAAACGTACTAAAATTATTAAAATTAAAATTATTTTAAAATTCTAGCATTGATCTTTTTGCGTTTCTGATAAACGTATCTGATCAAAGTATAATAAAATAAGAAAAAAACAAATATAATCTTTGGCTATGTTACGTTAGCAATAAATCTCTTCTACAATTTTTTTTTAATTTTTCAAAATGTAAAAAACATTTTATAACAAAACAGTTGAAAAAACTATAAACTTTCTTAACCCAGATATTTCTTGTCCAATTTCTTTTTTTGCGAAATACTTTTAGTCCTTGACGTTTTCTTAATTGTAGAGGTACTACATAAATAGAGAAAAATAAAAAAGAAAATCCAATGTGCCACAAATCTATGATACTATTATATTTTATACGATACTATGTATGTTTTTTATTTCTCATCATTTTTTTATTAGTCGTTCCGGTAACTCTAATTCTGTTCTCACGAATTGTCCGGTACCTCTAACACCGAGTTTAGCCAGTCCATCCAATCATGATATAGTAATAGTGAAAACATTCTCAAAATACAGATGGTAGCAAAATTTTCAGCGTGAAAGAACTTCGGCATATTCTTAAAACCACCCACGGACTCATTCCTTCTCAATTCCTTATATTTGTTCCTTATTTTACTGTTGGATCCCTGCTAGGGTTCAACAATGCTGTATATCCTTTGTCAGTAGCACCAACCCAAAATGTGAAGCCATACCAATATAAGGCACCATGGCTTCATCGACTATGATATTCAGAGTAAGGTGCATTTTCCAACAATGTTTCATCGATCATAGTGAAAAGCGGTCTCACTTTTGCAAATTTGCCCAACTGGTTAAGTGCTTCGTTGTTACAACAATGGAAATTTGTTATTAAATGTACTGTTACAAAAACCGTTAAAATAACGAAATCATCCGATTAGTCATTAGTACAATTATCTACTTTGATACATCTCTTGGGCTTAGAATAACTAGCAATAAATTAAACTGAAAACGTCCTTTTAAAGGACGGTTCAAATCACAAGAAACATGTTATACGTAATGCTATAGAGCCTCGTAAAAGTACCATAGAAAATATGTTTGACAACTTTTATCGAAAAATTTTTTTTACAGCCTAACAGTACGCTAGATTTCCTACAAAATAAGTGAGGAAGTTATGTTTTTTAACTTTGGAAAAGACGTTGGAAACTGAATTATTATATCATTCGCGTAAATAAAATGTTTACATAACATGCAGTGGCGTAGCTAGGGTGGGTGTCAGCCGGGGCAGAAGTAATGGTATCACCCCTATACTTAGATGTAAAAAGTTTATAAATCCTATAAATTAATGAAAATTTAGAGAGTTATACAATAACACAAGAAAACAAACAATACAATAAAGCAAATCAAGTTTTACAATAATAAAACAATAAAATTACTAACAAATGTACTATTTTATTTATTGCACGAAAGATTACAATATTGAATAAGAACAAAAATGACTGACTATGATTCTATGTCTCTTTTACAACAATTTTCTTCTACATTTTAAAGCAGCAAACTCATTTATAACATCTTCAAAATCAATTTCAGATGTAATTTCCAATAGACAATAAAGCTAAGCCGGAAAGCCTCGATTGACTCATCGTTGATCTCAAATAGTTTTTTATAAGTGTGAATTTTGAGAAAGTTACTTTTTATTTAAGCTCCATTAAAAATAATAGAATGAATGTCTGAGAACTATTATGGTATTGCATTGGCTTGAGAAATTTGGATAAGTACCTAAATTATAATTTTCGAGGTATTTTTGGGTTTTGAAAGGAAATTGAAAGGAGGTACAAAAATAAATATAAGTAAAATTTTTACACCACTAAAGGTCGCTTTTAAATGCATTTAAAGCGCTAATTTGATTGGAGGATGGGTTAAAAAGGTGACACAGGGCGTTTCTTTTTCATAAAGAATGTTCTCCGAACGTCCCTTATTATATTGCAATTTTAGACTGATAGCAATGTTTTTTCGTGGAAAAATGAATTTTTTGAATTAAATGCTGAATTATGAATCTATGTTTTTATTTTGTTTTAATTGTGTTCAATATTCAACTTTTACTTAACTCTATTGTTCTATTTTCTTCTTTTTCCTTTTTGGCTTCTTTCTGATTTGCATGTATGAGTTGGATGTGTTGACATCATCTTCGCTATCCTCCGCGTAAGGAGAGACTCCTTAGCCACAAACACAAATCCCCCTAACATGGCATTTCATTTTACTGTACTGTATCGAATTTCCATAGGCATTGCAACCTAATGAAATCGTCGCCATGCTCATCAGACTCTGAAACTAACTGCTTCTCACAATATTCAAAGTGGCTATTAAAAAAATGTGTTTTGAGAGACATTGATATCTTTTTCTTTTTGAAAAACATTTGGAAAAAAATTTACTGTGAACTATAACGCTCTCTGTCCCCTCTCTCCTTATCCCACAATCAAATTAGCGCTTTAAATGCATTTTAAAACCTGTTGGTGCAAAAATGTTACTTATTCTGGGTCCCGCAATAGGATTGTACGGTTTTTAATCGGCCACTGTAAAGAAACAATATATTTGGACTAATTGTTACTAAAACTAAAAGTATAATTCTGTAAATCTGTTATAACACTTTTAGTTTGCAAAGATCACATCCCTAAGATGACCACCGTCTTCTTCTATTCATTGCTGCAATCTAATCCTGAAATTGAGCATATCGTTTCTGAGTAAATCTTTGTTTATCGAATTTATCTCTTCACGAATCTTCTTTTTAAGGTGAAGAAATGTTTGGGGACGGGCAGAGTACATTTACATTTTAAGAATCTCCACAGAAAAAAATCCGGGACCATTAGGTCCGGTGATCTTGTGGGCCATACAATGTCACCAAACCTTGAAATTAGGCGCTGTGACGCTGTCCTGTTGGAATCATGCTTCATTTTAATCCATTCTTTGGAACTCCGCAGCCACAAATGTTTCCAACTTTTCAACATACCAAACTGCATTGACTGTAACAATGTGGCCGCTTTCTTCAAGAAAGTATGACCCGGTCACACCAAATGTGGACACTCCACACCACACTGTTACCTTTTGGTCATGAAGTGGATTCTGCTGATTAACGTACCCACTAAGCTGGAAGTGAGCTTCCTCATACATGATAAGTTTATAAAAAATTTCTGCATTGTTGTTCAATGTTTTCAGAAATTGGTTGCAGAAATTGAGGCTCTTAACTTTATCAATAGGATTCAGCCTCTGGACTATCTGTATCTTATACGGACGGAATTCCAAATCCAGATGTAAGATTCATCGAAAATTCCGCTCTGAAATTCGAGGTGCAATCGAGTGCCGAATTGCAAAAGTTGTCGACTCCGTTCAACTGCTACTCTGACGCTGTCAATACTTCCTTGTGAACCAACTGTACGGGTACGACAGATAATTTTGAGCTTACACTGCCCTTTTCGTTGAAATCGCTTATCCATCTAAAGATGGAATTTCTTGTTGGAACTTTAGCGCGCTCTGGCAAATTAAGATCATGACGAAAACGACTGGATCAGAATAAACGAATTTACAACAAAGACATTGTACATTGTAACACAAAACCGTCAACAATAAAATACAAATTTATCACTATTTGACGTTTATTAAATAAACAGTATTTCCATAGCAATTTTTTAAAAACGTTCAATCCTTTTGCCGGACGCAGTATTTGTGTTTGTATCTACTTTCAATTTCCTTTCAAACAAGCCCAAAACCACATCAAAAACTATATCTTTAGGTACTTTTTAATAATTTTCAAGCCACTGCAATACCGTAATAGTTCTCAAACTTTAAAATTTAAAGTCTTTCCAAAAAACTTTCCATTCCAAAAGAAAAACTCTACGATACGAAAAGTCTCGCACTGTGAATATTTAGTTGACATGTTTTTTATAACACTTTTATTATGTGAATAAAATGTAGCGAATTAATGCTTTTCCTACTGTTAATAAAATAATACAAATATTTTTAATCGATAAGAATATCATAGATACATACATAGTAAAAGCTTTTGCTACTTTTATTCACATGACCCATTATTACATTACATACGTATAGCATATTCCTAATAGATCTTGAATTGCTTTTTCTATCAGTTTATTCAGAATAGTTTTTCCATCTGTTTTGTGTTTAATAAACTGATTGATCTTTTGAGATTTTCTATAAAAATTTAAATTAAGTTAAAAATTCTAAATTAGTCGTTTGAGGAATTAAAAAACAATATGTATGGATGGAATTTATTGCTAACATAGCATAGGTATAAAGGCGGGTCTTCGAGAAAAATAGAAAACTTCAAAAGTCAGATTTCAAAAAATAAAACTCTGTCTAGAAATGAGAAATATTTAAATAATTTCAATAATAATACATACAGCAGTAGCATACTATAATGTTGGACATACACGGTCTTCCCCGACGACGTCGGCGAAAACGTCGTCGACGACGTCGGGGACAAGGTCGAAATAATGAGGTAATGTTTACATTTACTGTAATTTAATGCATAAACAACTTCTACTTCCAAGCTGGACTGCTATAATAAAATTATGAATATCGTATTTCTTTAATGCATCAAACTGAAAGAAAGCATTTTTGAGCATAATAAAATGCGTACTGAATCTCTTTCTTTAAATTAACAAAACTTTTCATAAGCGGAATAATATTGATATCCATCGGTAGAATTACAAATCAACTCTTTTGTTTTTTATTTATTTCATTCTTAATTTAGTTTAAAAATTAACGCAGGATTTAGGATTCTGAGTTCTGGTGCGGAAACGATGTACAATAATTTCCTATAAAGGACTTTCCGTAAAAGAACACTGGTAAAAATCTGCTGATTTTGGTATAGGAAAGGTCAATGGACAAATTATTATATAGGTATCAAATATCATTTTTTTCGTTGTTCATCAAGAATGTGCTGATTCTAGTAAAATAAATATTTTGTTGCATTTGTAGAGACCGTTTAATAAATTCAACCGAATTTGATGTAAACTGATTCTTAATTTTACAAATCATGTTTACAATATGGGTCATAACCTGATAACCTTGGAAGATAATTACAATCTGTACTACTAATAATTGTCACCTGAACACTTGATGCCATCTATTTTCTTGTATAATAGGAAATAAGTACATACTGAGAATTTTATACTTTTTGAAAGATTAATTTTATTTATGTACAATATTTTATAAATGTTGAAACTACAGTAGGTATTATTTAGCCAACTTATAAAATGTAGGAAATGCTTTTACTACTATTAATAAAAGATGACAGATATGATAACAATCAGCAGATTTTTACCATTGTCCTTTGGTAAGTGATAATCTTCCTTTTGGTTTCGGAAAATTGTACATCGTTTGCACACTGGAACTCGGAATCCTAAATCCTGCGTTAATTAATTATATCCATTTTTGAACTAAATTAACAATGAAATAAAAAAAACTAAAGTTTTCGTTTCATAATAAAAGATTGATTTGTAATTCCACCGAAAGGTGACGTCAAGGTTATTACGTTTATGAAGACTTTTGTTAATTGCATAAGCTATTTCTAAATACGTCTAAATAAAGAAAGAGATTCAGTACACATTTTATTATGAATGATTATTATCAATAATGCTTTTTTTCATTTTGATGTTTTAAAGAAATACGATATTCATAATTTTATTATAGCAGTCCAGCTTGGAAGTAGAAGTTGTTTATGCATTAAATTACAGTAAATGTAAACATTACCTCATTATTTCGACCTTGTCTCCGACGTCGTCGACGACGTTTTCGCCGACGTCGTCGGGGAAGACCGTGTATGTGCTATTTAAAACATACAATAGTATAAAAACGTGTTTATTTTATATCCAAGACTGTTTGGGTAATTTAAAACGATAAGATATAACTATCGCCCGCAAAACATCTATCCCGTAACGTATCTTCGACTGCGTTACGTCAGCAGCTATTAAATGTTAGCAAGAAATACAATGCTGATTTATATATAATAATATCACAAAAATATGTTCGTCCTTCTCTGAAGTTTATTAACTCTCTCGTTAAGAAATTGCAGGAGGTCTGCAGGACACCCTTAAGAAATATATTAAAAAATATTAAAATGCGTTCTATTCTTAATAATATCGATGTTAATTAACGGAATAAAAAAATTAAAAATGTAAAACACATATTTTTGTATTTTTTGTGAAATAAAACTCATCCCCGCAGAAAATAATATTTAAAATTGAAAGAAGCTATATTTCATAAAAATTACAATAAATTCTTAGAAACAGTAATGGCCAAACAGATCTATGAATTACTTTGCCCAATAGAAGAAACAGGTTTTAAAACGTTTTATTATTTGCGCTTGTAGAATATGCTCTGAAATCTAAAATCTTGCATGTTCGGGTGTGAATTATACAACAAAGAGGGAATATGAGCGGGAATAAGAAACACTCGGTCGTCGAGTAATGCCGTGTATGTTTCCACCAACACGTTTCTGGCATCACTGCGGGCAGATCGACACAAGGCACATAAGGACATCGGCACATAGACTTAACTTAGATTTAACAATTGCAACATGAATTATAAAAAAATTTAAAAAAACATAATTTTTTTTAATATTACCTTGGTACCAAAGTAAAGTTGACCAAAAGGACTTTGATTGCCACTTCAGGGGTGTAATGCGGATTTGGTAACTTTGTAGTAATATACAGTTGAAATTCATCATTGTATGGAATCACAGCATCTCCTAATTTTATCACCCATGTCCCTCCTTGACGGAATATCTGTCTCATGAGAATTGGATCCAGAGCCGGATCTAATTCTGTCCCTACATTCTCAATTAAAACAGGCTTCCCAAAACGAACTGCAGATTCTACTGTTCTCATTAGATCTTTATCTGCTAACTTACATATTGAAATCCCCTGATCTTTACCCTAAAAATAAAATATATAATTTTAATATTACTGTCAATTTAATAATGTAGTCTTACCATATTTTTTACCCATTTATTGGCTTGGCCTTGTGGATCAATAAACAGAGGCCATCTTTGAGAGCAAGATACCAAAACGGCATTTTCTGTCGATAAGTAGTCTCTAGGCAGACCATCTATCTGCCATTGTCTTATTACCACAGGCTCACCTAGTATTGTTACAGGATCGCATTTTGCTGAATGCGGAACATCTTGCTCTTCGAGAACTCTTAGCCATTCAGACAAGAGTCCCCTTCTATACTTATCAGTAAAAGGGGTTAAATATGCTACGCAACCAGAACTTATCAAAATATCTCCAGTAACATTTACAGTATTAGCTTCTATACTGGCAATAGTTTCTATCCATCTAACTTTCTCATCAGCCAATCCTCCAATTAACCTCACAGCTCTATTCATTCTTTCTTGACATATATTAATACTGCGCTCTTTTTCTTCTTTAAAGTCTATTTTAGTCTGAAGCTGTTCATTAAGTTTTTTAAGTCCTTCTATAACAGCAGCCATTTTAGCTTTGGCCGCTGCAAGAACTCGTTCAGTAAGTTCAAGATCTTCTTTTGCTTTAGCTAGAGCTGCCTTTTTTGGGGCTACAGATTTATTTACAAAGTAAAATTTATACATCGCGTGCACCCACATACACAGCGATGTACAGGCTTTAGACACCAACGCAATTTTCTGGGGAGTGAACAAAGGATTGTCAATGTAACTTGTTAATTTGGAAATTATTTCTTCCGTTATGGATTCCTTATCGAAGTTTAATAGTGACGACATAAATGCGCCAGGATCGGATAACATTCCCCGTCCTGGTTCAAAATAGTCGTTTATTTTTTCTCCAAGTTTTGGTCCCGGCACCTAAGAAAAAATAATATAATTAGAGCTTGAAGAAATATCCGTATACTACTCAATTCACGATAAAATGGATTTTCTGAAGTAGGTAATCCGTAATATTGTAAGATATTCAAGAAATGTATACAAAACTATAGCTATATTAAGTTCTTCAGATTAATCTTAATTGTATTGTTGTTTTCCTTCTATAAAATGTGTATAAACTAATACTTCGAATAATAATTAATCATTCTGATTACATTTTAAACATCTATGAATGAATTTAATCAAATAAACTTGTTTATATTTAACTAGAAGTTCAGATTTATCTTAACAGAAACGATAATAATTATATACAGTGCTATTAAATTAAGATGCAATATGCTCCATATTGCATTTTAAAATAATCATATCAAACCATTGCATTGAATATATGTTTATGCGACCAACAATACATAAAAGCTTATAATGTGCTAGCCGTTTGACTTTTCCCATTTGACATTCATTAGAGTAATAATTTTGTTTATTGTTTCCAGCCTTATTTTGTGGAACTCCATAATCATGAAATAAATAAAGATTAGTAAAAGTTTCACAGTTTTATTAAAATATAACCTGACAATATTGTTTCGACAGCTATGCTGTCATTATCAAAGGTAATATAATTATAAACAAACACGTCGCTAAGGTAGATACAAAAATAGGTAACTAGATAAAATAATAATAATAATCAGAATTAAATACCTAATACTTGTACTTGTATCTACTAAGTTGTTCATTCATTAAAGGTACCCTGAGTATGTGTTTGTATATCTCAAAGGCTTTTAAAATGTCTAATTTGCGTTTGTTATTACAAAAATGTAGGAATTTAATATTATTTTGAGGAGTCATTGTGTGATTTTGTTCTAAAAGGTGTTTGGCGTAATTAGATTTTTCAGGATGTTTATTTTTGTAATGACGTACGTGTTCTTTATATCTTATGTCAAAATTTCGAAGTGTTTGTTCAATATATACCGAACTACAAAAAGAACAATTTAAACGGTAAATGCCCGATTTCATGGTATCATGTGTTCTGTCTTTAGCATTAAATAAAAATGAAAAAGTGTTAGTGTTGGTTTTAAATGTTATTTTATAATTGTTGGTTTTTCTTAGTATGTGTGCAATTTTTTCTGATATTTTGCCAAAATATGGTATAGATATGTAATTTGTGTCTTCTGTTTGATTGTCAATGGGATATATTCTTTTGATAGCTAACCTATAATCTTTTTGTTTAATTAATGTGTCAATCATGTTCGGATTGTAATGATTTGCATGTGCTAGTTGTTTAAAGGTTGATATCTCTTAGCTAAAATCTGATTTTGTTAGTGGAATACTTAAAGCTCTGTGTACTAATGATCTGTAGGCTGCTATTTTATGTGTATTATGGTGACAAGATTCATTTGGTATTGTTATGTCTGTTTGTGTTGGTTTTCTGTATATGGAAAATTCAAATAGAATGTCTGCGTTAATCTTGATATTTAAGTCTAGAAAGTTTATAGCCCTGTTTTGTTCTGTTTCTAGTGTAAATAGGAAGTAAACTGGTGTTTTTTCTTATATTAATTTGATTACGTTTTTTTCTAATCAAATCATGAATCAGTTTATCAGGATACCCATTTTTATCTGCGATATATGCAATAGTTGTTAGCTCTTTCTCATAGTCTTCCTTTTTCATGGGAACTCTAATAAGTCTTTCAATTAAGCTACTTAATGATGAGATTTTATGTTGGATAGGAGAATTGCTGTTATACGGTATTATATTATCCGTATGGGTGGGTTTTCTGTATATACTGAAGTTGAACTTGTTGGTTATTTCAACTTGACATTAAAATTGAAATAACCAACAACAAGTTGAACTTCAGTATATATCTGGACTTATAAAGGGCCCCATATCTCAAATAGCTTAGAACCTTATTAAGTCTAAATCCGGCCCTGGTTTTAATTAATTTTTCTTAAATGTAATAACAGCTGGAAATAAAAAAAGATGCGCGATCCATTGTTTGTCGCCAAGACTTTGGACGAAGGATAATAATGAAAGATTTAAAACATTAAATTTGATGAATAAATATTCTGGATGAAGGAATATCACCATCATCCTCTTATGCTGTCCCATTACAAGACATCAAAAGTTGAGTTTAGTTGAGACTCATAGTTAAAATAAATCAAAACATATTATTTACTGTTTTATTATTCTCGCAGGAAATTGTATTCATTATAATAGGTTTTAATTAATAAACTAAAATAATTTAATAAACAGTTTTATATATATAAAATGCAATAACAGCTGAAAGTAAAATCACGGCCTACTAGATTATGAATATGAATGTTATGACTGCGTATACTGTATTCGAGGAAGGAGCGGAGTGATCACATGCAAACTGCCTGTAGGGGTGGAGTTAACACAAGCCCTTATCAAGCTGCACAAAACTTGTACTATTCCGGCCGGAACATTTCGCACGATTTTATCAATATAGGCTGATTTTTCTCAAATTTTATGTGAATAACAAAAACTTTTCATGACATGACACAATCTCATAGGCGCGTCCAAAATTACCATTGCAATGAAGATAATAGAGTATTAGTTGTTTTTATTATCAATATAAAAAAAGGTTTATTTTGAAAAAAGAATTTATATCGATACATAATTTTGATTTAAAAATTACGTATTTTATGACGTACATATGTGATTTAAAGAAAAATAATACAACATGCCACTGGATGTGACAGCGCTTACAAAGGGAAAAAGATTTTACTGCCGGAATAGTACATCTGTCGTACGCTGTTTGCTGCCCGTGCAAGTCTTTGAATTCCCATTTGGGTCATTCCGTCTCAAGCCATCTTTTTGGGTAACCCTTGGCAATGTTAATAATTTTCGAGTTCACTGTCTCCAGCCTTACTTTGTGGAACACCATAATCATGAAATATAATATAAATACAAAGATTAAATTAAACTCGTGTGTATCATAAAACCAGAATATTATATCTAGCTAATAACAACTGTCACTGTCAAAGGACTCAGATTATTTTGTATAATTTGCTGGTGTTATAATACACATGAGTTAAAAATTCCAAAGGCACATTTGATGGAGTTACGTTTTGCTCGTACTATATTATCTGATTCTTTGAATTACTTAGCAGTTACTAACATTTAAAGTGAAACATGCACCCAGACATCATAAAAGAAGCTCCATTACTAAATAATCAATAAAAGATGCACTCATGTTTTTATGCACTTTAGCAAAAGTTGAAAAAGCAAACATAGAATACATATAATTGATAACTTTATTGAAATTATATTATTTATTAACAATATAACAGCATTAATTGTATTAAATAACTTTTTTTTAATTGAAAAAGTCTCCAGCTTCGATGGATTAGTGGTTTGTATGTTGTGTACCTGTGGTAAGTCTTCGAATAAAAAGCTTGTCTTTTACATTTTATATTTTCATCTGTCCACACTTTAGAAAAGGTATGGCCAACGTTCACCCATGTCTCATCAAGAAAGTATATTGTCCGAACTTTAGTTCTGTACTCTTCAAATGTACGCAAATGCTGTCTACGCCAGGTCACAGTATCTTCTTCTCCAATAAAATACTTTTATTTTGTAACGTCATACAAGTGTTGTGCTGTCAACAAGTGTATTAAAGTGCACGTTATATTAAAATGAAATGTCTTACCGAAAATTAAAATTTTTAATTGTATAAAAGAATGTTTTCTGGAGCAATTTTTCTTCCAGTAGAGGTTTTAGAACATATTCTTTAGAACAGCGTTTCCCAACCGCCGGTCCGCGGACCGGTGCCGGTCAGTCAGAAATTTTTGCCGGTCCGCAGAGAAATAACATTATTCAAAATTTTACTAAACGAATTTTTTTAATTCGTGTTATCCTGTAGCTAACGTAGGGTTAAATGGTTTATCGGAGTTGCCCAAGAGTAAACTCTGAATAAATTTTTTTACCCTGCCGGTCCGCAAGCAAATGCTACGTCGTTTGGCGGTCCGCGAACGAAAAAGGTTGGGAACCGCTGCTTTAGAATACTCTGCCGCATATTCTTTTTTCGCCTTGAATATGGTGCTTTTAGATACTCTTACATTACATCGCGTTCTTTTGAATACTGATTAACTCTTAGGATATAAAACTTTAATAAGGAACATAATCATCTACCACATACAACCGGGATGGGGTCTCAATATGGCGGAGTAGGTATTTTCGGTTTTGTAATTAGATATTTTCATTGGCGGTTCTCACCGTCTCGAAATGCGCACATAAACTACATAACCTCAATTTTAAAACATAGTATTTTTAAATTAATCTTGGAATATAAATTTTGTATTTAATATTTTAAGCAAACGAATACTTGCTTATGAAATGTAATTCCCTTCATAGTATTTGTCGGAGTTTGAGAGAAAAGCAGACGTAGGTGGTGTCTAATGGCGGCCAGTGTGGCGTCTCTTCTCATAAGAGGCGTCGCTTTTATTAATTTGATGTCATAAATGGTGTACAAGCTAGATTTAAACGATGTGAATATCAGAAAAATGTGCTAATTTTCGGCGCAACTGTACAACCAGCAATGGTACCAACCAAGTGGAACCATTCTGATCTTGCACCTGCGCATTATTCGAAGAAAGTTGGCTTGATCCCGATGTTCAGTACGCATAGGGACTGCGAAAGCACGGCCTATCGATCCTTTTGGCTTGAAGAGTTTTCAGCAAGAGGTGTCAGAAAAGTTACCACAGGGATAACTGGCTTGTGGCGGCCAAGAGTTCATAGCGACGTCGCTTTTTGATCCTTTGTATCAAATTTGTAAGCAAGACTGATAATCTACCAAATTTACCTCAGTATCGACCTGTTGCGACTTATAGAGCTTTCTGTAAAGCAAAGTATAAACTTCTTAATGAACCAGTGAAGGGTTTCCCAGGTTTCAAGGCAAAGTCGGATTCAACTTGGCAAAGAATCTCAAACCAAGTAGTAACTGAATCGGGAAATAATCTGTTTAAGAACTTTCGAAACAACTTACTGGGTGTGTCCAAAAAAAAGACCATTTTCAGCATTATAATTTAAATATTTATAAAGTTTTTTTTGTTCAAACTTTTAATAAAGTTTTTGTTATTGATCTAGTTCTAAAACTCGTTTAATTATTTGTGACCGAAAATAACGACACTTTACCTGAAACACCCTTTATATGAAAATGAAAGGAATACAATTAATATAAGAATAGACATTTTTGAAGATCATCTATCTTCAGTGTTACAGAAGAATTACATTAACATTATTACCAACAACAAAACTGCACTTTTACATTCGCCTGAAGTGAACGTTGCCAAGTTTCTATATTGGCGGTAACGAAAAGTAGCTTAAATTTTGCCATTGTTAAGAATCTTTGATTTAATAAAGCTATAAAGAAAGTAATTGGAATTTAGTTCAATTATTTTTGAAGTATTCAAAATATCCACAAAATATCCAATAAATGAGAGGGTTAGAAAAATTATCCTGAAGAACTTCAAATTATCCACAAATCGAAGAATTATCCGCAAATCGGCAGCACTGGTAGATTGTAGATCTAAAAGCAAGTGAAATATGGATAAATCACGATAAATCAAACGTTTACATTAAGGGTTGCCAGATTTATTAAAAAGCAATGCGGCAAACTGATATAAAAATCGCCAATAAATATAGATGGCGTTACAAAGCAACAAAAGTCAAAATCTACTAAGGGTCCATCTTTCCATCTCCGTAAACTTTATCTGACACTTGGTCGGTTTCACAAAGCTTGATTAAGTTCTGATTAACTTAATTGTCATTAAATTCAAAATTCAGACATTTTATTGGCTGAAATTTAACAGACCTTGAATTTTATCTAATTATATTTCTAGATTTCAAATTTAATCACAATTAAGTTAATCACAGTTTAATCAAGCTTTGTGAAACCGGGCAACTGACAGTTAATTGTTGAGTAAGTTTCGGAAAGGGAAAATAATGGGCTTTCCAACTGTGAAAAATATACAAGGTGATCTATTTGAAATCACAAAGCTGCCCTATTCCCGAGAATACGTACGTCATTTCTGGATAAATCGGAAGAGGAAAAGAAAGACGAATACTAAAAAAAAAAACTAAGAAGGAGACTGGCAAACATCGCATTCTATTATCTCAATTACTTCAAAAGTTATTTACGATTATAAAGGGTCAAAATATAATGAGACACCCTGTATAATTTCACATGATTATTCACATGATAAAAAAATTACCTGCGTTAATCAAAACAAAAACAAAAAATATACCTAAAAAATGACATTACCGAGGTTGTACGTGTAAAAATCCATATAGGTATCGAAGTATGAATTTTTCCTGCTTTCTGTGCTCTGTAACTCCAAAACTGTTAATTTTAGAGCTTCGTATCCCTGGAGACTTTCGATCAGGATAATGTAAACTACAACATATCACAGTTTCAGCCAATTTGAATGGTATCCAATTTCCGTAAGAAATGTGCGGAGTCCTTTGCACGAGGGCACTCATTAGATTTGGTGCGGCTCTATACATAATTTACCGAAATCCCATCTATTCACATTTAATATCCATAATGCTAGTTGTAAAAATAATTATTAATATTGTTTGGCTAAAAACATAAAAATTCTAATAAAACGAACAAATAGATAAAAATAATAAAATCTTACTATTTATTATAACAACTTTATTCCTCATCAGAAATTTGAAATCCTGTATTAGGATAGCAGAAAAGGCTGAGGATGGAAAGGCTGGAATCCTGGTAGCTACATTGACATATTGAAGAGCCCCCGTATGTAGCCATTAGTGCTACTGGCTACCAGATGGCGTCCAGTTTTACAAATTTTCAAGAATGTTTCATATTTAACTTTGTTAAAAGTTTCAAAACATTTAAAAAAATCAAAATCCAATCATTATTCCTGTGTTCCACAGTGCAGAAATTATTATTTTAAAAATATTTCTATGCACAAATTTCCAATTAATAAACAGTTAAAGCAACGATGGCAAGTCGTGTTAAAAATAGGGAAACTTTATAACGTCTTCAATGAAAGTGTGCAGTGCACACTTTCAAAAGTAAGATTTTATATTACCAGGTAACTGAATTTTTAATTATTTCTAACGCTATAAGGCACTTTTATTAACAGATTTATTAAAGAAATTATTTATACGTATTATCAATTACAGACGTTCCTCGAAAGAAGATGCGTTTGAAAAGTGGAGTTTGCCCATCTCGAAACTTACCTTCTCGAAGATATGATACAAAACAAAATCAAACCAATAAGCAGCAACAACAAAACCGTGAAAAACGGTTGAGAGATAGAACAAATAAACAAGTCTTACAAGATCTCTTAAATGCTGCAGATGCACTTATACAGCTTGCAGATGCAGATGCTGTTGTTATCAATAATGAGCAAACTATTGTTGATAAGGTTTCAACAGATGTGCAGGAAGTGTTGTATGTTCAAACCAATGAAAAAGGAGTGCAAGTAAATACCTTCGAAGATTCTTCTCGGTTTGACATAACAATGTTATTATAACAGACCATCGTTTAAGAATTTGTACGGGGCTTCCCAATATGCAACTATTCAACGTCATTGCAAATACTCTTAATAAATGTGTACCTAGTTCTTGCATTAGACGCCGACTGTTGCTAACATTAATGAAAATAAGGTTAGGGTTAACTTTTCGTTTACTGGCGATTCTGTTTAATGTCAGCGAAGCTACTGCTAGGAAACACTTTTATAAGACGTGCAAAATATTAGGTGCCTTATTAAAAGTATTAGAATTCCTGAGAAAGAAGAGGCAACTGGAAATCTACCGAAGTGCTTCAAAAACTTTTCAAATTGTACGATGGTTTTAGACTGCACAGAAATTCCTGTACAAAAGAGCAATTGTTTAAAATGCAGGTTACGTTCGTATTCATTTTACAAAAAAGACCATACCATCAAGTTTTTAATAGGCGTAGCTCCATCAGGTTTAATAACATTTGTTAGCAGGGCATATGGAGGACGAGCCTCTGATAAGGCTATTTTTAATAATGAAAATGTAATTTCAAGATTAATTCCTGGACGAGATGCTGTGATGGTAGATAGGGGATTTTTAATTGATAAAGAATGTGAAGAAAATTATATGAAATTGATTCGACCCCCATTTTTAGGAAGAGGCCGTTCTCAATTAACAAAGGAAGAAGCAGAGATGACAGCTAATATAGCTAGAGCTAGAGTTCATGTTGAAAGAAAGATTCAGCGATTGAAATTATTTGCGATTCTAAAAAATCGCTTTCCATGGTCACTTTTACCAGTAGTGGACGACATAATGGTGATTGCAGCTGCTTTATCCATCTGACAGAACCTATTTTGTCCTCTGATAAGTTTTAAATTTAAGATAAACTGTCTCATATTTTTAATTATGTATTTATTGATCTCATATTAAATGTATAAATTATAAATCAAACAAATGTTTAATCAGCAATAAGAGTAAAGTAATAATATATTTATGCATATAAAATAAATAACACTGGTCAACAAAAGAAGAAAAATTGTTTGTTTCCTGTGATTTTTGTTTTGTTTCTATCTCAATTTGACACGTATTTTTCAAATATGGCAACAATTTTTCTCTAACAGCTTTTGTTTTTGAGTTATAGCTAACTACTCTCATTTACTATTTTTACTTAGATTTTCGTTGTTTGTTGGACACTAAATTATATTTTGTTGTTGATTTAGATATGGCTTTGCCAAGAAGATGTTGTGCACTTAATCCAGATTGTTTTTGCTATATTTGTGGCGAATATATATTTGAAAAATATCGAAAACTTATATCGGACTTTGTAAAAACTGCGTATCATCAATACTTTAAAATAAAATTGTGTAATCAGGACAAGCCATGGGTTCCTCATATTGTATGCCAGAAATGTGTTGTATGTCTACGGTTATGGTCCAGTGGAAAAAGGGATGCAATAAAGTTCTTAACACCCATGATTTGGCGAGAACCTCGAAACCACCATGACGACTGCTACTTTTGCGTTGTGAAAATTAACGGAATTAACCCTGGAAATCGAAGTAAGTGGTCATATCCTAATTTATTTTCTGCTCAACGACCTCAATTAAAATCACGAGAGGTACAACCCCGCACATCTAAATCCTCTGATGATTCAAACCTCTGTGAACCCGAACAAACTACATCAAGTGAAGACTCTGATCCAGACTACAAAATTAGCCTTTCAGAACCTCAACCATTTAATCAGAATGAACTTAATGACTTAGTAAGAGATCTGAATTTACCGAAAGAAGCTTCTGAAATTTTAGCATCTCGGTTAAAAGAAAAAAATTTACTTACTCCGGAAACCAACATCACTTTTTATCGTACCCGAGAAAAGAAGCTGTTACCGTATTTTTCTCAAGAGAAGGATTTAGTCTTTTGTAACGATGTTTGTGGTATTTTGCAACAGATGGGTTTTAAAAACTACCAACCTTGTGATTGGCGTCTTTTTATAGACAGCAGCAAAAGAAGCTTAAAGTGTGTTTTGCTTCATAACGGTAACAAGTACGGATCCATACCTATTGCACATTCGACGACTTTGAAAGAAGAATACACAAACGTTTCTAAGGTTATGGAAAAAATTAAGTATCGAATTTGTGTTGACTTGGAAATGGTTAACTTTCTTTTAGGTCAACAAGGGGGGTATACAAAGTTCCCTTGTTTTATGTGCCTCTGGGACAGTCGTGACAAGCAACACCATTGGTCACAAAAAGTGTGGCAAGTGCGGGAAGAGCTGAAAGTTGGTACAAAAAATGTTATAAACGTGCCTTTCGTTAGCCGAGACCGCATCATACTTCCACCACTTCATATTAAACTCGGCATAATGAAACAGTTTGTGAAGGCGCTTGACAAAAGTGGCGAATGTTTCAATTTTCTTTTACACAAGTTTTCAAGATTAAGTATAGAAAGATTAAATGCCGGTATTTTTGATGGGCCACAGATTAGGCAACTCGTGAAAGATCCTAGTTTTGTTAAATCAATGACTGAAGTCGAACAAAGCTTGGAACTCATTTGTTTTGGTTATGAGTAATTTCCTAGGTAACAAGAAATCTGACGACTATGTCGAGCTTGTTGAGTGCATGCTATCGGACTTGTAAGAGCTAGGATGCAACATGAGCATAAAAATCCACTTCCTGCACTCGCATTTAGACCGCTTTCCACAAAATTTGGGCAATTTTAGCGAGGAGCAGGGTGAAAGATTTCACCAGGATATTCGGACAATGGAAGAGCTTTATCAGGGAAGGTGGGACTCACATATAATGACAGACTACTGCTGGAGTTTGCAACGAGATCTACATAAAGTCGTTCATTCAAGGAAATCTTATAAAAGATCATTTGATAGTGTTCAATAGATATTTTGTTAACATATGTATTAATTTTGTTGTATTTTTTAGTTAAAATAATAAAACTGTATATTTCAAAAAGTAAAGCTGTTAGCAATCTCCCAGTAATTTTTTCATAGTCAGGGCCATAGAAATACCCAATAACAGTTAAAAAAATTAAGGAAACAAAAATTGTGTTGACCAGTGTAATATAATAAGCAAAATTATATAACAAAAATTAAAGTTTAAGAATGATTGGTTAATAGTAGACTTTTTCTATAACCAATTTTATTTATAAAATAAGATATATAATATAAAGATACTAAATAAAACTTGTGAAACTTTACTAATCTTTGTATTTATAAATTTCATAATTTTATTTCATTCTTAAAGCTAATTGCAAGAAATTAAAACAATAAAAATCTCTATCATACAAAGTAATCATACAAAGTATCATACAAATTACACAAGGTTCATACAAAGTATTACACAAGGTAAGATTAAAAACAAGGAATCACCAAATTTCAAACTCCAATTGGGGCGAAGCCCAGGCCAAGTGTAGTCTGAAAGAGTTGGATTAAAGTCCAAATAGGAAGAGATTTGTACAACTTTATGAGACTCTCGCTTAAATAAATTCTACTTATAGAGCTGATAACTCAGAAAGAAACACCAGCAAAACCAATCACTTCTCGACCTGTACTCTACTGCAAAGACCTCTAACTGCCATTCTTTTCCATTCTGTTTCTTTCCAACAAAATTATTTTAGTCTTACTTGGTATGGGCTACGCTATGCTTCAGCTATGCGTCGCAAGACTACGCGCGCGGGTTTTTAACAATCTCTAAGAATAATAATAATAATAATCCTAATAAAATTTACAAAAACAATCTTAAAAATATTTGCAAACAATTATGTACTATCAATTGAGAATTAGATAGTGAAGTCATGAATGTCTTCGAGTTGGAACGCTAATTTTGTTATTTTATAATAGTTTGTGTGAACTTTTTGCCAAAATACTTAAAAAAAAATACAAAATATACAAAATTCAGACATGTTATAACTTCTATAAAGAAATCTTCATCAAACTCTACATTTACAATACAAACAGAATTATCATATGCAGTGTATACAACAAAATCACAATTATTTATATTTAAAATGCCCATTAATAATTGCACTTGGCAATAATATTTATGTCTCTTTTTTAATGAAACTTTTCCTTCAATGGTGTTTAAGTAATCTACATCGCCACTATTAATACCATCGATAATAGATTTATTTGCAATTTTAAACGGACATTTTACCTCGATAATCTTTTCAACACGATCTTGTGTTATAACAATACCATCAGGACTACAACCTAACCAGGGTACTGAAGGATGAACTATTAGTCCACATTTATGCACACGCTTCTGAGATATCTCTTCATATTTTAATATTGCTAAGTGTTCGTGTTGTTGACCATAATTAGTAGCAATGTTACCATAAAACTTGGTATCAAAAATGTTTTTTATTTTATGTTCCCAATTGGGGTTTGTATTTTTACAGTAGGTAAACAATTCATATGCCCTACTTCCAGTGATTCGTTTTTTTCTTTTACTAAACCAATCTGGACACAGAAACTGTGACTTCGTTTTAATTGCCAACTCTACAGAATCATTTAATGATGTAACTATTTCGGTAACATAAAGACTTTCTTCATGCAAAGGCAATGAGAACTTTGGAAGCAATAGTAGGCATTCTCGAGGATTATTCAGTTGATAATGTAATGCACTTATTAACGGTGTACTTTCATCTGCTGGTTGCTTATGGTTCATCTGCTGGTTTATCATGGTTCGTTTCTTTACGTGAAGAGCTACTTCAGAAGATGGAACAGCTACAACATCTTTATGCATAATTAGCAAACAGTTTCACTTGCTCATATATAAATGCATACATGTGTACCAGTCCACCTAGCATTAGCCTTTTAAGAATTTAATATATTAATGAAGAGTACTACTAGTAGACTTTTCATTCCATTGAAACCTGTGGTTAAACATATCTACCACATAAGAATGCTATTTCCGCACTTAGAAAAGATTCGTGTACTGTAATTATTTTTGGTACTAGTGATATTATTATCTATGAACGAAAAATTGCTACATAAGAGCTGTTAATTCTTTAATTAATTATAACTGGTTACAATTAAATTCTCTTCATAGCAGCAAAGGATACCTATACCATTCATTTACAAGTTTGTTAAAAAACAATTGAAATCATAAAACATTTCAAATGCAAATAGAAAAATCGCATTAACAAATTAATTAAACATGGCGTAACATCACCATCCTACAGAGTTCGGTTCCTTGTGGAGAGAATATTCGTTATGCAATCTCAACGTTCCTCGTTCTTTACAAGATCAAAAATTCATTCAAAGAATTATAGGTGGACAGTACCCTTAATAAGAATTTATGCTATCGAGGTTGTTTCCTATATGTTCAGAAACAGCATTCCCATTAGGTAAGAATGTATAAAAAGTAGTTTTCATGAGTGTTTTCCTTGTTTCATAAAATCAGGTGAATGTAATATTATCTGAAAACTACTATATAATTAATTTATCAGTTATACCTTCCATACATTGTTGAAAAAATTCCAATGCGATGTTCTCTGGAATTGTTACGTCTAGTGGAAACGGAGTTACATGGCAAAAATCATTCACAAGAATAACTTCCATAGGTTTGTTTGTTTTTGCCTTTCCCCAAGTTTGTTCTACATCAGTAGTAGATAGTTTTTCGAGATCATCAATTCTATAACATTAATTTTTATTATTCATATTAAAAGTATCTTTCATATAATGTTTTGATACTATTTTACCTGTTTAAACGCAGCAGCAATGCAACAATATGTTTGCATCGTCCTCCTGCACCTGCTTTGCAGGAACAAACACAATTCCATTTGGCTGGGTCTTAAAAAAGTATCAAATAATATAAATACAAACCACATGAACAACTAGCACACTTACCTTCAAATAAATTTATTTCAATTTTATGGGGGTGATCGTTTAATTTTGATGATTGCAAACATAACCCCATAATTAAATTGTTCATTTTTCCACATAAAATGATATGTTTTGCTTTAAATACCTGTTCTCCTTCCTTAATTGGTCTTACACCAGCACCAATATAAATTAAGATATTTGATAAATCAACAACTCCCATTATAAAATTTAATTAAACAAGCGAATTCTTAATGAAGGCGAAGTATAAACATGTAAACAAATCAACGTATCCTCTACCGAGCCACCATCACGTTTTTGTACAGCGCCATCTATAGACATGCTCTCATCCCAATTTTCTTATTAATGTTCTTAATGATAAATAATTGTTACGTTATCGTTTATGGATTTTCCGTTATATACTTATTAAAAATTGTTATAAAAATAACTTAAAATAATGTTTACCTTTTAACAAACTTGAATTTGAAACATTTTTAAAAATTTGTAACAACTGGACGCCATCTGTTAACCAGTAGCACTATTAATGATGATATTACAGATTGTCATCAATGTTTACATACGGGTGTAACCAATATGTAAATGTAGCTATCAGATGGCTATCAGGATACCAGCAAACTACCCTCTGCGTTTTCTGCTATCCTAATACACGATTTTAAATTTCTGATGAGGAATAAAGTTGTTATAATAGTAATTTTATTATTTTTATCTATTTGTTCGTTTTATTAGAATTTTTACTTTTTTAATCAAACAATCTTAATAATTATTTTTAATAAGCATGTAACAGAAAATGCATAGGAATTAACCTAACAACTAGCATTAACAATATTAGTAATAATAATAATATGTATTTGTATTAAAGATTACAATCTTATTACAAAGGATGATGGAGACGAAGGTTACACATACATTAGACGTTATACATTACGTAACAATATAATAATTAAAATATGTAAATATAAATACTAAAAAGTTATACAAAATAATACGACATGCATATATCACACACTACTTATATAGAAGTTACATGATTTCCCTTATTCATTTAGAGCAAAGCTTCTTAATTTTAACATATTAATAACATAGTAAAAAATCATGTCTTATTTACAGATAAATGTACAAATATTTTATATATATCACTGTCGTTATGAATTTCTGTAATTATTGAATTTAAGTATGTTTCCCTAAGTGAATTGTAAAATGGACATTCAATAAAAAGATGATATAAGTTTTCAGGTCGGTGGAGGTTGCAAATTGTGCATTCATTTTCTCCCATAATTTTATATTTGATATTTTTATAATTAATTATTAACAGTTTTTTACTCGCTAGTTTTAATTGCAGAATGGTACGGATTTTGTGGATGGATATATTGAAATTTAAATACTCTTCTGTTTCGTCGGTAGGGACCAACAATTTGTAATGATGATTATAGTTTGAAAGATTTGCCTTTTCAATGTCAACATTTATAAGGGATTGTTTATATCTATCCATAATTTCTGTAATTAGTGTTTTACTAATTAATTGTGATTCCCATACTTCATTATATCCCTGTTCAATTAGAAAATGTTTAATTTGAGAGGTCCAATTATAGGTTATTTTATTTGATTTCAGTTTGTCCAATTCTAGTAGCCTATTAAAAATTATTTTTGAAAATCTACCGTTATCCATATGAATTAATTTTTTCCACAAATTTAAGGCCCTGTCCCAAATATCAACTGCTATATGTATAACTCCCGTTTCTAATCTAAGTAGAAAACCAGGTTTATTTCTTGAGCAGAGAAAAATTGATTTTAAATAATTAAGTTGACATCTTTCAAGAGTATGTGTTAAGTTGAGCCCCCATACTTCTGATGCATAGAGAGCAGTAGCATTTACTACCGTTTTTAAAAGTTTTACTTTTTCAGTCCAACCTGTGGATCTACCAACCGATAATATATTTTTTGTTCTTTGTATTGCTAATGTATCTTTATTAAAATTATTTAATGCTGCGTTGTTAAAACGACCTGATGTGGTAAAAACTGTGCCTAAATAATTAAACGATTTTACAATTTGTAATATTTCATTGTTATATATGAATATTGGATCATGTTTTGGTTTTCTACCCTTGTGAAAAATCATAACTTTTGTCTTTTCTGTGTTTACATTCAATTTATTTATTTCACAATATTCATATAAAACTTTTAGTTTTTTTTGATATCAATGGCAGAATGACCTAGAATGACTAGATCATCTGCGTAAGCTAGTATCATTAGATCGTTTTTGCTGTCTATACTAATTCCATATAGCCCGTTTGACCGAATAAAGTCCTCCAAATCGTTAATAAAGATAGCAAACAGAAGGGGGCTAAGTAATTCTCCTTGAAGTACACCTTCAGAGATCTTTATTCTCTCTGATAGAGTATTACCTAATTTCACCTGTAACTGTGCATTGCTATATAATGACTGTAATATTCTAATAATTTTGGCAGAAATGCCAGAAATATACAATTTTTCCCATAAAAAATTATGATTGACTGAGTCGAATGCACGTCGGAAATCTACAAAGACAGCATATATACTTTCTTTACTTTTTCGAAGGTGAATATGAATTGTAGCTGAAAGACAGAAAATGTTGTCTATTGTACCTCTACCCTTTCGAAAGCCCATTTGGTTTTCTTGTAAAATACTGTTAGATTCTATGAAGGATTGCAATCTATTATAAATGATGTGTGTAAACAATTTACATATACTATTTATTAGTGAAATACCTCTGTAGTTAAGTGGGTTTTTATCACCTTTTTTATATAGCAGCGTTAACTGTGATATTGACCATTCATTTGGTGTTTTACTTTGGGTTAGGATTTCATTAAACATATTCAAAATGTAATGCCTCCAATTTGCTGGTAGGTTTTTATAAAATTCATTACCTAATCGATCAGGCCCAGGAGCCTTATTTAACTTACTATCTGACAAGCTATTTTCGAATTCTTCTAACGTTATATGACAATCCAAAAACGGGTGAGCTTCATCATAGAATTCTATTTTTTCCATTGAGTTGGTTTTTGCATAAATATTTTTATAAAACTCTGACCATTCTAATAAAGAGATTTCATTTGTACATATTTTTTTGGGTTTAAGAAGTTTTATAGTGTTCCAAAATTCTTGGTTGTTTCTAACTAGATGTAATTTTTCTTTAATTTCTTTATAGAAGTTATCTTTGCTTTGTTTTGTTACTTTTGAGAAATTCTTTTTTTGTTCTAAATAATTATTTAGATTATCTGTAGTTGGTTTGTTTTTGTAAAGTTTTAGGGCTCTCCTAGCTAATATCTTTTTATTATAACATTCCTTGTTAAACCAAGGTTTATTTTCTGCATAATAATTATTTTTATCTTGTAATTTCGGAGAAAGTTTCATATAAGCATAATCTGCTGCAGCTTTTATTGCATTTATAAGATTATTATTTAAGTCATCTACTGATTTTGTTTGATGCTTCTAAATTATTTAAATAATTATGTATAGTGTTATTATTAAATTTATAGACTTCTACAATTTTTTGATGAGTGTCAAGTAAATTTGTTGCTACTTCGTCCTCCTTATTATCCTCTCCTGTTTTTATTACACATAAACAGTGATTTGAGGGTGATAAGGTAGGTAGAATGTAAAATTCAATAACTGTATTTAGAAAATTGTAATTTGCCCATGCTAAGTCTATAGTACTTGCTCCATTTTTATTCATAAATGTGTAATTACCTGGTATGTCACCTGTTACCCTCCCATTCAATACATAGAATCCTAATTCTTGCATGCAGTCCACTAATTTACGACCTCTGTAATTGACTAATTTATGTAAGACTTCCCTTGATTCTTTTATATTTGTCATGTAGAACTGTTCCTCCTCTATCTGATTCAATTGTCCAATATGAGCATTGTAATCACCTACAATAATAATTTTGTGATTTCTAAAGTTTTCATTTATTGAATTTAGCGTTTCATGCAACAAATTTACGCATTCATCATTATCTAAATTAGGCCTAAGGTAAACACATCCTACAATGTATTGAGACTTATTTAGAATAATTTCAACTATCATCCACAAATTATTTGCTTCAATTTTATTAACAATTAAATTTGATCTTTTTTTAATTAACATAAGCAAGCCCCCACTTCCCCTTCCTTTTTCTCTTTCTTTAATCGCAGGACTAACAATATTAGTAAATAATTAACTGATGCAGATTGCCGGATATTGTGTACAGGGCCGCACCAAGCCTAATGAGTGCCGTTGTGCAAAGAACCCCACGCGTTTCTTAGATATTGGATACCGGTCAGATTAGCTGAAATTGTGATACGTTTTAGTTTACATTATTCTGATCAAAAGTCTCTTTGGCTACAATGCTCTATAATTAACAGTTTTGGAGTTACATAGTAAGGAAAGCAGAAAAAACTCATACTTCGGTATATAGATTTTTAACACGTACAGCCTACACCCTTGGTAACGTCATTTTTTGTGTATATGTTTTGTTTTTGTTTTGGTTAACATAAGTAATAATGTTGTGTTGTATTCATGTGGAATTATACCGAGTGTCCCGTTATATTTCGACTCTTTATATACCTATATAGCTTTTGAACTAACTGAGATAATGTAATGCGATGTTCGCCAGTCTGCTTGTTAGTTTTTTAAGTTTTTTCTGAGTAGCCGTTTGTTGCCCACTTCCGGTTTATCCGGAAATGATATAGCGTATTTTCGGAGATTTAAATAGCATGCAGTATTCACATTAAGAGCTGATAAAACCATACCCTGTATAATAACCATGATAAGTATGGTCCTTTTGGAAAGGAGAACCAATGGACTTTCCAACGTGCGTGGTTAACGCTCATTATCTCTTCGAGCTCACCACCTACAGGCGGTGGCTTTTAGGAGGTTATTTAACAGCCCTCAAGGAAGACTTATGTAAAAATCCAATGACTTCAACTGAACTTTCCTACGCTATTTTTTTAATTTGACTGCACTGGGTGTAATATTTTTCAATATTTATGTTGCAATTAAAACCAATATTTCTATAATATTTATGCAATATTAAAAAAATTGTGCAATATTACTGCGATATTACAAAATATCTCATTAACATACCTCAACAATGGGTGTGTAAAAATCTTTTTTTTTTCGTTACAGATCTCCTCTTTCACTTTGCATACATGATGGCTGTTAGAGGCCCCCTTAAGTCATTGAGGTGTATTTGGGTTATTTATGTAGTATTTTATTTTATTTAGCAGGTTATAAATAGTCAAAAATAAAATAAATTGATTTGTCAAAATGGTTTGTTTAAAATACATATCGTTACTAGAGAAACGCTTGTAAACGCGGTGATGACGTAGTTACTACCAGTCAGTAATGCATTAGACAGAACATCGCCACTCCGACGCCGACGCCCCGGTTGTATTGGTAGAAACGTCGTTATTAAGATTTTTCTAAATGCTCCTATCTCCCTTATTTTGCATGATAAAAAGTGCGGTTTTTAATCCGAAAGTAAAGGTGCGTCCCAATTGTTTAGCCCTTAGGTTTAGCCAGTCTCGATAGATTAATAGTTTGCATGATTACTCCATAATTCAAGGCTCGTAGGTTCATGGTAGTACTTCATAGCTATGAAAATTGTTTTTTCTCGTCTTTTATATTAATGAACATTGTCGAAGGGTATCTTATAAGAACATAACAGTAACATCTCAAATGCCAAATTGGCACAAAAGCGTCATATCTGATAATCTTTTTTTCGTTAAATAGTTGCATACTCAACTGAACAGCGTTGCGAGATGAGTCCAAGAGCAAAATCCAAGAGGCTAGAGATGTCAAACAAAACGCTGTCAATAGAGTTTACCAAACACGACAACAGACATACACATTGTTGTTTAATAAATTGCAGAATTTCTGCGTACATTGCATCTAACTTTTTAGTAAATATAAATTGAAATAAGTTACCTTATCATTTACTTTTGGATCCAAAATGGCGGTTGGATTGGAAACAAATCATGTTAGTTGTAGTACATGTTAAACCATTTTGATAAAAGATTTAGATTCGTTTCCTTAGAAAACACAACTTTATCAGGAATTGCTACCACAAGATTACAACTGTACCTAGATCCGAGACAATCTGGAAGATAATGTTTTGAATTTGATGTTCTTCTCAGACGAATCATGGTATTATCTTTGTAGATATATTAATTCGCAAGTGATAAGAATGTGGAGTACCGATAATCCCAATTTCATTAAAGGAAAAACCGATTGCATTGTTCGAAAAACCAGTATTTGACTAGCTCTTTCGCGAAGGATATTGGTGGGTCTCATTTTTTTTAAAAGGCTATCACTACCTAAAGATACTAGAACACCATTCTGAATTGGTTCATCGATCAACTCGATGACAAGGAACTGCAATACGGTTACTTTCAGCACTTCGGTTACTTCTATGTGGCTCATGGTTAAACACCATTCTTAAGACACCGCTGCATATACTCTAGAAGATTTACAACAAAAGTTGTGAAAGAATGTGATAACGTTATACCTCACCTTTTACAGAAAGTGTTTGATAACATGAACAGACGTGTTGAACTGTGCATTGAAGAAGGCAAACATTTAACCATCTTTTGAAGTTTAAAATAAGATTAGTTAGTAAATAAACGTAATGCTATGTCAGCATGATTTTAAGTGATTGATTTATTTTGATTTTTGTAATAATTTTGACAGTAAAAAACGGGTTTGCCACTACATAATTATGAAGTTACTCTCCAAAAATTCAAGCTTTATGGCGTTACTGTAAACATAGGACTGAATACGCAATGCGCATGATCAATTATTAATCTATAATTGTATAAACCGACAAGATTTTCTTAGTTGTCACTTATTAATTGTTAGTTGTTAATCCTTAGTTGTTAATTGCTGTAGAAACTAGGCATTTACATTACTTACTAATAGAATAGATAAATAGAATATTTAATAATAAAATTTGACAGTAAATATAAGTAAATATACAGTCTGTTTGATTTAATGCGCCCCGCTTTGTAGCAACTTTATTTTCGATCAGAAATGGTATAAACTGTATATATTATTAAATGGCATAGAATTCTATATGTTTAGAAAATTTTGTATTTACTAAATCAGCGTGATCGTGATGACGTCATAGAACTTTTTTAATTACATTTTTACATTTACATTTACATTTTTAAATTACATGCTAGGTATTTTTTTACTGAAATCGATAGAGTATTGTGTTCTCTTTTCAACCATAATAAATATTCATCCTCTTACATAAGAAAATTCTCAAGAAAAACGTGAAAAATGATTTACGAATAGTAGGCTTTGATTTTTGGTTCTCCAATTATTAAAACACAGTTATTTAGCAAGCTTAGGTAAATAATGAAGCTTCAGTTCTTACAGTGACGTATTTAATTTTTTTTTCGAGGGGAAGGAAGGTATAATATTGTTTCAGCAGCTATTTTATTATTATAATATTACCTTTGCTAATGACAACTTAGCTGTCGAAACAATATTGTCAGGTTATAATTTAATCAATACTGTGAAACTTTTATTAATCTTTATTTATTTCAATCAATAGAATAAATTGAAAAACTTATTTTAGAATTTTCCTAATAGCATACGAATAGAAAATGATTGATGTATTTTTTACCAAGAAAATTAATCTTATCATATCGAACATGAAGAACAAGAATATGGCCATGCTAAATCTGCATTTTAGCCGCACTGCAGAGGGCGCTGGTTGAAATCTTTTGGGCGGTCTGTCACCCACGAGCAACTTTCCAAAGTTTCTGGCAATTATGATTTGGTATCTTTTGCATCATAAGGAATACCAAGATACCACTGCCAGAATCATTAGACAGTCGGGTGTGGGTATTATAGTGGGTATTTAATTATAGGTAGGTATCTGTTAAATTCGCAATTTTCAGGAAAATGACAAAAACCTACAAGAAACAGATCAACAAATTACGTGCCTTAATTGCGAAAATCAGAATACCACATGTGTTTTCAATGGAATAGGTATGTCGAGATGTTCTTGCTAATGTCTCCCTCCTAATGACTAATCACTAAAACAATGGATTTACAGAAATACTTGAAATACGCCATGTCAAAGTTGACAGGTGAAATTATAGGTAGGTATCTGTTAAATTCGCAATTTTCTAAATCACGAAAAATGACCTTATGTGTTAAAATATGGAAAATATTTTATTAATAATAATAATAATAATTGCTACAACCCATAGCCTGGAAACCAAACCCCAGAAGCTAGAAGCTTGTGCGGGAGGGAGGGGGGCGATTATTATTATTACGTAGGCCGTAAGAAAAAATGTTTCTAAAGACATTTTACGTTCACATATCTAGTTTGAACAAGATATCCCAACATAAGGAAAATGTTTTTTAACATTTTTACACCCCATAACCACTGGCGGATCTGAGGGGGGGGGCATGGGGGCCATGGCCCCCCCTAGAGGAGTTCTAAATAGTTGACATTGATTCAACGACCAGAGTCATGTAAGTAAACCTTTGATTGGTTTTCAAACAAGAAGAAAACACACCTTATACTTTATACAAACCAAACTTATTCGTTCTATTTGGATGTTTTTTCAAACAACCCAAATCCACAGATTTCTATATTTCATTGGAGTCGTTCATCATACAATAAACTATGAAACAGAAATATTCTTCTATGCAGTGCGAATGTGTGCAATAAATACAGGCGGCCGGTCGGGCCGGCGGCTAAATCAAAGGCGGCAAAACTGATAACGATAGAGGAAAAATAATTGTTATTGGGGACTGTGTTCTTAGTAAAAAGCATCTTAGCGGTAAACCGTGAGCGGTGAGCGGTAAGAATCAAAAACAAAGGAGCATTAAGTAGAAAATAGTTGTTTTTTGTCGGAAACCACATTTGTTCTTCAAACAAGATTAGTGGGGTTCAGCTATAGATCTTTTCATTGAATTAGAATATTAGAAATAGTGATAAGTGAAATTGAATTTATCGTAAAAAATGGTAAGTAGGGGAGGGTCACCATGAATGGGACGCTCCGTGAATGGGACATCATTATAGAAAACTGTAAAAATTTCATCCAGAGGTTTCGGAGCACTTTGGTAGAGGGCGATTAACGTTGCAAGCATGTGAACAGGTTTTCAAGATTTTCTACACAGGTGGTTGTTTGTTGTGCAACTTTTAAGATTTTTGCTAAATAAAGTAAATATTTGAAGCCAGGCAACTTCTGCTATATGCCAGGTTAACTTGTTAGCAGGTAAGAATACATTACGCTATAAATATTTGATGTTTTCAACTAGTATTTTAAGTAGAAATTTGCATTCTATATTTTGAGGTTAAGGAGCAAGCAACAGATTTTCAAATTTGTAACGAATTCCTTGAATGGGACAGCTTTGTGTGCCTTGATTGGGACACGTTCCATTCAAGGAACTTTGTATTATTTTGGTATTATAATAAAAATTAATAGTCTAATTCTTAGTTTTCAATTACAGGTTTCAAAATGGAATCTAAGAGACGACGAATATCCCCAGCTCAAATGGAAGCTGCGGTGCATGAAGTCATTGTCAACAAAACTTCAATAAGAGAAGTAGCGCATTGTACGGGAATTCCTAAAAGCTCATTGCATAGAGCGGTCAAAATGGCTAAAAACGTGATAATTGAACTATATAAACACTCACCCAACATAGGAAACAGAAGATTATTTTCTAAATTGCAAGAACTTTCGTTAGTAGACTATTTCAAGACTGCTTCTCAGATGTGTTACGGTCTCACAACAGTACAAGCACGCTGTTTGGCGTACCAGTTTGCCAGAGAACTCAATTTAACTATTCCAGAAAAGTGGACGAAAGATGAAAAAGCTGGTAGAAGATGGTTGCAAAAATTTATGCTACGACATAGGGACATCTCTCTTCGCAAACCAGAATCTTGCAGTTTGTCAAGAGCAACTGCTTTTAACAAACACACAGTTACTCAATTTTTTATTAATTTAGAAAAAGTGTACTCAAGATATCAGTTTTCTCCCAACAACATCTACAATTGTGATGAGACGGGGGACTATTGACTGTTACGGATCCTCCAAAAATAATTGCGCCCTGCGGATCTAAGCAAGTTGCACAAATAACTTCAGGTGAAAGAGGAGTTTTAGTGACAATGTTGAATTTTATCAGCGCGACAGGCAATACAGTCCCACCTGTGTTCATATTCCCAAGGGTGCACTTTAAAGAATATATGCTCAATGGCGCACCAACAAACAGTTTGGGCTTAACACACAAAACTGGCTGGATGACAGAAGATAATTTTTTTCTCTCGTTGAAGCATTTTGCAGATGTTACAAAATGTTCTCAAGATAATAGGGTTTTATTGCTACTTGATAACCACACATCGCATGTTAATGTCAAAACCATCAAGTTTGCCAGACAAATGGGGATAACCCTCTTGACATATCCGCCGCACACATCACATCGGTTACAACCACTTGATGTGTCCGTGTACGGACCATTTAAGACAAAATTTAAGTCGGAACAACACAACTGGCTCATAACAAATCCCGGAAAAACAATTTCCATCTACAATATTGCTGAACTTGCAAACAAGGCGTTTCTCGAGAGCTTTAGTCCTAAGAATATAACTAGCGGATTTGCTAAATGCGGAATTTTCCGTTTAACAAAGATGTTTTTTCTGATCAAGACTTTTTAACATCTTTTGTGTCGGATAGACCAAATCCACAGCCAAGTTCTAATGCAGAAAATAGAGAAAATGATGGCAGCAGAATTAACATTCTTAGTAATGTTCTTATTCAGCCAGCATCAGTAACACCAGAGCAAATACGCCCATACCCAAAGGCACCAGAAAGAAAAACCAACCAAAGAAAACAACAAACTACAAAAATTTTAACTGAAACACCACAGAAGGACGACGAGACTGAAACAGAAGTTCAAGAATCTCAACCCAGCCAATCAAAAATAAAAAAAGTTAAGAGAAAGATAGTTTTGGAATCAAGCAGCAGTGAGTCAGAAATTGAAATGCCACCGGAAGGCGACAGTGATCTTGATTGTTCGGACAATTTTAGTGAGACCGACTTTCTTGAAGAACCAGATGCAGCACCCAAAGAGAAGGAGGACGATACGCCCAAGGACGACGATGAGGATACAACCAAGAAAGATAAGAACGGAAATAAAGATATTATTAATTCCCCATACCAAAAAAAGGCAATGTCAGCTTCGTGGGAAAAATTGTAATTATTGATGAGGTAATACTTACCGTTAAGTTTATGAGAAGACTAAGAAACAAATTTCATTTTCCTGATATCGAAGATATTTGTGACATAAGTAAAAACTCAATTTTAAAGAAACTTAGTCCTGTTGAACTTCCTGGTTCATGGAACTTCCTGGAACATTTCGAATGAAATCGTATTTGTTTTTTGGCAAGGAAATTTTTAGTCAAGAGGCTACATATGGAAAGGTTATGTAAACCATTTTATTTTTACATGTTTTTTTTGTTGACTGAGAATTTTTTGTTTAGTTTGCTTATATTTCTTTCAATAAAATATTATAAATATCAGTTCTTTATATAGTTCTTAATCAAAATAGAAAAAAATGGTAAATATCCAGCTCCTAAGCGTTTGCAGCGTGGAAACCATATGTTATTAGACTTGTCCCATTCAAAGGCAATGCGTGGTCCAATTCAAGGAATATGCTCCTTGAACGGGACACTGTGCAAATTTTAAAAAAGTAATTATTTCCATCAATTAAAATAATGAACAAGCGTCTACATTTGTATATTATAAGAACAATAACATCCAATAACCTGTGTGCATTTTGTTTTTTTCGAAACTTGAAAATTTTGAAAACTACGGTAACTAACAAAAAAATGTCCCATTCATGGTGACCCTCCCCTACCCTATATGCAACACTGACATTATTAACGAGTTTGATTTTTGCATATTTTCGAAACCGATAAACAGTGTATAAAATTTATAATCACTTGTATGAATAAAACTATTTAGAACCAAAGTAAATTCTTCAATGCATTCTCGAGAATCATTTAATTTCTACATTCCCATGGTCATGGTGAAAAAACATTGAAACTTTCTATTTGATCTGGAGAACTGAGCTGAGTTATTTAATTTTTCAGATGAATAAAAGGAAGATTGATGCTTACTTTTTGCCAGTACAAAAACAACAGAAAATTGAACAAGCAAGTCAACCAACTGAAAGTGTTCAAAGCGAGGCAGGACCGTCATCATCTCAAGAAAACTCTTTTCTACCAGAGGAAAATATAGAAAATTAAAATATTTTCGATATAGGTAAAGCAGTTGGTCGAACAATGAATGACTATGAGAAATACAATTTCATAAAAAATACTTGGTATCCGCCTCGTAACCATGTGTTGCCGTTTTCGGAACACAATAAAAATAATCGAATCGTGAAACGTTATTTGAATCATGATCATTCTCAAAATATGAATGGTTATCGTATTCACTCATCCATAAAGAACTATATTGTAAATACTGTGTTGTCTTTGCCCAAGTTAGTGGCAGAAATAAGTCAGAGTGTCTCAAGAGTCTGGTTCAAACGCCTGTGACAAAATTTGCCAAACTTTTTGGTAAAGATGGTGCCTTGGATGTTCACGATTCCAATAAATATCATAAAGAAGCAATCTTGCGTTCAAATAGTTTCGTTAATTGTTATGAGAATCCAACTTTTGATATACGGAATGTATTATCGGAAGACAGAAAAAGACAAGTAGAAGAAAATAGAAAAAGGTTGGTACCAATGACTCGAAGTGTTATTTTCTTAGCAAGGCAAAATATTCCATTTCGAGGACATAGGGATGATGGAGAATTATTCAACACCAGCCGAATCAACGAAGGAAATTTCAGAGAACTAGTGCGATTTCGAATTGAAGCTGGAGACCGAATGTTAGAAGAGCATTTGAGATCGACTTCATCCAAAGCAACTTATATCAGCAAAACTATCCAGAATCAATTGATACATTTTTGCAGTGAAGAAATTATTTCTACTATAATATCAAAAATCAAGTCTGCGAAGTTTTACAGTATAATGTTTGACGAAACCACAGATATATCTCACGTTTCTCAAATGTCACTAGTAATCAGATACCTTGAAGGAAGTGAAATGAAGGAAGACTTCGTAGGATTTGTAGACTGCCATACCGAAAAATATAAACTAGACCCAGATACAATGGAGCCTGTTCTTACAGGTAAAATTCTGGGACAATTAGTCGTAAGCCAAGTGAAGAAACTCAATTTGCCATTCATGGATTGTGTTGGAATTTGCACGGATGGTTGTAGCGTCATGACTTCTAAGCAGAATGGTGCTGTTCAAGAGGCTCAAAAAATGCTGATCTCGTCCGTCCGTTGTCCCTGTTTAAGTCATGCATTGAATCTCAGCCTTTCTAAATCATCGTCTGTGCAATCCGTTCGTAATGCTATGGGAGTAATGAAGGATGTTGTATCATTTTTCACCGGGTCTTCCAAGAGAAATTATGTCCTGAAACATATTCTTCAGGGCCAACTTCATTCCCTTTGTGAGACACGATGGGTGGAGCGACATGACTCAGTCCTGCAATTCCGAGTATTTTTGCCAAAAATTGTTCAATCACTCGATATAATATCGTCTTGGGAAGAAAGAGACTCTTCGAGTAAGGCACAAAACTATGCTTCTGCTCTAAAAAATAGTTCGTTCATTGTAAGTCTTTTTTGTATGTCTGACGTTTTTTCTGTAACGATGACGCTCAGCAAGTTGCTCCAGAAAAAAACTTGGACTTAGGTGCCGCCAATGATGCAGTTTTGAGTATACTGGTAGTTCTAAAAGAAAACCGACAAGGAGCTGAAAAACATTTCAACGCAATTTTCATGAATATTGAAAAATCGCTAGATGAACTGGGGGCAACTTTGAGAAAACCCAGAACCACTGGAATCATGAGACATCGACCAAATCCAAGTTGCGAATCACTGGAACAATACTATAGGCAGATTATATATATACCCTTGCTCGACAGTATAATTACAGATTTGGAGGGTCGATTCACTGCTGATACAACCAGTTTGTTTAATTTGAACATTATAATACCCACGGTAATTAGGGAAGTTGGTATGACATCTCTGGATTCAATAGCACGGACCTTGGTGGAAAGATTTAACAAACTTTTTCATCAAAATCTGGAGGTTTTGTTCACAGAATTCAAAAGCGAACTGAGGTTGTGGAAGACGAAGTGGGTAAAAGCCTCCAAAGAAAAACTTCCTATTCCTGACGAGGCTTTAGGAGCCCTTGCTCAATGCGATGAAATAATGTTTCCTTTGATAACATCATTTTTAAAAATTCTCATTACACTTCCGAACAGTGTTGCCTCATCGGAAAGGAGTTTTTCTTCGTTGAGGCGAATAAAAAGTTGGCTCCGATCTACTATTTCAGAAGAAAGGCTATCTGGCTTAGCCATTATTAACGCCCATCCGGACATTGCGATCAATGAACAATTTGTTATTAATAGATTTGCCAACAATGGCCAAAGAAATATGGATTTTATTTTATAAACAATAATTTGATAAGTTTTTGTTTAAGATGTTTTATTTTTGGAAGTTTATTATTAGAATTGTGGATTTGTGTTTTTGTCTGTTTCGTCACATTTTTATCCATCTTATTTATGTTATGTTCATTGGTTACAGTTGATTTTAGTATATTTGCAAACAGTGGCCAAAGGCATAAAGATTTTGTTTCATGAACAATAATTTTAAGTTTTTGTTCTAGTTGTTTTATTTTTGAGAGTTTATTATTTACTAGAATTGTCGAATTGTGTTTTTGTTTGTTTCACCATATTTTGTTCCATCTTATTTATATTATTGTTCACTGTTTTTGTTGTTTCAAATAAATATGTATATATATATATATATATATATATATATATATATATATATATATATATATATATATATATATATATATATTTTTTAGATAGAGTTAATTTTTATCAAGTTGCATAATGATTTTACATTAAATAATATTTTGAATGCAAATTCATATAGAAAAATTTATCGATATATATATAAAATATATATATATATATATATATATATATATATATATATATATATATATATATATATATATATATATATATATATATCATTTCTGTGGATTTTAACAATTTGGTTACAAATTTCCATGCCCCCCCCCCTGAAAAACTCCCTAGATCCGCCAGTGCCCATAACTGACTATTTTGAAATCATTAAATAATAGTTTATGATAGAAAAGTGTCAAAAGTGAATGTTTATTTTGCGAAAAGAGAAGTTTGGCCCAAGACGTGCCAGCAGAGTTAGTAATCTCTTCGAACAAACTAAATTCACTTGTAACACGTATATCATACATTATTTTTTCTACAAACCCTATTAAAGGGGTTAAAAAAAGATAAAAATACAAAATTGTAATGCAAAGATCGAATGGCTTATAATTACGAACGAACATCTATCAGAACAACCATTGCTGTTATTACCACAATATCAATTGTTGTTATGGTAATTTATTTATTGAATTTACTTATTACACTCGTGTCTAAAGTGTTACTCTAGATATCACTTTATGCATAAAATGACATTTTCGACTCACGACAATACAAAAAAGTCAAAAGTTCTGCTTTTAATAGGGTTTGTAACACTTTAAAGGAGTGGTAAAGCAACAATTGCATAGCAGATTTTGCTAATAATATCAAAATAGGAAATGAAACTTTCTGGACGATTTTCCAATTTAGAAGAAAATAACGGATAATTTTAATCCTTTTTTTATTAAGTCAGTTTGAATAATACTAGATAATACCTTCCTATGTGAAAAATCCATATAAACTCTCGCATAAATAAAAGTATTCAAGCACTGAAATTAATCTATCCCCATAGACAAATATTAACTACTGAAACAACAAAGACCTTGCATTGTTATTCACTTATTTTATCTAATTTTTTATGCTGTAGTGAAATTTACGATGGATAAATAAATCCATTTATTTAATATTATACTGTATATTTATTTTTGTTGTATTTTTTAACTATTTACTAATTGTGAAATAAATAAGGATTAATAAAAAGTTTCAATAAATTGTTTTAAATAAGTTTTACTATTTGCTAATTAAAACTTACTTCTTACAAAATACGTTACGCATGTGCTCAAAAGGATATTTATTAATTAAAATTTCCATTCTCTATTCCATAGAAATATTTTAAATTTATTTCTAAGAAGGCAAACAATGAACGAAATATTATACACTTATAAATAGAGTTCTAATAAAACATGTATATTTATCTCCAATATTTTTTTCTATGTCAGAATTTCTTTGTATAAACATCACAACTGCTCGAATTACAAATACGAATGAAGCGCCTCTAGTGGGAAAATACCTTAACTTCTTATCTCCGCTTGGATATCTTTTTTTACAGCCATTGTCAGTTGGGTAGCCTAAAATTAGGAGTAACTGTATAAATCGCTGTCAGGAACATTGCGCACTTTGTTAGAGTTCATCACAAAATTCAGAGGTGATAGCGACATGCAGTTTTCATAAACACATTCTCCATTGAATTTCCAAGGGGATGACATATTTCTAATTTTCGAAGAATTTCTAAACTTGTAGAAAATAACAATCTAAAGTTGCCGAAGTTTGAAAGGCTCTCTATCAATTATTACAAAATATCCACCCTTGAAAAATATGTCAAACCCTAGGTATATCCTTTATCTACAATTTAAGACATCGAGCAAATCTTCATCTCATTCCTGAAGGTGTGTGAACTCTAACGAAAATTGGTCGGAAACGACACTGTAGGGTTTTCTTTTTACATTAAAAAGAAGGAACGCCAATTGACATGAAAAGTGGACTGTATATTTTTTTATTTTGATACCTCAATCTATCATGCTACTATGATCATCATGTTTAAATAGAAATAATACCTGCGTTCTAACATACCGGTGGCCTTGAAACATACGGGTTTCAAATGATAAATTTTATAATGTAATATTCATTATGTAACAAAATACAATAAGAATAAGTTAAATGTGAATAACAAGTAATGAAAAATAAACAATATTCAAATGCAACGAGAATACAAGGAACATCTGTTAGACTGGTAAGACGCACACTTTAGTAACTGAGCGTTTTGTAATACCATTTCGGGTCTTTACACTCACTACACGAACTGCACCATCTCCTCCTGGATGAATATCTACGATGCGGCCTAGGGACCATCGTTGCGGTGGAAGACCATCTTCCTTAAGAAGGACCATAGAACCAATCAGTTCAGGAACTTCCTTACTAAATTTCCATTTAGTGCGTTGTTGCAAAGTGTGCAGATAACTTCTAGACCACTGCTTCCAGAATTGCTGAGTTAGCCTTTCAAGCAATGTGAATCGTGATAACAGTGATGATTTTGTGTTCACTTCATCAGTTTGAGGCAGTGCGGTTAATGGACTACCAATCAAAAAGTGACCGGGGGTCAAGGGTTCGAGATCAGCTGGGTCTGATGATAAAGGAACCAAAGGACGGGAATTCATTATAGCTTCGATCTGACATAGTAGAGTTGAAAACTCTTCATATGTAAATTTACAGTCAGAACTAATACGTTTGAGATAATATTTAGCTGTTTTGATGGAAGATTCCCATAAACCTCCATGATGTGGGGATTTAGCTGGGATAAAATTCCATTTTATTTGGTTTTCTAGCAAAAAATTATATATACTAGCATCAGTGTGCATTCTTCAAAGACGCTTCAATTCATTGTCTGCTCCATGAAAATTGGTTGCGTTGTCTGAAAAGACTTGATGACAAAGACCTCGTCGGGAAACAAATCTCTTAAGAGCATTAAGGAAACTTTTCGTAGATACATCGCTCACCAGTTCAATGTGAACAGCCTTTGTCACAAAACATACGAATATGCAGATATATCCCTTAATAATAGCCTTGTTGCGTAGTTTGCCATCTTTAAGGGAGAATGGGCCTGCATAATCTATGCCGCATACTGAAAATGGTCTGCCAGGAACAACTCTTTCTGCTGGCAAGTTACCCATTTTCTGTGTAATAGAATAAGGGTTTGCTTTAAAGCAAGTAACACATTTTCTAATAATTTTACGTACAATTTGTTTGCCATGTATAGGCCAATATTGTAATCTGATATTAGACAGTGTAGTTTGTATGCCTGAATGTAAATGTGTTACATGAAAGTATTGAACTATTAAATGGGTTAATTTATGATTAGAAGGTAATATGATTGGATGTTTATGATTGTGGGGTAAATTAGAATGCTTAACTCGGCCACCAACTCTTAACAAGCCGTAGTCATCTAAGAAGGGACTAAGTGAAGCTAAATTACCACTTTTCTGTATTGATTTATCTTTTAGAATTAATTGTATCTCATTGGAAAATGATTCATATTGAACTAATTTAATTAACATTAAGGTGCTATGATTTAGTTCGTCAGTTGTTAATCTAATGGAATCTGAACCAACGTTTTTTCTTCTGGTATGGTTTATGAATCGTAAACAATATGCTGTGCTATGTATTAACTTAGAGAATGATGAAAATCTATCAATAAAATAGTAATAGTAATAGTAATAGTAATAGTAATAGTAATAGTAATAGTAATAGTAATAGTAATAGTAATAGTAATAGTAATAGTAATAGTAATAGTAATAGTAATAGTAATAGTAATAGTAATAGTAATAGTAATAGTAATAGTAATAGTAATAGTAATAGTAATAGTAATAGTAATAGTAATAGTAATAGTAATAGTAATAGTAATAGTAATAGTAATAGTAATAGTAAAAGTAACAGTAACAGTAACAGTAACAGTAACAGTAACAGTAACAGTAACAGTAACAGTAACAGTAACAGTAACAGTAACAGTAACAGTAACAGTAACAGTAACAGTAACAGTAACAGTAACAGTAACAGTAACAGTAACAGTAACAGTAACAGTAACAGTAACAGTAACAGTAACAGTAACAGTAACAGTAACAGTAACAGTAACAGTAACAGTAACAGTAACAGTAACAGTAACAGTAACAGTAACAGTAACAGTAACAGTAACAGTAACAGTAACAGTAACAGTAACAGTAACAGTAACAGTAACAGTAACAGTAACAGTAACAGTAACAGTAACAGTAACAGTAACAGTAACAGTAATAGTAATAGTATTTATTCCCAGAATTCCACAACAAGAATACAAAAAAATATAAAAAAGGTTCAAAATTAATAAACAATTAAATTAACTTAATATAAATTAAAGTAAGTATTTGTATACATAAATAATATTAAAAAATAGAAGTAAAAATGTGATATTATATAAAGAAGAAAAAATTGGCCGTCAGCCCTTTCAACAGAACGCTCAAAGCATATTGGGCCCAATGGGAGTCCTTGAAGGTGGAAGACGATCTCCTGAAGCGAGTACTGGAGAGTGAAGATGGCACCACCATTAGGTCTCAGTTCGTGGTTCCAAGAAGCAGAGTGGCTACAGTATTGCGACATCTCCATGACGGTGCCTCAGGAGGACACTTCGGTGTGAAAAAGACTTTGGAGAAAGTTAGGGAGCGTTTTTATTGGGTCAACTGTAAAGAAGACGTGAAGGAGTGGTGCCGGAAATGTGAACTATGTGCCACTGGTAACGGACCCTTGGGGAAACGAAGAGCACCTATGAGGCAGTACAATGTGGGTAGTCCTCTGGAAAGAATAGCTATAGATATTGCCGGACCATTTCCCGAAACCGACGATGGGAATAAATACATCTTAGTGGCAATGGACTATTTTACCAAATGGCCAGAAGCATATGCCCTACCAAACCAGGAAGCGGCGACTGTTGCTGACGTACTAGTCAAAGAGTTTTTCAGTCGCTTCGGAGTGCCCATGGAGCTGCATTCGGATCAAGGCCGCAACTTTGAGTCTGTACTGTTTGGAGAAGTCTGTCGATTGTTGGGCATTCGCAAGACTCGGACCACACCGTTACATCCGCAGTCCGATGGAATGGTAGAACGCATGAATCGAACAATGGGCAAATATTTGGCGAAGGTCGTCTCCGATCATCAACGAGACTGGGATCAATACCTACATCTGTTCCTGATGGCTTATCATGCATCGGTCCACGAAACAACCGGTCAGTCACCAGCGTCTGTGATGTTTGGACGTGAGCTACGGTTACCGTGTGATCTAGAACTTGGATGTCCACCCGCAGAACAGGAGGTAGCCGGAAATGATGCTGTTGTCAACTTAAAGAAGAAGTTGGAGGATATTCACGACCGAACCCGAAACACTAGCCGAATCGCGAGTGACCGGATGAAGATTACGTACGATGTGAAAGCATAAGATGGAGGGTTTCAACCTGGAGAGGTTGTCTGGTTATACAACCCGCAAAGACGTCGTGGCTATTCTCCAAAGTTACAGCGAAGCTGGGAGGGCCCATACCAGGTGAATAAACGAATAAATGACTTGATTTATCGCATCCAGAAATTGTCAAGACGGAACCAAAGGTAGTACACTCCAATCGTCTGGAGCACTATGAGGGAAACAATAACGTAGTCCCGGATCGAGAAGATGATGATGAGGTGGCTATCAATACCGTAAGGCCTGAAGATGATCAGCCAACCTTTGGAGAATTTATGGCTGCGTTTTCCGGAACTAGAAAAGCCCTATTCCGAGTCACGACCGAGATGCAACAAGACCTCTTTCGGGTCTCTGGTGATTATTCCATTGCCCACTGTGTCTCCGAGGATCTCCGCATGTCCAGGGGGATCGCAGTAGTGTTTAGGAATAAATTAGGACGGCTGGATGAACATCGAGATTAGAATCCCTCTGTTGGCAAAGCCTTACACTTGCCTGATCATGACCGCTCCATTTACTACTTGGTAACCAAGCAGTTTTACTACCAGACACCGAGTTACGCCGACCTGTGGAGGGCATTATGGGATTTGAGGACCGAGTTGCTTACCAGGGGTATTAGCAAATTGGCAGTTCCCAAACTCGGCTGTGGGCGGGACCAGTTGGATTGGAGAATCGTTCGAAACCTGCTGGAAGTTATTTTTAGAGATACGGATGTGAAGATCTTAGTCTGTAGCTTCGATCCCCAGCCCGCATCAAGACCAACAAAGAGTGTAGACTGTTATTTCTACCGTAATGGAACATATAGTCGAGGTGAAGACTGTCGATACCGTCACGACCCTTTTTATAGAAACCAGAGAATAAAACCTGTTCTGGGACAGAACAGACTAGAAGAGGGGTAGTGTAACGAATAGTAAACCCACATATGACGTCATCAAACATTCTAGATGTATGAGTCATCAACTGTATGACTCATCAATAACACGTGCATGTATGACTCATCGACGTGACTTATCGGCAGCTGCGTGTATGACTCATCAACACGTCATCGAACATTCTAGATGTATGAGTCATCGTATGTAAGATATAAATTGAGTTGCGAGTAGAAGGGAGTTAGTTAATGTTTAACCGGCGTCGTGTTGAAATGTACTCTGAATTATTCAGAGTACATTTCAACACGACTAATTATAGTTAATACATAAATAGTTTTTATATAAATAGTCCTCAAATAAATTTGTAAATACCTAGCATTTTTAATAATTTGTTAAATAGTTTATAGTTATAGTGTTTTTAATTAAGTGCATTGTAAATAAGCTTTTCTTTATTAATAGACGATTTTAAACAGCATTTTTGATTATTATTTTAAAAAGAACGTTACAATACTTTTAACAACCAAGCAACTTAACCTAAGTTTAAACAACAGGTAAATAGAATTATTTGAAAAAACTAATCATTACTTTATTTTAGTTATTTTTCAAAACACCCACCCTCTTGTTCCAAACAGTAACCTAGTCTATGATAAAAATCCTGAACCTTGATGGAAGTCTGTTTGAGCTTATCACATTCTGCAACAACTCTTTCTTTTAATTCGTTTGTGTTTTGTATGGGTGTATGGGTGTGAACTTTTGATTTGAGGTAACCCCAAATGAAAAAATTATGTAGAGCTAATCAAGGGACCTGGCTGGCCAGACTATTGGCCCATTTCTTCCAATCCACTGCTCAGGAAAATTTCCATTAAGAAAGTTTTTGACTTCTACCGTCGAGTGAGGAGGAGAATCAGGTGTTGGTATCAGGGATTTTGAAGGACAAGTTGCTGGATTTGAGGAACTATTGAATTACAATTATATTATTGATATTATTTTAATATTATTTATATTATTGATTATACCCAAGCAGAGATTTACTTTCTTCCTATACTGTGTATGAGTCCAATTTTGTATATGTAAATTTCTTTGTGCCCAATATCTGTAATAAGTGATAATAGGTTACGCTGAAGTTAGTTGAACTGTAGAATTATAAATAAAGTGTATAAATAAAAAGTGTACCTGTAATTTTGTGAATTTGCTTTTACATTTAGAGAAAAGGTAGCTTCATCGGTGAAACAAATCTTGTGTAATAACTGTTCATCTGTATTTAATAAATTTAACATTTTTTTGCAAAAATCTGTACTATTAATTTTGTAAATTTCAAATAATTCCTGATGATTTTGTATTTTTATTCTTAAGCATTTCGAACACTGGAGGCTAAGATTTCAAAAATTGAAGCAACGTAACTTAATGAACTAAAAGGTTTCTCTTCCGTGTAAACTAAAATATTCAGTCTCATCTCCTCTGTTAATACAGTTCTTGCTCGCTTCCGATTAGCAATACACCCTTTATATTTTAATTTATTAAATGTCCGCAAAATTATAGAAGGATGTGAGATAGGGCGAATTGGAAATTCAGTAGCAAATAAGTCACAAACCATTTGTAAACTATTGTGGTTTTGGTACCACAGACACATTTGCACCTTTTCTTCTTTAGTGTAATTTAATACTACTACCTACTAAATAATTTAATACTACATAATTGATTTAACAGCTTACTAAGTAATTAATTTGTTTGATTTTACCGACATTTTAGATTTAATAAAATGATAAAAATACCGTGCTGTATATTTGGTTGCCTATGTGCACATAATGCTTTGATTAGATTAATTTAAAATGCAACATAGGGAAATGCACATATTGCAACTTAATTTAATAGCACTGCATAAAAAACTAATTTTCTACTATTTTAGAATCCTTTAAAAATCTTGGGATAACTTTGTAAGACATTTATCCCCTTCTGTTTAAAATAAAATTACAAACACTTTTGCTTGTAAACATTAGTTTTTTTAATTAAAAAAAAGAACAGCAATACGTAATAGTAATTTATTTTATTTTGACATGATAATCGTCTTTATTGGCACTCAATTGCGGGCGTAATTTGGCTTTTTTAGCCCGAGGGCGTATAAAGTTGCTAAGATACAAAGAAAACGTTTCTATAGAGTTCTAACAATTTTAATAAATAATTATAACTATTACATTTTTTCAAAATGAAATGTGCAATTGCTTGCAATTATCCTTTCCATGAAGCAAAATAAAATAAAACGTTGTATGTACCACGGGCATAATCAAGATAATGGCCCTCGAGAAATTAAAAGCCCTCCTTCGTCGGGCTTTAAACATTCTCTCATGCCATAATCTAATAGATTATGCCCTTATAGTGGCGTTTGTCAGTCGGGTTTGACCTCGAAAATGTGTCAGTTTTTTAAGCGCTCCTGAGATTACTCCCCCCCCGTTTTCGAGGATGCTGAGCACGATGGCGTAGGGCAAAATTCTTTTTGACCGGTCCCACCCCCTCAAATGGCTAAAAACACCCCCATTGGGGGTGAAACGCAAAGGAGCGCGATTGCGGCAATTTGCTCGCGTCTACCTCCATTTTTGAGGATGCTGGGAACGATGCCGGCCCTCCCAAGCATCCTCGATCGCAAACCACCCCCTCAAATGGCTAAAAACACCCCCATTGGGGGTGAAACGTAAAGGAGCGCGATTTCGGCAATTTGCTCGCGTCTACCTCCATTTTCGAGGATGCTGGGAACGATGCCGGCCCTCCCAAGCATCCTCGATCGCAAACCACCCCCTCAAATGGCTAAAAACACCCCCTACGGGGGTGAAATGCAAAGGAGCGCGATTTCGCAGAATCTCTCGCGAAATCACACGGATTTCGGGATGCTGGGAACGATGGGATTTGTCTCTATTCAAATATACATTTGCTCGACACATTTTTTTATTAAAACATACAAAGTTCTCTCCGGCGTTGCAAGTAAATAAAGAAAAGCGAAAAGAAAATTAATTTTTCCTAGATGTCACCAAAGTTTACGAAGTTGTCGACACATACAACGCATTGCGATTAGTCCAGTCAAACTGTACGAAAAACGGGCTTAACTTGGAAAATGGAAGTACATGGGATTTTTTTCTTCCAGCATGTAGGGGGGGGTCTAGAAAAGCTTAACTTGAAGTTTTCGACCTCAAATTCATATGAGCTTTTTCCGCCATTTTGAAAAGAAGTGAACTTGAAAGTTGATGAAAGTTTGAACTTTTTCATTTTTTATATTACGCGAAAAAGTTTCAAATAAAAATTGTAGACGATCGTATTGCCGACAAAAATGCTTTATACAAATTTTTTGTCGGACCTACTGTTACAGAGATAATTTCAAAATAACATTTCACCCTTCTTTTGAAAATGGCGGAAAAAGCTCATATGAATTTGAGGTCGAAAACTTCAAGTAAAGCTTTTCTAGATCCCCCCTGCATGCTGGAAGAAAAAAATCTTTTCAAAGACCATAAATGTAATGTGTTCTCCAGGAAACCGGCGAAAGGTAAATCGGCCACCACAATTTTTATTTTTGCTTTCCCTCACAACTTTTTCATTTTTTATATTACGCAAAAAAGTTTCAAATAAAAGTTGTAGACGATCGTATTGCCGACAAAAATGCTTTATACAAATTTTTGTCGGACCTACTATTACAGAGATAATTTCAAAATAACACTTCATCCTTCTTTTCAAGATGGCGGAAAAAGCTCATATGAATTTGAGGTCGAAAACTTCAAGTTAAGCTTTTCTAGACCCCCCCCTACATGCTGGAAGAAAAAATCCCATGTACTTCCATTTTCCAAGTTAAATGTTTAGTTTGACTGGACTAGATCAATTTTCTGGAATAGGGAGAAAAATACAATAAAAAGAAAAGTATAGTTTGGCTTGCAGAAATTGGTTTTTGTGACAGGTATTGCACAACAATAGTGATTATTCCAACAAAGAACTGTTATAGAATTACTCAGCTTACTGATTAAAGCCTTAAATAAAAGGATACTTTGAACTCAAATGTCAAATGTTATCAGGTGAGTATTTAGGACATTTTTTTAAGGTATAACTTTAAATTTTTAAAAACTCCATTTATTAAGATATAAAAAACAAAGTTAAAAGGTAAAAAAGATAAGAGACTCAAATAAAATATTCCTTTTTGTTTGTTATACCTGTTAAATACGTTTAAACGGGTTTTTCCAAATTAAAATTTATGTTTCAGAAAAATACTATTTCTAATATCAAAAGAATTAAAGGAAAGTCTAAAGTTTACCAAAACATAAGAAATTCTTTTCTTTGTATTTTTGCTTCCTATTTATATTATTCATTTATGTAGTATCTATTTTCATTTGACATAATAAAATTGTAATATAAAGCGTTTCTATCTATCTTCAATTTCTTCTATTCCGTCACTTAAATTGTATTACCTCAAAAAAGAAAACCAAAAATGAAAAGAGACGCCCTGAATGCAAGCCCATACAACTGTTGGTGAATACTCTTTCTAAGATAATTTAACAATAGTTGCTACTGTCGGTACTTGAGTCTAAAGAAATTTAAACAAAAGGTGTTACTGCCGGTACTTGAATCTCAGAGCTATAAAAAAGCTCATAAAAATTATATATCACGTCGCGAAGTGGATATGCATTTAATAGTAAAGTAAGTATTATTTATAGTTGAAAATTGGATTTTATTACATAGGGTTAAAATAATAAATCTTAAAACTATAGGAACAAATAATAAAAGTTAGTAAAAAGTAAATTCTGTTTGTATTATTTGAACACAACAAAAATACACCTACGGTACGATTTTCAACTTATACAAAGGTAATGGAAATAAAAAGTTTCAAAATGTATCACGGTAATTATTGTACAGTATGATAGCTTCACTGCTGCAGGTAAACTAGTAAACTGGTCGTTGATAAATAGTTATTTGTTTAATTTGTACAAAAAATGCATATTCTTGGGACAAATAAGAATGTTATGACGTTATAAGTCTTAAAAACATTTCTTGGTTTAGAACAAAGCCTTTCACCCCCCGTTTCATTGAAAATTTGAGTAACTTTTAACCACGTTAGGATTGGGTTTTGCTTGTGTGATGACATCGACATTGCAAGCAGCAACTAATATTTTTAATAGAAACGTCAAATTTGTTATTTTTATAAGCCTTAAATTAATTTAATTGTAAGTGTCTATTCATTTCGAGCTGTTAGTATAAAAAAAGTTCTCTTAGAAGTATTTACCGCGAAAAATATGTAACGTGTATTAGGTTTTAAATTATTTGAAGACCAGAATTTAATAAAAATACAACATTTGACAAAACTATTTTAAGTTGACAAATTTGGATGCTATCGTATTACAAGATTCACAACTAACTTTACTACTGGCGCCTGGTGTCTCGATTGTCTGCTAACGTGCTGCTTCGATGCTGGTATAACTCGAAGATCTGGTTGACATGTACGATATTTCTTGAGCTGAAGACTGCTACGTCATTTTTTCGGGATTAACCGCATTCGACGCCCGAGTTGGAAAGACATTGGCGGCCTCGCTGGCTTTCACCAGTTCACCTTAGCAGCTTGCAGTTTACAAACAATCTAGGCTTCAAGGCACGCGGCTGCTTGCAAATATCAAGCCGTGGCAGACCGTTGCGTTCCGAGAATAGAACGTCATTGGCTTTCTCCTTTCTGGGAATTCTGGCTCAATAAATATCGTACGGGTTATAGTCTGAACTGCAAGTTGGGTGTGATCGGAAGTAGACTTTATTGTCTGACTTCGTCACTAATCAAAGTCAGACGTTCTGAGTGGGAGATTAAAGGTTTGAGAATTGCGATAGTTTGAATTGTTTCGCTTATGCTCTCTTCAAGCAGCTAACCTTCGTGCTTTTAGAGCGTTTTAATAAAAGTACATATTTTAAAAGGAATATATTGAATATGATTGATAATTAAAATATTTAAAAGGGGAAAAATGTTCTATGTATTTATAAATAATATAAATATAATTATTGAAATGAATAACAGCTCTATATTATATAACTCGGGCAAATTTAAATTATTTTAGTGCACAGTAAAACTTAACGTTGGTTAAGTTAAAACTTACACAAATTTAACGTTGGTATCCAATGCCGATATAAGTACATGGAATTTTAATCCATGGTGCTGATGTGATAGAATCCATGATTATTCTCATCGATATATATTGATATAGCATTTTGCCTGTAAGTTATTTGAACAATATTTATTGTGATTTCATTGTTTGTCAACAACATATATTTTTCTGTGTTAATTAAGAAATTTAATGTAAATGTATTTTGAATGGGATCCCAAATTAAGTTATGTAGAAACTAATAATGCGAGTTTAATCATCAACAGCGATTAGTATTTATATTATATAATTGAGGTTTTAAGTTTAATACACGGAATTCAAAATTAATATTTAATGCTAAAGTCTGGGACGATAAATTGTTGATGTTTTATTCACGGAATAGATCATAGATTGAAAATATTGACAGTTATTAATAATTTAATTAACCTAAACCAAAAGACAATCTTTTCTCGAATTGGATATTCCTGACTATCCCCGAATAAATTAAAACTAATGGTTTTCTGCGGCGGTGCAAACCCATTGACCATTATTAACGTTGCTATCCACATTGATATGAATGGGAGTGATAAGAGAGTGATAACCACTAAATGAGAGTGACTAGACAAAACGTAGAAACAAAATGGCATCACTGTCATATAGAAATGAAGGTACATACCTTGATTGGTTTTATGCCTTTAACTATGCATATTGCTTCTATCACGTATACGACACCTACAGGAGGCCTTTTCATTGCTCGCACTTCTGTTATGTCATTCTTATTTAACGATTTTAAGCTTGCTTCTGCTGCCATTAATGCAGGCATGGCCTCATCTTTATGTAAAACACGATTTAGAAATTTAAATCGAACAAATTTTATGTCCATCTCTTACCCAGATCTCTTTGGGCATCTTCAGCAATCGCCTGGGTGACTAATTTCTTCTTGGCTGCTTCCAATTCCTCCTTCTCGACAATTTCTCTAGTTTCCTCGGCAATGACCTAAATGAAAAAATGTATTTACGAAATTTTAGAGCGTGTAAAATATTTATCTGTTTAATACTTGATCAGCAGCAATCTTGGTAATCATAATTTCAGCTTCTCTAGCAGCAACTTCAAGTAGTGGCTTCATCTTCTCTAAATTGTCTTGAAGTATCTTAACTTCCTCTGTAGTAACTTGTAATTTATCCAAACCTGCAAATATTTGGTTCTGGTTAGAGCCGCAATACAAAATTATTATTGGTATATTTATTCTCTACCAGGATTGAAATTATTAATCTGATTATATCGAACATGATGAATAAGAATATGGAAATAACTGATGTATTCTTTCTACCACCTGATTTATATCTCACTACTGCCAGAAACATTAAACAGCAGCGCATAGGTGGGTGATATTTAGTTAATATCTAGACTAGGATGTATTTTGTTGAAAAATGTAATTACCAGAAGAAATAGTATTAAGAAAACGCTTGCTAGAAGCGCGTAAAAGGGCGTAAACGAGCACCCTCTAGGGCGGCGACTTAAATTACGTAACGCTTGAAGAGCCTCCTCAGGGGGGGTGTTTTGATAGCGTTATGCGGTGTTACAAGGAGAAGGGGGTAGTAGGTAGTAGCGTTACGTAATTATGGTAGAGGGTTCAGAGTAACGTTACGTGGCGTTACAAAGTTGAGGGAGGTATCAAATTTCTTCTAAATATGCATTACGTAATTTAACAATAACCTCTTATGGCATTTGCGGCTGTCCCTAGCCGCAAGCCGATGTGTGAGTTCTAATGGCTGAGGTGAGCGATTTTTACCAACAATGTAAGCACGTTTAAAATGTTAGTTGCCTACCTGTTTTTAAGCGACCTACGCCTTCCGTTAACATGCCCTTTCTTTTATTCATTAGTGTGGTGTAGCTTGACAATAATTCTAAGTACGAAGTTGGGGTAACGTAGTTATGCCTTGAAAGTTCTTGTAGATATAAGATACTAGCATCAACTACACTGGCGTGCATAAACTGACACATAACGACTATTCCATTAAGAACTTCTATACTGACATCAAGTTCAGGGATATCCTCAAGAAACTGCAAAGCTACGGACTGAAAGAAAAGGGTTTTATTTTAGAATAAATAATATGTACATAATTATACTTAGTATATTTAACTAATATTATATAAAATATATTACTCATTTTTGTCTTATAAAAGCTTAAAAGATATAATCGCTTATTGAGTCTTAAAAATAGAGATTTCAGATTGATTGCTACGTTTCATTAAAATAAAAAGAAAAACATTTTTGAGGTGTTCGCATTGGAAATACGAAGCCGACCTTGCAAATTGTTGTTTATTGTTATTTATTTAATAACCCTAAATTGCCCAGATGACATATTATTTTGGCATAGTATGAATAAATTTTTATTTACTGATGTCAGATTCTATTGTCCGAGTATTCTTATTTTATGTTGGATGTAAGTAGGAATGATTAATTGCATTAGACAATATTTTATAGTGAAAACTAAAGACAATCTGCATTTACCAAATTACATGTGCGTTTACAGTAACTATTTTGTATTTAGATTTATTATACCACACCTTTACTGACCTGTTATATAGGATATTTGTTTTGCAGTGAGAATTAAACACACAATCAAAATTGACTATTCACCTCTCTTCTTTGTATGTTTCAGACAAACCAAAACCTTAGCATGATAATAATAGCTCTCTCGATAGGCATAATCTAAATCATATCATGAAGACACAACTCCACCTGGACACAATGCTTCCACTCCTGGCTAATCAAATTTACCTCCTTCCCACCTTTCTTCCTTTTATCTATATAATGAAACACTGGGACTAGTTACTTGCATGAGATTTCATATTGTGGCCATTTAATTTTACAGTTTCAAAAGAGAAAGTTTTATGACGTAATTTCTGTCAGCTTCCAGCCAGGTTTTGACCTGGTAATATACACGGTACAGCTGTTGTTCAGCCACTGTAGTTGCAGATGGAAGAGATGGTAATCTTACAGCTGTATTGAATCTAGTCGATTTCGCAAAACTTAAGTATCGATGGTTATCAAGTGGATTTTTGGATTTAGATACTCCATACATCGCCAAAATTATACGTACTCCTTTCTCCAACATAAGTTGTTGAGGTTTTCAGATTTTCTTGTTGGAAAAATTTTGCAGATATATGTATTTACGACGATTTTCAAATATTTTCATAGTAATAAGTTTTCCTTTATTAAATAACGCAGAAGTGGTATCCGGTTATAGTGTGTAGAAATAAAATATGTTGCATACCATGAGGATATTTGTAAAAGCTTGAATAACTATAAAATTGTATGCTGACCTTTCCCGTGCCTGGTTTCATGAAAAATAATTGTTGCTGTGAATGACTACGTCCTTTAAGGAGTTAACGACTAATTTTTTCATTGCAGTTTAAATAATTATCATCGTGAGCTTGTTTCGATGCGATGTTGACATTTTGGAATGTTTCCATGAGCATTGAAATTATTTTTTTTATTAACACTGTTTGATAGGAACTTATCTTGAGAGATTGGCACTTCTATACTTTCATCGAAAAGATCCTCGAGAGAAGAAGAACCTGTGGCAGTTCTACGTGACTGCTCCATTGTCTTGATTTTTTACTGTTGTCGTCATAGCCATCGAACACAACTACGTTAGCTCCGAAATGTCTTTATATATAAGCAACATAGCTGCAATAACAAATTTTGGATTTTGTGCTAAAGAAATATAAATATGGTGAAGTAAAGAACTCAAAGAGGAAAACGACGAAATACAGATACATGAAATTAACAAAAACGAAGACGAAATGTAATTGTTTAACACTAAACATGGATTAATCCAACACCATCTCGAAAGTGGTGCGAAAGTACATTATACACCTGCTTTGTTGTATATCTCGCAAACGGTTCGTTGCGACGCGACGTTTGCAACGTAAAAAACTAATATAATCTGTTTTGTCGGAAATTTAATTATCTTTTATTTTTATACTACCCTTAATTGAATCTCGAGCAACAGGAAGTGAAATATTCGCAAAACAACGGATTTTTTACCTTTAACCTTTAACATCTTCTAACGCCCCGGTGCGATCTCACCCTCGATTTTTAATACATTGTATAAAACGACAAACTCAAGCAATTAAAACAAAGAAAAAGCTAGTTCACATTTCTTTTGTAACAGATGCTATATTTATGTCTATAGTAACTGGATTAATAGTCCATAAATTTTATCGGATTCCAAAATGAAGTTTATTTCAGTAAATTCCAGATATCTACGATAATATTGATTAAACCTATGGTTAGATGATTAAATTGAAGGAAGATTTAATCCTCTGTTGAGAATCAATGCAGGCTTAGGTCTAATTGAAGTCTGTTCACAGTGGTAGCAGTAAGCCAGTATTTACCTTAGGACCATAAAGGCCTTGGCCCGGGGGCGGCAGGCTACAAGTCCTCAGCTTTGGAATGCTTTTAATAATATAATCGTTACTTAATACACTGAGAAAAAAATAATTTTTATAAAACCAATGTTTTTGTGATACGTGAATTGAAAATTTTTTTTTGCGTTAATAATCTGTAACGTGTGAGCAACGAAATCTTGATTTAGAGAAGGCCTTGGAAATTTTAGGTTACATCTGATATTAATTTTAAGCAGGTAGTAGAACTACTACAGATCATTGAGAACTACTCTCAGTCACTAACTGACAGACCTACTTTAAATGGCACGCACGCGTAGCATTTTAGTTCTGATTTCGGAGCTCTCAACAATCTTTAATCAAGAAATTTTTAAATAATACAATTAAATTAAAAACTTATTAAAAAAGGTGTGTAATATGGCCCACACCTGCATCTCTACACAATGCAGTTCTTCTTTTAACGGAATCGATAACATTATGGAGGATACAAGGCGTGTTATTAATTTCTTCAATTTTGTTGCTAATTCTGTGTTAGATAAACTTCTATCATATTTTTCTTTTTTTCTTCATTAAATATGAATGTCATTATTAAAAACTGATTTTTTCTGATTTTTTTTAAAAAACAGTTAATCTGACAGTTCTTTTCAAAAAGTGACAGTTTAAAATGTTTAAATAAACTAATTCATACGATTCAAAATTGCACATGACCGATATGTCTATCTCTTTCTTTCAAGGCCAACTCTGAATCAAAATTCCGTTGCTCACTTTATATTTGACGTGAAAAAATAGTTTCTTGACAGAAGAAAATCTTCATATGACGCAGTAACCCCCAATTTTGCATTCTTATGCAAATAGGGAGAAGAAGTGCATACGTCATACCGTGCCTGACGTCATAATTCTTTCCTCGCAACGCGCATGTACTTCAATAAGGCACATTATATTTTCATTTCTGATTATTGATAGTGTTAAAAAGGATGTTTACAAGCTATAAAAACACTTACCCAATGGCTTTCACCCATTGTTGTTTCAATATTTTATTTGTGATAGTACCTATCTATTATTTTAACCTCACAAAGTAGCGTCACGTTTTCTCTTCCAACTGTCAACAGTGTCAAAACTGTCAAACAAACGGTTTACAGCGAAGTAGAGCGATGCGAACATGCGCGTTGCGAGGAAAGAATTATGACGTCAGGCACGGTATGACGTATGCACTTCTTCTCCCTATTGGATACAATGCCTGAAGCGGAAGTTAGAGTTAACGCCATAAAACTCCAAAAATTATACCCGATTGATCTTACGGATGATCTACAAGAAGAATGTGTTCTCTTAAAACAATTCCTGGCGTCACATGAAAACAAAATAAGTGTAAGGCAACCCAACCTATTGATTACGCAGAAGGATTTGAAGGAAGCATTTCCATATACAGAAATAGCATTACGTATGTTCCTCTGTACTGCAGTAACAAATTGCGGTGCAGAACGTACTCAAAAGAATAAAAAATTATCTACGTTCCCAGATAAGCGAAGAACGTTTGAACAATTTAACCAATTTTAATATAGAAGCTGACTTAACAAAATCCGTAAATTATGAGTGTTTATTAACGAATTTGTCAACTCATTTGTGCATCGCAAAAAATGTAAATATTTAATAAATGGTGTTTATTCTTTTGTATGGTCTTTTTTTGTTATTAAAATATTTTTGCTTTTTTTCGGAAAATTTTATAGGCCCAGGGCGCCAAATCTGAAAATACGCCACTGGCAGTAACAACTATGCAAAAAGTAGTGTGAACTGTACATGTGTACATATAGGTCAGTCAATGACGGGGTTGTAAACGGAAATGTCGGAACGACAAGAATTGATTTCAGGGCTTTGTTTGGACTCGTTAAGAAGTAAGCATACTAAAAGTACGAGGGTGCGTTTTTATATTCACGGAGTGGGGGGTAAGGAGAGTAAATAAAAACAGAGAAGTACTTTTCTTTTTCAATATATTCTCCCTTAACTCTAATACATTTTTCAGATCTAGTAATTAATTTATTTATACCAGTGAGAAAAAAATTCATTTTTGTACGTCAAAATATGCTGAGGCTGCAGCTTTTACTTCATCATCGGATGATTTTTTTTTCTCGAAGTTCTTTCTTCATATTCGCGAGCAAATAGTAATTGCTGAGGGCCAGGTCTGGACTGTAGGATGGATGATTTATTTCCTGAAAGCCTGCCTTGTGCAGGGCAGCTTGTGCACCTTGATTTCGATGAACGCGCGCGTTGTCGTGCAAAAGCATTTCTGTGATGGAGTCCCTCAATCGTTGCTCATCGGTCGCCATGAGCTGACTGTTGCACTTTAAACTTCTTTGACGGGGGTGTACCTTTTTTATGCCGCTGCATTAAATCTTGTTTGGATTCAGGTTCATCGTGGTGAACCCACGTTTCATCTCCTGTAATTACCCGAATTAATACTCCATCCTGGTCTTCACGCCCGTGAACATGCCATTCGTTTGTGTTTTTGACGTGGCGTTAGCATTCTCGGGACCCATCTTGTACAGACCTTTGTCATACCGAGATGAGCGTGCAGAATTTTAAAAATGGTTGTATCTGATACTCCAACCATTTTTGCAAGTTGTTTCTTTTTCAAACGGGCATCTTCCAATATTAAGTTTTCAACTTTTTCCACAGGTTCTGGCGTGGTCACCTCGATGGGACGTCCAGGGCGCGGATCGTCTTCCAGTGATTCTCTACCTTGTTTAAATAGGTTATGTCACCTATATATCATGGTTTTGCCAGGACGATAGTCCTGGTAAACCGTTAACATCTCTTCTATAATGGTTTGCACTGGTTTTCCTTGTTTTGTCAAAAACTTTATAACGTCACGATGTTCAACTTTACTCGTATTGAAAATCTCTTCACGTTCTGACTTGTGTAAATGACAATAACTCAAATACCACTAATTCAATAATAATCTAGTTCGGTATTTATAGTAATAATACATTAAGCTAGACGTTACGATTGGTTTATCAAGCCCCGCCACTCAGCAACCCCCCATTCCGCGAATATAAAAACGCCCCCTTGTATGTATAAAAACCTGGCTTATTGGAATTTTTTCCGAAGTTCAAGTCTAATCTTCTTGACCTACTATGACTTCTATGACTTATTAACTAATTTATTTATTATGTATATGTAATACAGAACTTCAAAAAGTCCAAAAACCAAGTAGACCTAGGCGTAACTACTACTCAAGATTTATCTTGGACGACACACGCTGTAAATATTGTCAAAAAAGCTAGAAGCTTCTTATACGTTCTTCAAAAAACTTTTACTCGTCCTACTCCACAATTAGCCTGTACATTATATACTATATCCTATAGTATATAATATAATAGGGCTATATCCGGCCCCTATTGGAATTTGTGGCTCCTGTTTGGTCGCCCTGGCTGATCAAAGACAAAAAACAGTTAGAGAGCGTTCAGAGAGCAGCCACACGCTGGCCACAACAAATGCAAAACCTGTCATACGAAGACAGAATGACTGCAATCAACCTCACATCCTTAGAACAGAGATGCCTTAGGGGCGATCTTATCCAAATATACAGATTCACGCATGAACTTTTTTCCTTCACAGTTCCAATGGTTACAGTAAATAAATATTATAGGCTTCGTGGTTACAGTTTTAAATTGAAGAAAGAACAACTCCGTACGTCCCATCGTCTCCACTTCATCAGCAATAGGGCCTTCGACGCGTGGAATATATTACCGGAAAGTGTTGTGAGTGTAGTTCTATAAGTGCATTTAAAAATCTGTTAGACTCAAGTGAAAACATTTTAAATCTAAGTTGAACCAATTACAGCGTCGTGGCAATTTTGAATAATTTCTAATTGTGGCTTTATTAATATAATTTATTGTTCATTTAATTTATAAGTAGGAAAACAGTTGTTTTACTTTAGTACCAAAACATTTAGTATACAGATATAGAATAACAAGTTGAAAGTATATGCGAAACCATATGTGTGTATGATTAGGAACGCGCTAGTAAAATAAAGAAGGGTTTATATCGGGCCACACCTTTGCTCTTCTTAGTTTGTGTTAGTGGGAGAATATTTGAGCATAAGAATATGTATTTTATTTTCAGTCATTATGGGTAAAAATTGTAAACTACTTAAAAAGCAAGGGATTATTTGGTCCTAATTTGCCAAATAATTTTTTTAATTCTGGGAAAATTTAATATCATGAAATTCTCTTTCAATTACAAACAACTACACCTATACTTGGTTTGTAGTTTACTAAACCTGGTATAAATCCTTCTTTATTTTACTAGCACGTTCTTCATACATACATATGGTTTCGTAGATACTTCCAACTTGTTTTTCTATATCTGTAGTTAGTTTGACCATTTTTCATATTATCGGGAGTATTATAAGCATAATTTCACTTATCTTATATCAACAGAATATTATTTAGTTACTTCATTATTATTGTATACCACTAATTGCTTTGGTTTGTAGTAAATCACCGCACAGTTTGCAAGTGCTGTATAGGTATTGTTGTACCTCAGTGCTCTAGTTATTTAATAATAATAATGTTTCGGTTATATTGCATTCTGAATATTACCAAATATGTACTTCATTAATATTATGAATGATTAAGTGGATTTAGTAGTAGTTGGATACATTTAAGTGTTGGTGCATGTTAGTAGTAAATAGAGAATAAACTTGTTTATTGTTTCCAGCCTTATTTTGTGGAACTCCATAATCATGAAATAAATAAAGATTATTAAAAGTTTCACAGTTTTATTAAAATACAACCTGACAATATTGTTTCGACAGCTATGCTGTCATTATCAAAGGTAATATAATTATAAACAAACACTAAATAAAGAGAATAAACTAATTCTATCAGGAAAGAACTTAGTTTTTTAATTTAGTTGCGTTTTAGAATAATTGGTATTTGATTAAATTAATGAATACAATCTATTTTGTAAAACAATTATTACAACAACAGATTTCTATCAAAAATAAAATACTGTTAATAGTACACCTATCTGCAAAGATGGTGCCTCAAAAATGTCTTCATATATATTTATAGTTACCAAAATGATTATCGTCACCTTATTTTAAAATTATAAATCTCGCAGTACAAATTTTTCATGAAGTTGGATTTTGGGAACTAATGTATCTATGTAAATATTAAAACTACATCAATATGAGATTCGAGATTTTAGAATTAAGGTGACTATATCCTACTCAAACTTTGCCCATTTTAGAACGCTATATTAAAAATTGAATGAGAAACATTTTACTCACCTGCAGGGCTGAATCCGGCCAAGCACTGAACCAATCAATTGTACAACAATTCACCAAAGCCGGAAATTGCCTAAGCCTGGCCCGAAAGATCTCTCCTATGGGGCTGAAAAAAGAATTTAATTAAAACCTTTTGTTGCCTGTTCATTTCCTTTTTTTTTTCGCAATTTAAAAATATGGGTAATAGTTTTATAATATTTAATATTAGAGGAAGTAAACAATCGAAGTTCCCATTTATTAATTAATTCGACTTTAGTATTGTTTTGAATGGAAAACTCATGTTTTCGTGGTTTTTCATTAAAGCAAAAATCTGATACTTGTAGAATCAACAAAAAGTATTCATTCCAATATTCCTTTTTCACAAAATGAAACGCATCAAACCCTGAATGTTAATAGCGAAGTGTTTGCGGTCGGTATTACAAAGGGATGCCTTAAAAGACAAAACAGGATTTCTTTGAAGTTTACCGATGTTATATATAAGATGAAAAGAGAAAATGATCTTTATTTATATAATATATACGAGGTAAGCGTCATAAATTCTCGGCCTGATATAGAAAAAATAAAACTTGGTAAAATATAATAATTTTTATTTTTCAATATAATTTTCCCTATTGTCAATACACTTATTACAACGTGGAATTAATACAGCGTGGAAATAAATGATTTTCATCAAGTTCCCTTTAGAATTTTTTCACATGTAAATTTTTCTGTACCGCTCTACTCTTTTTGATTTAGTACTAAATTAGTTCTGTCAATAAATAAAATCAATCTGTCAAACAATTCATAGAATTTATTGAATTTATTTATTTGTTGTATATTTTGAGGTTATGATACTGCCTTCTCTATTCTCGTAGAGCGGCACGTTGTGCTTTTACATGGGGAATGCAATGGTAACTTGATGAAAATTATTTATTTCCACCCAATAATTCAATGCCCTTGTCAAAATAATCTGAAGTTTTTCCTTCAAAATGTGCAATTACGCTTGCAACTCGTTCTCGTCCTTAAAACGACGTCCCCTAAGGTCTTTCTTTAAATTGGAAAATAAATAATAGTCACTAGGAGCCATATCCGGACTGTACGGTGGATGATCCAATGCTTCGAAGCCGCATTCGCGAATGGCAGCTTGTGAAATTGCGGCAGTATGAACGGGTGCATTGTCGTGTAATAATCGAACCCCTCTTTTTTCACGTTTTTCACGAATATTGTTTCTCAATTTATGCAATGAAGACGCATAATATGTACTGTTAACAGTTGTATTGCATTCTTTAAAATAAATCAGTAAAATGCCGTCACAATCCCAGAATATTGTTGCCATAACTTTCTTTGTCGAATGAACGACTTTCGCCTTTTTAGAACGAGGTTCATCGGGTCGCCGCCATTTCATCGATTCCCTTTTGGATAGAGAATCATAATACAGAACCATTGCTTCATCTCCAGTGACAATGGACTCCAAAATCGGCTTTGGGTCGTCTCTACACAAGTTTAAGAACGAGCGCGCATATTCGACGCGACGTTGATGTTGAACAGCAGAAAGAAGACGCAGTACCAATCTTGCACTAATATTATTCATACCCAAATAGTCATAAATAATTCGGCGAACACTTGTTTCCGAAATGTCAGACATCACTGCTAACTCCTTAACTTTCAAACGGCGATCTTCTAATACCATTTCTTCAATGATTGCAACTTTTTGAGGCGTTACCGCTTCAATTGGCCAACCATCATCTTCAAGAGATTCTTGATCCAAACGGAAACATTTTGACCACCTTTTTACAGTGGAATATGAAGGAGATAAATCACCATAAACGTCGTCTAAACGTAGTTTGATTTGATTAGGCGTGTGCCCTTCTTTTGTTAAAAATTTAATGACCGCGCGGTACTCAAATTTTCGTTAGCTGCGACATTTTCATGCACTCGTCACGATGCTTGAGTGGCTACTAAAATTTATTACGCTTCTAGCCGTAATATATATAGTGTAGGCCTATTACATGTTCAACTATGACGCAATCGAGTTTGAACATGTTGGCACCTGTAAAAGCCTGCCGGACCGAGAATTTATGGCGGTTACTTCGTAGATCTTTACGTATAAAATAATCTTTACGTCATAAGATGCAACTTAGCCAATCAAATGTTAAAAGGTAATAGAAAGTTACGTCATCTTGTGTGCGAAACTTGTTCGTATGGTTCAAGAATACGGGTCCTGAGTTTATCAATATTAGTTTATGGATTTTGGGCTGCATGGGGGACAGTGTTCGTTTTATAAAGCATTTTTTAATTGTTACTTGACTTACTTTTTCTTAATTTCTACTGTTACAAAATAATTTTTACTTCATGGTGGGTTGCAGATATACATAATTAAAAGTGTACATAAAGAATGAGGATGTGTAGTACCTACAGCTGTGGAAAAAAAGGTTTCCAAATTAAACCTAGTAGCAGTGATGGAGTACTAGAGCGACCCTAGAAAGCGATAAAAAGATGAAACAAAACCTCACCAAAGAAGAACGATGGTTTTATTAAAATCCTTCTGCTGTCAAACACTATTTAAACACAAAGAGGAATTCTCCAATTATGAGAGAAGTAGGCTAACCGCTCACTGCTGCAAACTATCACATGCCTGCCAAAAACACATAAGTAGAAAAGATCCCGTTGAAACCTATAGTGAGGTCACGAAATTTACCTTGTTATGAACTAGCTAGATCCCTGAAAATAGTAAGTCCATCAGCTGGAACTACACAATCGGCGACCAAAAACATCGACATAGTCAGTCTATTCACCAACGTACACACAGAGAAAGCTTTTACAATTAGTTTGAAAAAGGCTGAGTAGTGATTCCACACCAGGTGATTGAACCTTACTAAAAATAAACACAATTGCGAGTTTAGTAGAAAATATATAGGAGAAATAGACAGGTGTCTAAAGATTAGACTATAAGAACATAAAAACAACATCAAGATAGGTGAAACCAGTAAATCCAAAATTGCAGGGCACATCTGGGGTCAAGACCACAGGTTCCATTAGCAAGAAGTAGGGGTCATAACCAAATACGAAAACCGATATCATAGAAAGCTTAAAGAAACCACATATCTTGTACGATCAGGACAACCGACAGCTGGGCGAGTTTAGAGATCAAGCCCATATAGATAGCATTACTGCACAAAGAAGTACAGCTCAGCCAACATGTACAAATGACTACTGCGCAAACACTTGCGCAATATGAAATATTCTGCAATTTATATAGAAATTATTAAAATCGCAGAAAACTGGTGTCGTTTGCCGTGTGAGTGCTTTAAATTTAATAGAATACATTTAGTAGGTGTAACTATTTTAAATAAGCATGTACGATAGGGGTTTGGATATCGAATAATTACCACAACAGTAAAGATACGATGGCATGACCTTACTAAAAATTGTAATAATTCTATTCAAACATGCCCCGCACCAATTAAATCTATGAAATTTTTACATTACATGTTTAATCAACTCTTTCCATTAGTCTTACACCAAAAACAAATACTTAAGACGAAAAATAAATCAAAATAAAATTTATAAGGGCAACGCAGCCATGTAAACATTTTGAATAGAATTTAAACGATAAACTCTTCCTAAACTAAGAAAACGTCTTACAGTTTGTATTGCCAGGATGTTGTTCAATGTAGCTCCATCAAAACTTCCAAGAACGTACTTTACATAAGGGAAAACGGTACCTTAACGAACAATACCAAAAACCGTAAAAGAAAAATTACCCTTATTTGCAATTATGTAAGGTAAGTAACTTTTGTTTATGCAAACTTACTTACAATAGCCATTTTATTGAATTATAGGTGCAGTTTACCAAGATCTGAGCTAATGACTGATAAAATAAAGGAAAATCCCAAACTTTCTTCCTACGTACAAAGATTTGTAGTTATTAATAAAATTAAAAACAAACTTAAACAGTATCCTTTAATTGAAATGTGTAAATTTTGTTGCATGTTAACATCAAATAAATAAAATTGTTTCAGTAAGGAAACCCGTTTCGAAAATTATTTTCAAAGTTTTGTGTTATCTAATAAATAAATAGATCGGAAAATGAAATAAATTTGCAAGAAATGTAATCTTAACAATCAAAATAAGCATATAGCATGTACTGCTACTAACACCTGTATTTAAGTTGCCTCAAATGTAATAGATAAACCGAAAAATAAGCTTTTTAAGTTGAAATTTGTTTTAATTTTGTTTGTCTTTTTTAATTCTATCGTACCAAAGTGCTTATGAAAAACATCGCAATACACTAAAGGTTGTTTTATAATAATACATACGTATGTGCATGGATATTGGGGTGGTTTTTATTTGGGTCATGTTGGAATTTTGGTTTTGAGGGGTACCTATTTGATTAAAAAAAAACAAGACCAATACGTATAGCTCCACTAATTCTAATCATTCGCTGTAACGAAGAGAAGTTTCCTGTTTAAAATAAACACTTTTTTCAATTCTTATGAAACAAAGTATAACTAATAACAAACTTCGTAATGATTTAAAACATACTTTTTTAATTTTTAAAACATTTAAAAAAAATTTAAAAAAATGTATTCTAATTTTTAATGTAATGTGAGTGCATAAAAACTTAAAATTTAAAATGCGATTTTCTCGAAAACAAGCAGGTAGCGACCACATGTTGATAAGGAAAATATGTTCTAAATCATTACAGCTACCCCCGCATTACAAAGTTTCTAGTTATATTAGCTACACCCTGTATATTTGACCATTGGGACAAATTGTTGAAAAAAATTTGACATTGTGATCAAATATATAAATAAAAATTGAAAAAAGTGTGTATTTTAAATAGAAAATTTCTCTTTGATACAGCGATAAAATAGTTATAAGAAGTTCGTATTGGTCTTACAATTTTCGGTTTTATTCTTAGAATTAAATAGGAACCCGTTAAAACCAAAATTCCAACATAGCCCAAATGACCCACCCATAACCACCACCCTAATGTATAAAGTGCGTATATTTAGTTTATGTTGAACATCTTTTATTGGACATTTAATATAAAATCTACAATTTTTCATTTAAGTCTTACCAGTTTTCCAATGAATAGAAGTTTTATAAATGTTTATTGCTTTTTCAGAAACAAATTGGGAAAAATTACACGACGTAGAAGGATAAAATAAGTTACAAAAGATCGATTCGAGTGAAAATATGTGCATACGTTGAGCTCTCGTTTATAGCATAAAATGTTGTTAAACCGTGGTGCAATGTGCAGGGTCCTTAACTACAGACAACGGTAATATCTTAACAAAAGCGTACATTAAAGCGCTTAATCTTTTACGATTGTAAATAAAAAAACAAACCTTACCTCATTGTTATAACGCTGTGTAAATTAGCCCTAACTTGTTTTTGATAAACGGAAAATAGATTTGATTTTGTAGCAGCGAGACCCATTTCCGTAACAATTCCTTTCATTCCTTGAAATATTTTGTCCAACTCTTCCAGCTGATAAATATTTGGGACATCTCCTGAGTTTAAAATATTATTCAAGTCTTCCAGAAATGATTCAGATTTAATCTGCAACAAAACAAAGATTAAATTTAGAAACCAGAAACTAGAATAGTGTGTAGCTCATATATCTTTCCATTACTAAAATATCAATTTTAAACGAATTTAAAAGTGCATGCGTGCGTCCGTCCGTCTGTCTGTCGGTGTTCTGGAGTTTCAAAATTTTGATTTCAGATTTGGGTAGAGCATTAAAAATGTTGAAAAAATGCACAGACACCAATTTCCTATCTTTTAAGGAACATCTTTGAAGTGGTGAAAAAATGAGATACACGAATTACTCTAGTAGGGAGAAAGAGTGTTTGCTTTGAAGTTCGTTCTAGCAATGCAGCTTCCGCATTCTCAGTACTGTTTCATTATAACCGAGATTGTCACAAATTTGATAAAAAAAACAAATGTGATTGGTACAAATCGTTAAGTGAAAAGGCTTTACGATTTAGGATCTAATAAACTATTGCAAGAGAGATGTAACAAGGTAGCGAAATTCAAGTTCAATCAAACCGCATTTAAAAACACACAAGAAGGCTCAGTTCTGGCAGATCCGTAAGTTTGGAGCGTAGCACTACGACTTACAGATCAGAAATGAGACGTTATAACTATAGACAAAGACCTTTTACCAAATAGACCTTTTTATTTTTGTTCCCAAAGCCTTGCAGGAACTTGATAGAGAGTCCCGTGAGGATACTACAGAGAATTTCGATATCCTCTAAAACGGAAACGTCTGGTTTGGGAAGTAAAAAAACCTCAAAAAACCACCGATGTATAATCCCCTAAAGAACGTGGTACAGCTACAATCGAGGACAGAAGTTCTTGCGTAGTTTTCCTTTTCTGTGCTTGGTAGGTTTTACAGTTACGGGGGATCTTTGGGATTTACTTTCTACTGAACCTAACCAGGAATTACGCTTTTAAGAATGCTGTCAAACTAGGTACCCGGAGGACAAATTTCAACCTTAACTGCTACCACAAATCGTGTTTCATGTTACATAAAATCTATGCTAAAGTAAACATTGGATGATTAAATTACTGATGCACAAATCAGATTTTTAGTCCATTAATTTTTAAACCACAGTGTCTCAAACAGTTTGTTTATCTTCCAGCAATCCCTTGCAATTATTTGTTCTTAAAAACCTAATAATCTTAAGGTGTCAACCTAACCTTGAATAATCTCCAAATGTCATCTGGTAACGAACATAACCTTGTTTAACCCCAAAATGTCATCTAACTTCGAATAACAATTGACCGAACCTAACCTCGAATAACCTAGTGTTGTAATATCAAATTGTAATAATCAAATTCAATATTTTAATAAATCACTTTTTCTGTTTTTTTATCAAAATGAATTGTAAAGTCATATCATTTCTTTTAATAATGTAAAATCATTACTTTGTATTTTTTATGCACTGGCATTCTTCGCTCCACGTGCATCCTGTGGTACATGATATTATGCGTTCCATGAGAATCGTAAATTTGCATTTTAGAATAACAAGCAACTCTTGAAAGAATAATGCGACTTTAGTTGGTAAATAACGATGTAACAACAGTTCTTTTGGGGTTATCAATGAATTTTTAATTCTTATTAACAGTATCCACCCCAACATAAATTTTACACTAGAAACAGAACAAAACAGGGCTATAAACTTTCTAGACTTAAATATCAAGATTAACGCAGACAATCTATTTGAATTTTCCATATACAGAAAACCAACACAAACAGACATAACAATACCAAATGAATCTTGTCACCATAATACACATAAAATAGCAGCCTACAGATCATTAGTACACAGAGCTTTAACTATTCCACTAACAAAATCAGATTTTAGCAAAGAGATATCAACCATTAAACAACTAGCACATGCAAATCATTACAATCCGAACATGATTGACACTTTAATTAAACAAAAAGATTATAGGTTAGCTATCAAAAGAATATATCCCATTGACAATCAAACAGAAGACACAAATTACATATCTATACCATATTTTGGCAAAATATCAGAAAAAATTGCACATATACCAAGAAAAACCAACAATTATAAAATAACATTTAAAACCAACACTAACACTTTTTCATTTTTATTTAATGCTAAAGACAGAAAACATGATATCATGAAATCAGACATTTACCGTTTAAATTGTTCTTTTTGTAGTTCGGTATATATTGGACAAACACTTCGAAATTTTGACATAAGATATAAAGAACACGTACGTCATTACAAAAATAAACATCCTGAAAAATCTAATTACGCTAAACACCTTTTAGAACAAAATCACACAATGACTCCTCAAAATAATATTAAATTCCTACATTTTTGTAATAACAAACGCAAATTAGACATTTTAGAAGCCTTTGAGATATACAAACACAAACTCAGGGTACCTTTAATGAATGAACAACTTTAGCTCAGTAATTCTCCGTTACTGAAAGTATTAGATATTTAATTCTGATTATTATTATTATTTTATCTAGTTACCTATTTTTGTATCTACCTTAGCAACGTGTTTGTTTATAATTATATTACCTTTGATAATGACAGCGTAGCTGTCGAAACAATATTGTCAGGTTATATTTTAATAAAACTGTGAAACTTTTAATAATCTTTATTTATTTCTTTTAACTAAGTTTAAAAAATGTTTTGAATATCTAAATCGGTTATCATTTTATTTATTATATTCGATAAGTAAAACTTCAATCAAGTGGTTCACTACACTAGACATGTGACAATCAAGTGAATCTAACCTAGAATAATCGCACCATGCTATAATTGTCCTAAACTCGAATAACCTCAGCGTCATAATCGACCGAACCTAACTTCAAAGTGTTAATTTAACATCGAATAACCTTCAAGTCTCCAAGCGTTATGTTCAGTGCAATCATTGTTAGTGACGAATAACTGGATGAAGTGTTTTAGACGCTGTTTTTTAAGACCAATTTCACGAGATTTAGTTATGGTGATGTCGACAACATTCATGCAGCCCAGCCTTATAGTTGGAGTTTATGTTTGATTAACAGCGGCGTTTTTATGGTGTCGAAGATTAGCTGTGGTTAACAGTAACATGCTGGAGTCTAGGTTTTGTTAATTTGACTTCTGTTATGGTGTTTGAGGTTAGATTTTATAATGTTGACCATTTTTATGGTGTTGGAGGTTAGGTTTTAGTAATCTGGCAATTTTTAGGCTGATGGTGATTAGGTCTGATTAACAGCGGCGTTTTTATGTGCTGCATGTTAGGTTTTATTTCTTTGGTAATTCTTAGGGTGTTGTAGGTTAGGCTTGATTAACAACGGCATTCTTAGGCTGTTGGAGGTTAGGTTTTGTTAATACTTCGCGTTTTAAAGCGAGCTTATGTAATTTTACGCTTTTTAGGTTAGTTACTTCAATATTCCGCATTTGTGATTTGGAATGAAGACTCCCTTTAGCGATCGAAAACAAAAACTAGAGATAAACATGAAGTTTATGGCACTTTATTTTACATTAGTTTACGTTTATATTAAAAGTTTTTAAATTAGTTGATGGCAGTTTACTTTTTTTTGGCTAGTTTACGTCAATATGTACTATAATTGCGAGATAAATAATTGGTATGGTCTACAGTTGAATTATAGTGTGCGGATTTTTAAAAATCTTAAAATTTTTTAAAAATTACACCGATTTTGACAGCGACAATTTCAAACTTTTATATTTTTATTACGGAAGAGGGTCATATGGCGAAAGTCCTATTTAAACAGGAAAAAATCTGCCGTGCCAATCATTTATCTACTAAAATTAACGTTATTAAATGTTTACACATATAAGAGAATTATGAAGCTATTTTTAAATCTTATCGCCACGTGCAAGATAACGCTACACAGCTGCGAGATATGTGCAGTATTCAGAAACGCTATCTAAATGCATTCTACAAAATGCTAACGGAAGCAAAACGTTATCGCCACGTGTGTGAAATCAAACAAAGGATCTGGAACGCAGAAAGGGTATATAAACACTGCAACTTTGTAGGACATATCAGTATTGCGCCTGGTATATGTGGAGTGACCATACGTGTGATTAGCATCTTGAAAGTTGCCGCGAACACAAGTAGAAATGCTATTCATGCGTCCACTGTACAGCCGCCAAGGATGCTCGGTCAGTTTGTGTGGTGTTAACCGGTGAGTCGATTTTTACTGGTTCCAGGAAGCAGCCCCCTTCCCTTCTTCTAGCTTTCATGCACACCATCTCGGCGTGCCTTATTCCTGTTCGGTGTTCCAGGATGAGGGCGATCGTGTTACCAAGTGAACTCTCACCTTCCTTCTCTCCAATGCAGTTGTCAGTCATTGTGATAACTGGTAACTTCATTCAAGAATCCGGGGGACTTGGGTGGTTTGCTAATGAGTGGCAACTGCTTGTCCTTTTATCCTTCCTTTCCCATCCCGGGTGGCTGTCACACTTCCATAGGTGGGCTCTTTAATGTAATTTGGTGGAATCGACTCATTGCTTAGTGCTACCTATAGATCCCCCGAAAGCCATATTTCGGGGGTGGTTCTAACAAGAGTTGTGGTTTTTTTCGTGTAACTACCATAAATTCCATTACAACTACAATCATCTTACGTCGACTTACTGCAAACCACATCTTCCAACAACATAACATCTTCCAACAACATCTCATCTTCCAACAACATCTCATCATCAGCTTAATCGTCATCAACTTCAAATCTACGTCAACTGCAACTCATCTTCATCAACCAATAGTAATTAACGGCAATGCCTACCGACAACTTTCAGCCAATAAACTTCCAATCGCCGTAATTATTATTATATTCTAGCCCATATCAACATGGATTTGTGCATATGTTGATATGGCCGGAAAAAAACTGCATTGCCATGATAGCGAATTACCGAAGAGAAGTGCAGGGCGATTGTGGTTATCATCACCAACATTATTCTTAATGCTGCCGATAATAACCACAATGGACATCCACCATTGACTACTTATTATTAAATTGTTTAATAAGAAACAGTCTCCATACCGACTGAAAAGGCTCAGGTCTAAAATAGCCATCACCCTGCTTCGCTTCTGTCTGTCTGGTACAGATCAGTTTGAGTTACAATCTTCGACAGTTCAGAGCTTCGAAGCTGGCATCCAGGGATGTTGCTTACCTAGCTTCTGAACTTAATACTGTATAGTATTTAAGTTATTATGCAAGTGCATATTGTATAATTAACAAGGAATAAATATCTTATTGTACGTAACAGTAAACTATTCATTCTGTAACCTGGACTCCGTCTTTTGTGTTTTTGAATAAAGAATTATTTTAAAAACACTTTAACGTTAAGAAAAGTTAATTCCAATAGTACTTCGCCTTTTTTATGGTAGGTTTTATTTTAAGTTGTTGTAGATTAGTTTATGTCAATACTCCGCTAGTTTAGAGATTGGTTTATGTCATTTTACTTCTTTGTTTTGATAGTTTCTGTCAATTGTTTGCATCCTAATGTTAGGAGGTTATTTCAGGAATTAATATACCTACAGTTCGAATATAAAGTCTGGAACTATCTTTTATTCTACTATAATAAATCTTTCATTAAATGTTTTTAAAAAAATTCTCGAGCACGTCGATTTTTATCTTAAATGGGACATATTTTTAGTGTAATTGTTATTTGTAGAGTGTCTTTTGTTTATGAGTTATGGCAAAAGAGAAAATTTTTTTAAATAGAAACCCTAATTTTTTATGAAGGATTTGGAAAGATACTGTAAGATAGAAATTGACGTGTTCGAAGATTTTTTCAAAAACATTTAATAAAAGATTTATTTCGATAGTTCCAGACTTTACACACTATGCACTGTAAAATATTAATAAAATAAAAATTACTCCTACTTTTTATTAGGTTAAATAAAAAGTCCAAAAAATTATTTTTGTGCTAATGGAAAACTGCTTTGTTAGTGCGCTTTTGAGAATCCATTTTATCAGAGATTGGTCTTTCTAGGCATTGGTTGGTTAATAACGACGCTCTAAAGATTCTTTTTGAATGAAGCATGATTTCATGTAAAAGAATAAGAAAAGATGACAATGTTCGTCGTCTGGCATGAAAGCTTCGTGTGACTTTATTTATAAAAATAGTGAAAGATGAAATAGCTTATCTCCTTTTCAGTTTAGAGAAAGACTATCCCCTATAAATTCTCATATTTCTCATTTTTAGATTAGATATTGTTTTTAATTGTGCCCACAGTCTAGTTTGGCAATTTTATATAAAATTAATTAAGAATGGCTGTTCTTATTTTAGAAAACTGATCTAAAATCGAACTGTCATTAAATAAGAAAGCAGACAAAGTTGTGTATTGAGAGCGGAACGTGATAAATTGCCCATAGCGAGGACTGGCTATCTCTCGAGATCGACAATGACACTTTCCGCTAACAATACACGCAAGATCTTTTTTACGACAGTAAGAATATTTGAAAAATATCCCTATGTACTGAAAGCAGTACATTAAAAGAAATCAGTAGTAAAATCAATCTACATCGCCTTGACCAAACAATAAAAAATACCACTGTTATTGTTTGTTTTGAGCAAGCAGAAAAGACTTTTCCGAGCGTTGTCTCCTCAGTAAACATCAACTTTCAATTCTCTAATGACAACTGAAAAATCTCATTTTCAAATGCTGGAGTACGAAATAGTACGAAATGTTGCCATACTAGACCGGTAAGTGCCTTATAACAGAAGGAGAAAAAGTTGGAAAGCTTTTCCTATTTTCGAGATCGGTTGTAAGTGCTTGATGATGAGTATCGTATCGTATATCGTAGTATCGTATCGTAATAAACAAAAATGTAACTACAATCGATGTTTTTTTTCGACGTCGACGTTGGCTGCGAAACGTTCATTGTGGACATACCGTAAAATATACTAACCTTACTTTTTAATTTTGTATGTGAAATTCTAAGCATTATCTGTCACCAAATACAAAAAAAGCAATTCAGGAAACACATAAAATAGGTCGGTAGCGCAAAAAAACTTTTAAATTATGTCAAAGCTGGTGAACAGAAGAGAAGTTATAAACATTTTTTCGAAGATAAATACATAAGAGAATAATTTTTTATCAGATAATTTTTTACACAAAAGTTTTATTGCTCGGAAATAACTCGTGAACTAATGGCATAAAAAATCGCGGTATCAAAGCTGGATTTTCTTTAATGACTGGTTTGAGAGTTATTTTCAGTTGGCAACAAAACTTGAAAGATAAAAATTAAATTATGCAGATGTAAAATCAATCTCGAATGAGAATATCGTCAAATGGACTGTTAAAAAATAAATAATTCTGATTGGTTATATTGGCGGAGAATATTAGTCAACAGTTATATCCCGAGTCCTAAAGATTTTATCGATTAATTATGCACATTGCCTGAGTGTAGTTACATAGCAGACAATGGAGAGAATTTTAGAAAATTGAGTTGCCTACTAATTAGCACTAATGCAATGTGCATAATTTGATAAAATTTCTTTAGCACGAGGGGTATATGAATAGATTAAATCCTGAATTGAAAATTAGTATGTGGTAAATTTTAATAAAGAAAATAATAATAAATTAACAATAATAATCATAATGTTTTGTAGATAATTAATTTTTTGACAGTTTGAAATATCAGGAGTTTCCTGAATATACGAGGGTGGTTTGATAAGTAAGTGACTTTTTGAAACAATAGGATACAAAAGGTTACAAACATTGGTTATACAGTGTGGGGACGTACATGTCCTCCTAAAACTAACATAATCATGAGGGTGGTCGGAACCACCCTGCTCTAGCATTAAATCTACCAACTAAGCGTGGGAGAGCCTGGTCACAACTCACCCGTAACTAAGCAGAACTAAGCGAGGTGATGGGTATGGTAATCAAGATCCCTGGATCCCAGATTCCAACCCCCAACCATAAAATAAATTAAAAGGTACTCACCAGCTTGCTTGAAGATATGGACGTGATGGAGTCAATTTGATGACTGGTTTGAACATTCAAAGCAAGCTGATTATATACCATATCCTCATGGATATCGCGGAAGCGTTATTGTATAAATGAATAAATTAAGTAGGAAGAGAAGAATATATGAATGCATAATGAGATGCATACTCTATATATTATTTCTAATGAGATGCAGACTGCATACATTATCTCCAAGGATATGCAGACTGTAAGCAAGCGCGTGTTGGCATGTGGGTAGATATCGCATTACCCTTGATAATATTTGTACTAAATGAATACAAGTTGAAAAGTTACAAAAAGGATTTCATTTAAAATAATTCCGTTTGTGACATTATAATGAAGTATATAATCGGTTTTAAATTTATTTTAGATATTCTTGGGACAGAAAACTCCTAAACTGTCACCATTATATATTATTTTAAGAAAAGTAAAACTTTAAAAATAATTATTCGGTTAATTACGATCTCCAAGAATATATTTGATTATTTAACAGTTTGTTGAAATAAACAAGAGCTAAATGAATAGCTGATCTGCCGATCAAGTTATTACAAAAAAAAACAAAAGAGCGACTACTTTTTCTTCTTTGGATCCGGAACCATATTATTCCATGGTTGTTGATGCTTAGCGGCGACGAAGAGGCTTCGAACATGCGCAAATCGGGCAGGGCTTCCGTTTCCCTTCACAACGCGGCTCGGGGCAACGAGTGTCCCTAAAAGAACTTGCCTTCAACGAATACGCTGAGTAAGTGCGGTTTGCCTTTTGCTTGACCTAGACGGTGTCGGTCGAGAACTGTTCTGTCATTATCAGACATATCCCAGAAACGACGGTACAATCTTTTGTTTCGTATACAGTAGCCAGGGTGAGCCGAAGGTTCGTAAGGATTTCTTCATTTTTCTTGGCATACAATGAACACTCAGACTCGTTGTCAATGGTAAACACTGACTCGGGTCTCTTCACTGGATTGTCGACTTGCAGGGTATCTCGGGACAACGCATCGGCACTTGGTTAAGTACTCCTTTGCGATATTTGACTTAAAAATCGTATGTACGTACTGTAGGAACATGCTCCACCTTCCAATTCTCCCTGTTGGAGTCTTTACGGAGCGCAGCTAATGAAGGAATTAGTGATCAGTAAAACAGTAAAACGATTTCCCTCTAAGTATGGACGCATCTTCTCGATTATCCACTCAATGGCCAAATGTTACTTTTCGGTTACGGACTATTCTTTTTAGAAAATGTGAGTAAACGGCTTGCTTAAGCTATCACGTGATCTCCACGATCGATGTGTTGAGTTAAAGCTGTTCTTAGCCCTTTGTCTGATGCATCAGTCTGTAGTACGAAGGGCTTCGTAAAATTTGGACATGCTAGAGTTGCAGCTTCGGTTAAGCAAGTCTTTAGTCGATGGAAAGTATCTTCTTACTCGGTTGTCCATTTCCACGGCGATTTCTTTTTCAGGAGTCGGTTAAGTGGCGCCGATATCTGCGAGAATCCTGGTACCTACGAAACGATGGTATCATGCGCATTATTGCATTTACATTCTGAAATCGATACAGAAACGGTAGTCCCCGGTCTTCTTCTAGACTAATGCCTTGTTATTACGCATATTAGTATTGCTTCTGTTATTTGTGTTATTTCTTCTAATGTTGGTGTATTTGTACTAAGTTGTTCATTTTTCATGGTGATCAGCTGCCCATTATTGTGGTTGGCCTCTTCTAGCGGAGTTTATTGTTAGTTACTTGATCATTTTGTAAAGCTATTTCATATTTTTTTTACATCTGACGCTTCTAGCGCTTGTGTTGCTAAAGGACCCCGCACGTTTCTTATGGAAATTGGATCCCGGTCAAATTGGCTGAAATCTTGATATGTTGTAGTTTATATCATCCTGATCAAAAGTCCCCATGGCCACGAAGCTCTAAAATTAATAGCTTCGGAGTTACAGAGCACGAAAGGCAAGAAAAATTCATACTTTGGTTTATAGATTTTTAACACGTACAGCCTCGGTAACATCATTTAGTGTGTATATTTTTTATTTTTGTTTCGATTAGCACAGGTAATTATGTTGTCTTACTTTTGTGTATATTATGTGAAATTATACCGGGTGTCCCATTATATTCTGGCCTATTTATAAACCTATGTAACTTTTGAATTAAAATGAATTGAAATGACATAGCGTATTTTCGGGGATCGGGCAACTTTGTGATTTCAAATGGAACACCCTATATATTTTTTCAAAGTTTGAAAGCCCATTGTTTCCCCTTTTCGAAAGTGCAATTCCCGCCATGGTGATTGCACAGGGTGATGGTTTTATATGCTCTTAAAATGAATACTACATGTTATTGAAATGCTACGAAAAAAGATATGTCTTTGACAGCATTACCCCCGAAGTGTTAAGTAGAACCTATGTCATTTTGGTAAAGCGAATAAATAAATGTATCCAAGTTGATGGATGGAATTTTAAACATCTTTTATAACAAACTAATTTTTAATGATTTATTTCTTAATTGATTAATGTTTAATAAGTATCCTGTTACCATTTGTTAGATCGAGTTTCATATGTAAATTTTGAATATCAGCAATTGAAGTAACATGTAATTGTCAATAAACTAATTTGACATTTACACTAATGTTTTTTTTTATTTCCATAGTCTACCTTCTGAATCATTATATTTTTTCGTAGCATTTCAATAACATGCGGAATTCACTTTAAGAGCTTATAAAACCATCACCCTGTATAATAACCATGACAAGTCTGGTACTTTTGGAAAGGGGGAGCAATGGGCTTTTCAACTGTAAAAATATACAGGGTGTCCTATTTGAAATCACAAAGTTGCCTAATCCCCCGAAAATACGCTACGTCATTTGGATAAAAAATGGATATTCAGAAAAAACTTTAAAAACTAAGAAGAAGACTGGTAAACACCGCATTTCATTATCTGAAATAGTTCAAAAAGTTATATAGGTTTATAAAGGGTCAAAATACTATGATAGGACACCCGGTATAATTTCACATGATTCACACGATGCAAGACAACATAATTATCTGTGTTAAATAAAACAAAAGCAAAATATATACACAAAAAATGACATTATCAAGGCTGTACATGTTAAAAATCCATAAACCAAAGTATGAGTTTTTCTGCCTTTCGTGCTCTGTAACTCTGAAACTATTAATTTTAGAGCTTCGTGGCCATGGAGACTTTTGATAAGGATTATATAACTACAACATAAATTTCAGCCAATTTGACCGGGATCCAATTTCTATAAGAAACGTGCGGGGTCCTTTCCAGTCTATTCTTTCTTGTCTCGTCCTGCACTCCTTTTAGCAGTTTTATTAATTTCTGTGTATTTTCTTCCGATTTCTTGTTTGCCTTCTGTTGCTGTATTGCTAGTATTGTTTAATTTCTCGTTTACTTATATTCTCCACCTTTTTAGATTCCAAGTTTCTTCTGTAGTCCAATCATTTGCTCTGCTTTGGTTGGTTCCTAATACTTTTTGCGGAACTTTTGTTAATTATTGTTTTCTAGGAGTTCCATTTATCTTCTAAACTATCCTGCTCTTGAACATGTCTTTTGGTAACATTCTTCTTCGATGTATCTTTTTCATGCTTCTTCGTCATCTCTACTTTTAGGCTTTCCATGTATAGTTGGTTTTACTTCGTGCTTAAGTTCTTTGTGTGCATAATTTAGATTTCTGCTGTTAATAAGTGATATTTATTTGCTGCATCAGTGATATTTACTTCTGACATCTAGTAAATATCTCTTCCACTTTTTTTTTCTGCTTATTTTTGGTGTGCTTTGTCTCCACTTCAGATATGTTAGTGTTTAAGGCGGGATGTCTTCAAAAAATCTTCAGATAGTCATATATGACCCTGTACCTTTTGGCAGTTCTGAAGTTTTTAAGATTACCACTTTGGTAGACAGTTTTCACTTGTAAGTAAGGGTTTGGTTTTGTTAGCGTCAAATTTCCTTATTACTCTCACCTCTTTTAAGTTTTTATCCAAATCGATTTTCAGTTTATCTTATTTCAACATTTGCTTGATTCTTTCTTTATTTTCTCAAGTGTTTCGTCCTCTTGGTCCGAATTGCCTTTAATAATAATATTTTGTTTCGTAAGTTTTTTCGAGTCTCTAGTTGTCTTCTTTTTAAATTGTCCGTTCTCAGATTTTAGTTTTTTCATCTCCAAAATATTTTAGTAGATACTGTTTATTTCATCAAGACTCTTTAAGATTTCATCCATTTTACGGAATAAATCTGAGGATAAATGCAATTCATGAATTCAAGCGTAGGACTTTACTGGCAAGGTCTTATCTGTTGTCAAATATTTTGTTCTATAATAAGCTCTTTAAAATGCCGATATTTGAAAAATAAATTAATTAATTAATAGTACCTATAATATTTGGTTAAAGCACTTCTTTCTAAAAGATCTGCACTGATCTTTTAGTTTATCAACCACTATATCAATTTTATCACTGTTTAAACATTTTATAAACTATAAATGCTTATACAATTTTTTCCACGTTCGTGAACCTTCGGGTGCAACGGAAAACCATTTATTTTTTTGTAAAATAATAATTGATTAGTAGCTTCAGTGGATTAGTAGTTAGCATGTTGACCTCATAATTTAAAAAGTAGAAGTGTAGCACAGTATATATAACAGTCTAAAGGTCTACTTGTATGCCGGCATTTTCATGTCGTTAAGCCAGCTTCGAATATCACGCCTATAAACTAGTTTAAAGTTTATCAATCGGATAGCGTCGCCTACGAATGCCGGTAAATAATATCCAGAAACGTATTCAGTAAATTGATGTGGCGAGCAAATTTTTCTCACATTAAAATCTCTTGTTATGTATAATGTATATAATATAGTAAAATAGGAAATAGAATTGTGTGAATCAACAAAATTAATTGACGCCTTTGAACAATTAGTTTCTTATTAACTGAACTTAAATTAACGCACATAATTGAATATTCGTTTACAAAACGAAAGCTTTATTGTTAATTATGTTTCAATAGAATTATCCTTTTACTACCTTTGGATGATTTAAAATCTCTGTTAACGTCTTTTAATGTGTAATACACTCGCAGTCGAGCGTGTAATTGATATACTATGTAATTATCCTTAAAATTATTGCACGGATGTATAAATGTTAATGATTTGAAGATGGATATAAGACGTTTGACTACATTTTCATTTACACAAATATCTTGGAAGTGTTGTTAAAAAAGTATTTCCATAGATGAAATAAATTGAATAAAACTATGATGCAGCATATATAAACTTCCAAATAAACTTTCATTCCGATTTCTTGAATGCTTTTTCAAACGTGAAAATCGCAGTTTCATCCAACTCGGTACATGCATTAGCGAAATTTACTCATGTTTCGCATGTATGTACCGATAAACATTCTATTTATCAAATAACCGCATATACAGGGTGGTCCAGACCACCCGTACACCCCTTTTAAAATGCGGGGGATTAAGAATTTTTAACAAGAGGATGGGTGATCTTGCTAATGTCGATGTGCTCTTTCGAATGACGCCAAAATGGAACCCCCTGATTCCCCCTTGTAGGGGGTAAGGGGGCAACTTTGAAAATTCAAATGGGAACCCCTAAATTTTATTGCATATTTAGATTCTACTCATCAAAATATGAATAATGTATTTAAAACATTTTTTTATCTTCTCAGGAGGTGGCGCTGTAATCGCAAAAACCGCTTTTTTGCATTTTCCGCCGTCTCTGGCATATTTACAGGTGCAAATAACAGTTTTTCATATTTTTTACTAAATAGTGATGAAAAAGCTTTGCTTTTCATGTGTACTTTCATGAGAAGAAATTTCACGTTACAATGAAAAACGCAAATTCTCTACCTAAGGTGTTTTCGACAAACGGATTTTTTCTAACGTTGTACGTGATAACAATATTTTTTGCCTTAAATGTTGTTAGAATTTGTGTTCCATTCTAACAACATTTTGCTAGATTCTACTGGGGAAGATGATTTTACTTCAAAACATGTCAATTCACGGTGCATTACAAAAATCTGCCGACGAGAATTTCACTTTGTAATTCACTATTAAAGGACCCCGCACAAATCTTATGGAAATTGAATTTCGGTCAAATTATCTGAAATTTTCACTTGTAATTACACGAGTGCTTCGAAATTATCGATTTGTAATACGAACGTTGATTAGCAACCACGAGTGTCATTTTTTGACGTTTTAATTTCCCGACGTGCAACGGAGGGAAATTTGTCAAAAAATGACACGAGTGTTGCGTTTTAATCAACTTGAGTATTACAACAGATAATTTCAGAAGCACGAGCATGTAATTCGGTAAGATTATTTCATGATACAGTTGTTTATTTAAGCATCTACTTATTAACATAAAGATTAGTATTTGAAATGAAAGTAAAAAATGGGACACATGTGACACTAGTTTTCAGCGTTGTCACGAAGATAAAAACAGTCGAAAAGGACAATAAAAAATTATCGAATTATCGCTGTAATCGAAAAAACAAAGCCTTGCGATTGGTCAAAAACGAAGTAGAATGAAATAATCAGAATAGTTTCTTGAAGTTATGCTGAGAAAAAGTCTCCATGGGCACAAAGTGCCAAGATGCTTCGGAGCCGAGATATGAGCGATGCGAAGTTGAAAAATGCGTTTTTCATGTCTCAGGCTCCCATAATCGGTTTCACGGCATCTGAACATTTTCACTGGAAAAAAACGTATAACTATAATCACACTAACGCATTTTATACAAAAGAAAACTATTTCTTAAGTCATTTCATACCGAAAAACGTTGAAATCTGATCAAAAATAAGCTTTTGACAAGGTTTCGTTATTGTTTTCGCTAATTGATATTCAGTATTGTAGTTATAAGAGTTGAAATACTTAATATTTAGTCTAATAGAATATTATTCTATTGTAAAAGACCAAATCCCATTCTCAGCTGAACCCAAGATGAACGACGTGGACGTGATGGGAGACTCATCTCATTGGGGTGCTTGTTTATCGTGAGTCCCCTTGCCTCTCACTAGTAAATATTTTTTCACGTTTGACAGTAAAGATAAGGACCCCACGGTTCGTCACTCCCGTAGTATTTTATGACTCCAAACCCTCTCTACTGTCTTTTTTATCTCCAGCTTAAAAAATTAAAGCCCAACATCTAATACCCGCTCTAAAACCTGAATAGACGGATATATGACATAACCTTGATGACGAGCCCACCCCAAGTACCAAATCGCTGCGATCACATGAGCACAAGCTCCTAATGTCCGTGCACCTGACTTGCATGTGCAATAATACCCCTCCATAGGATCAAACTCATTCAATTCATTTTCCACGTATTCTTCATTAAATGTAATAAAAACTTGGTGAAAAATAGCTCTGCGAAAGCGAGAAAATAGTCGTAACCTTAAAAAGCCCGGTAGATTAATATTCGTATCTATTTGTATTGCTTGTTCGTCGTCTTCCTCCTCAACTGCTCTTAGTAAAGTATCTTGGATGTATGAAGGAGCTAAGTTTACCTGATACACCCCACAAGCGATATTCCTAATATTGTCAATGCTTAATTGAGGAAAGAATGGCACATGGCCTTCTGTTAACACAACCCATCTTGCTCGTCTTGCTAGCATATTTTCAACTTCTACAAAGGCTTGAACTGCATTAACATCATTTATTTTTTCTCGCATTCGTAATGCTAGTTCAACAGTTGCATCAGCCAATCCAATAGGTCCACAGTATCGATTGATTATTGCTCCAGCGATCAATAGAAAATCATTTAGGTTCTTAACATGGGCTACATTAATGACATTTGCGAAAATCTTAAATATATTCTTCAGATGTCCATTGCGAGATTCAATGACAAATCTTGTTTTTGTTACGATTCGCGATAGATTTGCCTCTTCTGTTGTAAACTGTCTCCTACCTCGATCTAGCAATGATGGCATTCTATAATTAATTCCTAATCTATCGAGTAATGGAATCACGTCTCTATACCCTCTATCTAATATAAAAATATCGCCTTCTTGTAACCAATCACGCATTACATCTTCATCCCGACTTAAATGGTTAGCTAAAATATTCGCGTCATTATTTACTGCGTTAGAAAAATATGGGCCCTGTATATCCAATATATAGCCATTTGGAGCGACGAAAATTGCTGGCTTTAAAAGATGTCTGCCTTTATGAACGCAATACGAGCGTCTTAAAACGTCAAAACAAGAGCTTTTTTCAATATCAAGGTAGGTGCAATCATTGTAGATTATTGCTTTTGGCTCTTGAGGTATTTCATTATACAAATGCGTCGCGAATTCAGTGACATGATTCGCAATGTATTCTTGCCTCGTAATAGCTCCAAATCCTATGTTTTCTGGAGAAAATCTTAGAGTCAGTGATTGCCTTACTGTGGCGATGGCTAAACTCGTAGACTGTCTTGAAGTATAATTGAAAATTACTTTCAAGAATTCATCGCTAACACCTTGCCGCATCTTGCAAAGAAAACATAAAAGATCCTTCTTGTGAACGTATCTATGACCATTCTCCACTACTATAGGATCGCAATAAGTATACAGTTCATTATACTGTTCTTTGTTTATGGGGGAAATTGTTCTAAATTCTTCATCTGTAAAATCGGTTTCGTCACTATATACTTGTGATTGGCTACATAATTGACCTGTTCACGAAAACCCTGTAAGAATGCATACAAATCTGCTCCTTTTAAAATATAAGGTCTGTTGACGAATCTTAGTCCACGTAATAAATAATTCAATAACAACCCATTAGCATCCAGATGATGGTGGCAGGATAAGCAATTACTTGGAACGTAAATATTCAGCTTAACAAAAATATCAATTCTACATTTTAATGACAGCCGGTGAATGTCTTGAGGGGAGTTGCATATTAAACAAGTATTGGTAGATGTTTGAGCCAAAACATTGAGTCTCATGCACGCCGGGTCATTTCCGATCATACGGATTTCATTTGTTATCGAGATATTGCAATTATTACATATCCGAGTATCACCTAATATCTCCAAAGCAGGCCTACCCGCTGCGTCTCGCCTATTTATTGCAATTTCCCTTTTTTGAACATTGTGATCTCCTATTAATCTTGACATAGCTCGTGGTATGAGAGCAGTATCACACACAAAACATGGGATTCTTCCAGCCATGTCTAAAAAACATATCAATCTGCTAGTATTTCAGGGACACCGAAACTAGCTGTATAGTGAATAGAAAAAATGCTAGGAAACTTATAGTTTAGATCAACTTTCGAAAAGAACGGAGGGTTTTTACATCATTGTTATGAGACGAAGCATTGAATTATTCAGATTGAATAATAAAAAGAAATGATGAATATATAACAAATGATATTTTGAAGAAAGAATGGGATTTGGTCTTTTACAATAGAATAATATTCTATTAGACTAAATATTAAGTATTTCAACTCTTATAACTACAATACTGAATATCAATTAGAGAAAACAATAACGAAACCTTGTCAAAAGCTTATTTTTGATCAGATTTCAACGTTTCTCGGTATGAAATGACTTAAAAAATAGTTTTCTTTTGTATAAAATGCGTTAGTGTGATTATAGTTATACGTTTTTTTCCAGTGAAAATGTTCAGATGCCGTGAAACCGATTATGGGAGCCTGAGACATGAAAAACGCATTTTTCAACTTCGCATCGCTCATATCTCGGCTCCGAAGCATCTTGGCACTTTGTGCCCATGGAGACTTTTTCTCAGCATAACTTCAAGAAACTATTCTGAAAATTTCAGATAATTTGACCGAAATTCAATTTCCATAACATTTGTGCAGGGTCCTTTCGGTGGTTATCCTTCTTTTAGCGTATAGCAATGAATGATGAAATATGGATATCTCATCCACTCAGGCCATAAAGTAAGAATAATTTAAAAGAATAAAATTTTAAATTGTGAAATAAAAATTATTTATTTGAACAGTTGATTTTCAACAATTACATACTATTTAAATAGACTTGCGAAGTAAAGAATTGTAGCAAGTTATTTTCTGTTAAAATTAAATATTAAATTAGTACGATTTAAATATTATTTTGCCATATACAGAGCAGATTACAATTTAGAATGTTTTATCAATCATTTTTATTAGTTAAAAAAGTAAACATTAATTACATATGCTTAAAATAAATATTCAAATAAAGATTTAAAAGATTAAGCAATATCTAAATAAGTAGACGTTCAAAAACGATCTAGAAATTTCAGAAAAAGAATTGTTGTCACGTACAACGCAAGAAAAAAAATCTGTCGAAAACACCGTAGGGAAAGAATTTCCGTTTTTCATCGTAACGTAAAATTTTTTCTCGTCAAAGTACACATTAGCAAAGCTTTTTCATCACTATTTAGTAAAAAATATGAAAAACTGTTATTTGAACCTGTAAATATGCCAGAGACGGCGGAAAATGCAAAAAATCGTTTTTTGCTATTACAGCGCCACCTGTTGCGAAGATACAAAAATGTTTCAAATAAATTATTCATATTTTGATGAGTAGAGTCTAAATATGCAATAAGATTTAGAGGTTCTCATTTGAATTTTCAAAGTTGCCCCCCTTACCCTCTACAGGGGGGTCGGGGGGGGTTCCTTTTTGGAGTCATTCGATAGAGCACATCGACATTAGTAATATCACCCATCATCTTGTTAAGAATTTCTAATCCCCCGCATTTTAGAAGAGGTGTACAGGTGGTCTGGACCACCCTGTATATCAAATAAAGTTTTTTTTCTAATTTGAGTCGGTCAAAGCAGAAACTGAATATGTCCCAACCACCTTGTTTTGAGAAAAACAAGAAAAACTGAATTACTCAATGGTGCATTACTCACATGGTTCAATTTACTTAAAGTTTTGTATTCTAAGAGAAAAAAATGCATATAAGACGTGGGCATGTTCAGTTTCTGCATTGATTGCAAATAAAATGCAAAGAATACGCAAGAAACTATTTTGTGACCAGTGCCGACCTTTGAGGGGGTGCGAGGTCGGGCGCCGCACGAAGACGCTAGGCTGTTTGGGACACCGAAGTTGGTAAAATCATTAAAATCATTCAATAACAGTTACTTTTTAAAGTTAATAAGGGCGCTCTGAAGGACTCTGCCCGAGGGTGCCGAGAGGACTAAGACCGGCACTGTTTGTCACAACAGAACAACTGAACTTAATATTAACAAAAGAAATCTGAAAATCCTAAATACAAATAAAAATATTTTTAAACATTGTCTGCTTTCACTGCGCTGTCTTCCTCTTTCTCTTTCATAGGCCATTTTAGGATAAAATTGCTGTAATAGTAATTGTTGTAAAATTCGTCAAGTTCTTTCTCAATGTACTTCATAAATCTTTCAGTTTTGGAGAGGTTGTGGAGTCAGTGGGAAATACCTTCAACTGTTTCCTAGGTTGTTCAGTTTTACTTTCTTCTTCGTAAACACTGTTACTAGTTGATTTAGACATTTTTGCATAGAGAACTTCCCTCAACAAGATATCACTTGCATATGTCAAAATGACGCGACGATGCGATGGCTTCATTTGATATCAACTAAGCTGTTTTTACTTCAGCGCATCCTAGATATATAAGACATACCGCTACAGAGACTGAACACGTCCTATGTTTCTTCAGTTTCTGTACTATACCATCGCTTTTCTACATTATAAAAAAGCAGGACATGTTATATTTTTGCACCATTCGATCGGGCACCCTTGACTTATGGTGAATTCATGTATAACCCAATTTACACAAAGAGTGGACATATTCAGTTTCTGCATTGAACGATTCATTTATCAGAAGTTTGGTAATGTTTGTCAATTAAAACAATCTCTGCATCGTTTCCTGATTCTGTGTTTATCCATTCCGTACTACGGACACTCGCACTGCACAGTTGGTGTTATCCGGCACTGGCAAATTTGATGTGCTCGGTCGCGTGTATGAAGCATAACTGCTCTCTACATACTGCCAGCACATGCCAGCATGTTGTGCGGTGGATGGTAATTATTTGCGAAAGTCACGTTACTGTATGTTATTATGCTGTAACTGTAGGCTCAGTACCAATCGTCGTTTAGTACTAACGGTTGTCCAGATAAATTGCGTTATTATTAAAAGAGTTCACCGGTTCACAATTTTTTTTAAATAGTTCAAACTATTGCGAAATATTCTTCGTATATTTTAATAGATCTTTTCGAAAGCTTTAAAACGATGTAACCGTTGCCGATATAGATTGAGTCAAACGCTGCGGCACACCCAGAAATATTGCATCATATTCCCCGCGCATTGGGACTTAGTGAAGAGCCGCTACATTTATTATTTAATAGTTGTAGACAAAATTCTTTTTTGTTATGAGTTTTATGTTAGAATACACTGCTGATTAACGAAAAACGCAAGTAACCTTTTTCCTGATAGAGTCGTCAGTTTCGAGCGTAGAACTACAATTTATAGATCGCAGAGTTCAAATGAGCTAGTTCAAAATCTGTATTTAAACCACTGCGTTATTTTGTTTATATGTCCATTTGAATAGATCTCGCCGACAGTTTTGAAACGATACCACGTGCAGTCGTTTTGCACTCATGGTTGTACAGATAAAACGCTATACTGTCAAATGTGTTCACCGGTTTACAAGAACACGATTTTTAAAGTTTTCAGTTAAAAAAAGTTGTTTTTTTTCGTATATTTTAAAAGATTTCGCGAGAGCTTTAAAAGATACCACCAAATGTCTCCCAGCTCCCCCAAGCATGGCAAGCGTCGGCGTCGCGGGAAAGGTGTATTGCGCAGTACACGAATTAAACTCCATGCTGTTCACGAATATGCTAATACGATTACTGTTCGGCTCGTATTTTTAATGATATAATGACTGCAATTGCCATATTTCGGTTACAGGCGGTTGGTTGTAAGTGAGTCGTAATCTTAATGACAATTAACCGTTGTAACGGTACATTTTCTATCGGCCACAAGTATGTAGAATTTTATATTTATATTTATCTTAAAAAATCTTAAGTTCGGTTCTGCAAATTTGCATTCTTTTTAAAATATAAGCGTTTAAAAAAAAAGATAATTCAAGGCGTTCGCAGTTTTAGAGGAAAAATCAATACTTGCTTTTTAGTTGCTGTGCCCTGATTCGTTAAGCCAAAACACGCGACTCGTTGTTGATTGGGTACTTCGAAAAAATCAATACTGTTCGTGAGTGAGACCTCGCTATTGGCTGATATTCCTACGCGGAAATAAGAACGCGGAGATTGGGGTTGTAGCGTCGCGTTACTTACTTGCTTCCGGCCTGTGCCTCGTGGCAGACGACTCTCGTTTGATCTTCCAGTAATGAAGGTCGATATTATTGAATTCTCGTTCTTGTTTAAATAATTAAAGAAGATTCCCGCTCAAGGGAGGCGGACGTATATCGATCGAGTTCCGATAAATAGTGGTTGATTTCAAATCAATGTTACCGAATTACAGTTTGATATTAATCCTTTAGAATTAAATAAATTCTAAATACAGTACAGTACAGTCTTAGTGTTATTTAGTTGCAAAGTGCAAATTTTGAAAGGATTTACGTCTCGTTAAATCGTGTTTGAAAGATTTATAATTTTGTATCGCGAATAAACAATAGTGGTTCATTTTATGGCGAAGAACTATTAAAAACAATTATTTCGTTTTGTTTGGTTTTAAAACTAGTGCAGTTTTTCATAAAGAAAAATCATTTAAAAATGATCCAGAATTTAAAGACCGATTTTCGTTCTCGTAAAAATTAATACAGTTAATTAGAACTTCGTGCGAAGGATTTAAACGCATTAAGTGTTAGTTGAGTTTAAAATTATTTAAACTTCTGAGAAACATTACCGTTTTACTTCGTAAATAAAAGTAAATACGTTATAACTTATAAACATTTTAAAATATTGGATTGTTTAATGTGTGCTCGCTCAAACTTATTTGTGAAATCATATGCGCAAATGACAGTAATTAAATTGAATCTCTTCCTTGGATTCTACTATCTGAAAATCAACACTTCCAGACCAAGTTAATGTCAACAACGATCTTCCGAAATAGAGGCCATTTTCCAATTTCTCATGGATTGTTTTTGTTTGTCTTCTACGAGTTTAATTGGATACAAATTAAAGGTATCGTACTTTATAAGAAATTGTTTATTATTGCAGTTTAGTTTAAGAATCCTTTATACAAGGAATTCTGTAATTTTTCATTAGGAAGAGAGCTCTCTATAGTATCTAGAAAATTCAAATCTTTAATGTTAAAGAATTTTAAAATAATCAATGCTGATAATATTTAGACTAATCTAATTTGCATAATATCCTTTAGTTATTTGTTTGTCGATTTTTTTGACGAAGTCAAGTTTACATAATTTTAATAATTAAATAGATTTTTCTGAATAATTCTATTTGACTAATCTAATAAATTTCTTGGTTACCTACTTTTGCTGATTAAAAGGTTTTATGTAAATCTGTTTTGAGTTATTTTGGTGTAATTATCTTAGAGAGGTTAATCGTTATTAAATGAATATTGATTTTACTTGTAATAAACCTATGTTGTGAGTGTTTTATTATTCAAGTGTATTGTTATTTTTTTACCTATTTTCTTATTGTTTAATAAATGTTTTCAGTTTATATTAAGGATCTAAAAACGGAACCATATAATTATGAACATTTTATTTCATTTTTTATTCCAAATTTTAAAACATAAACAAAATCTTTTTGTTTTCAGTCTAATATTTAATTCATTTTCTGGTTAGTGAATTTAATTTTTTTTAAACTTATTCAAATTAACATCATTGGTTGTTTATATATAATAAACACTTTTAAGCTTCATAATCAGATGGCGCCCTTTTTGAGTTATTATTTGTGTTCTGAAACCTTTATCTACTCCTTTTCACAATTTATACAACTGTGGAACCAATACCTACGACCTGAATATCAAAATTTGTAAGAGAGAGCTAAATCTCAAGCTGTCGCGAATATTTTGAGTATACTATGATAAAGTAAGTATGAATAATTTTTATAGTTTTTAGTTTCAGAAAAAAGCATAGTTTCACTGACGGTCCAACGTGGGCCTTTATTTTTATGTAGTTTCACTGGCGGCCTCCGCGGGGCCTAGTCTTTTTTGGAAGTTTCACCGTCAAAGTTATATAGAGATAGAAAGATCGATCCTTAATCTAACTATATTCAATTAAATGTTGTACCATGTACACTGAGAAAAATAGTCAGGTTAAAGTAACCAAAACTAAGTTGCAGCGACCCTGAAAATATGTACAGATTTTGACAACAATACCTGTTTGTAATACGAACTATAATATGTTTTTAGTAAAATGTTTTTGGTTAAATTTACCTAATAAGGTTAAATCAATCAGACTCCCACATGGTAGAAGCGAAAAACAGTTGAATTTACCATACCTGTTGGGTTATATCAACCTTACTCCCTGGTTGGACAAAATTCGTGTTATGTAAAGCATACACGGTGCTGTAATTTATTGCATAAACAATGCAATAAATATTCGTATCGTATTTCTTTAAAAATATTCTTCTCGTGTGTATTAAAAGGAAAGAAATAATTATTGAGTTCGTATATAAAAGGTCGACTAAAATCTCGTTCTTTAATTAGAAATATTTAGTATTATACAGCCAATAATGTGTTTCATTGTGATAAAAAAGTTTTAATGAAATACGATATTATCTGGAACTCCAAACTGCTAAGCTATTTTAGTTTGACTTGTAAGTTACTGTACATGTAGATTTCACCCAAGTAAGGTAGTGGCTTATTTTACTAGAACCCGGGTAAAATCTACCAAAAACCGGTTAACTATAAAAAGATAGTTCATTTAGCAAATCAGTTGTTCATTCTTGACCTGAAATCAGGTTAGAACAACAAAAAATCGGTCTACTATAGTATAGTTGTCACTTTATAGTTATCATTTTTCTCAGTGTACCATTCATTGTACCAGTAATAATATCACAAATATGCAAATTAAAGAAAGCTACTCATATTACCTCAAAATGTAATATTAAGTTCATCTTTGTTATATCCCTACCTGTGTATCCGAAAATAGAAAGACGGTTTCTCGTTTATACAATCCTGCTCGTAGCATAAGTCCTTTAATGTCTTCTCGCCATTCCGAAGACCCGTATGTTTTGCTAAGTTCGATTTGAAAACAAATAAATTCAGCCATGTGAGTTGCCAACCGGGTTAGGCTTTGGCGACCTGTAACAAAGCAAATACTTATACAAAAACATATACAACAGCAACAAAATAGTGTAACACAAGTGTGGAAAGGGCTCTATTGCAAAATGAGTGTAAGAGTAGGAATGTTTCAGACATAGAAAATTTGCAGTGGCACTTTCTGAGAGTGTGTTACATACTATTTCACTATGCTAACTACTGATACTATTTTTCCACTGCAGTGTTTAACATTAATAAAAATCTTATAAAAATGTACTTTTTCATTTGTAGAAAATGGGGAAAAAGTTTCCGTACTCATGTAAGGGCAAAAGCTCTTTTCGTATTTACGTAGAAAAAATAGTTTACCTAACACAGTAACATGATCACACCAAATAAATAAAACTAACCTGAACCACCCATTCCTAAAAGTAAAGCATTTCCCATTGGCTGCCTTATAATTCTAGATATTCGACAAACATGAGAAATAGCGTCCAAAAATAATACAAGTTTCATAGGTCTCGTACTTTGACTGTTGTATTCTGATAAATAGTGATCTAAGACATTCGATAACTGTAAAATGGAAATCGTAAGAGATGTAAAATTCAATTTATCCTCAAACAAACGATTTTATATTTATGTTTGTCGGAAAATCTTACTTTTTCCATATCGGTAATCTGCACATACATTCGATAATCCGAGGTGGGATCTAAGAAATCTCCAAATAAAATAGCATCTTCCCCCAGGGCATGTTTGGAATCCATTGGAAATCTCTTATTTATTATGTCTCTCAGGAGTAGGTCGAACCATTCTCTGTCTTGATCATTCACTAAACGATCTTGAAAAACTCGACAACACTCGTGATACCATAACCGTAAAATCTCATCCAGGCCCTAAAAAATAAATTTTCCTTTTAAGGCAATTTCCATTAAAAAAGAATTAATTATATTAAGTGGTGCCTACTTAAATCCTAGCAACTACAAAATGACCTTTAAAACCAAAACTAATACTTTTTTATTTTTATTTAATGATCAAGACAGAACGTACGATATCATGAAATCGGGCATTTAGCGTTTGAATTGTTCTTTTTGTAGTTCGGTATATACTAGGCAAACATTTCAAAATTATGACATAAGGTACTATAAAGATACCTTCAATAAATGAACAGATTGACCTTGAAGTAACAAACCTTCTACGAATGGTTTCAAAATAACATAATACGCAAGATTTCATCTTTAAGGATACAACGATAAGCAAACAACGCGAATTTGCTCTAGCGAAAGATTAATTGTAAAACTCGCATTCTCGAAAAATTCGTGTTTGCATTGCTGTATAACGGAGACGGATTATTCGCCCATGTGTAAATATCTCCTGCATGACAATCCAACGGCGCATTACACCTGAGTTTGATTTCAGAAAAAGCCATAGGCTTAACAATTCTAAAATTATCTCATTCTTCCAGAACATAAAAAGTACAGTCTTTGGAAATAGAACAATTGAGATACGCTCGGTCAGCGCACAATTGCATAGCAATTGCTCCCAGTTACTCAGTGGTAGGAGCGAGGTTGCCTATCTACCCTCTACTACTAACCAGGTTAGTCCCGGAGCGATTAACTTAATACGTGCTCACCGCCGGCACCCTCCCGTCCTCTTTCATACGGGGCCAAGTGTCTCGTCCAGCATTAGAACTATTCCCCCAACCTAGGTCAGTACATCGAAACCCACAAGTTCCTTCACCGAGCCAGGGTTGGGGCCACTGCCCGATCGAATCCAACCTCCCCAGATCCCGATCTCCCAGTTATAGGCCTGGTGTGCCCCTGCCAGAGCTTCGTTTCGAGGCTACTTTATAGGGCCCATCAAAGTAGCGTCCGGGTGTGTACCCGTTAAGGTGAAGTTGTTTTGAACGTGAAAGGCTATGTATCTTCATCAACGTCCCTTAAGTGTAGGTCTCTAGACGATTTCTGAGAATCCGACGACTGGAACTGACAGCCATTGCCGGACCCCATACTGTCACTTCCGAAACGCTACCTGGTGGCTTGCAGTTTCTCATAGGTTAGCGAGCGCACTCCCTGGACGAGATAAACCTCACTTAAATCTCCTCCATTCGTCTAGGTCAGACAGCGGGATACTTAGCTCCATAAAACTGTAGCACACATTTCCTTCTGATCGCGTCATCCGTTACCCAGACAGGCCTGGGATTGGGTAGACAACGACCAGTTCTAAGGGTGAACAGGTGAACACCGTGAAGTCTGCCCACAAGCTCGTCTCGAATCCTAGTGCTTCCCGACACTTCTAACGACTGTCCTCCTTCCGTCTTCGGGCTAGTCTCGGATAATATGGAAGTCCGACATCTCCAGCGATGTCGGACTTCCATACTATCTGAGACTGATGATGTGAGCTGCAAAATACAGATTTTGCCATCCAACCATAATACATAACGTACAACTCTCACTACAACTCCCATCATCGGGAATAATTGGTATAACTTGCACGTTGTTTAACACACGCCCCACTTTATATCTTGCTTTTAGTCTATTGGTTGGGTTAATGATTAAAATCGACCACGAGAAGCTTTCATAGTAAATATATAAGCCAGTACACTGGAAGAGAGAGAAAGAGGGAAATACAATTATTGAATGCGTCAGAGTGAGAATAACTTTCACTTTCATAAAGTGTAATTTGGTCAATGCCTGGCTGGTCTTGTAACATATTATATCGAGGTCGCGGTTGTCGCCGCGTATGCATCTATGTGATATTATTTACGTTTGCTGTGCATGCTGTACAGTCGCTCGTATAAAGCTCCAGTAATTTTTACCAAGATTGTATGGAATTGTCTGCTCGATTACATGGCTGGCAACCGTGTGTCTCGCCTTGTTTATATCTCATTATTTAGTTTAGTAGTCAGTATATAATTTAAAAGTTCTAAGTCAATTTCCCCCCCCAAAAATTCTCTGGATCCGTCACTGGGTAGGTCTTTTTTATAAATCACTTTTAAAAAGTTGGAAACCAGCTTTTGAACAGTACGATCCGCCACTGGTTGCATATATGTTAAAGCATGTATTTAAAAGACTGCTACCTCTGTAATTGTTCGATTTCTATTCTTAGACATAGGAATTACTTTGGCTATTTTCCATTCTTCGGATATATGGCCATATTTTCAACAAATGTTTATAAAATCTAGTAGTTGAAAATGCAATGATCTTGGTGTGTGTTTTGTTAGATTACGAGTAATGTTTAACTTATCGCAACCTGGAGATTTTTAATTTTTGCTGTTCTGAATGGTTTCAAGTAATTCATTCATTGTGCTAGGGTCAATGTTTTCATTAATATCTGCAAGTATGGGAATTACGTTATGATCATCTTGAGTCCATAAATTCTTGTAATATTTAAAATATTCATTCTCAGTTATGTTATAGAGTTGTAAGTTATTTTTCTCAGTTTCACTTATTTACATTTTTCAAGAATTTATACGCTTTATATTGTCTTCCATGTAAATGCTAATAAGATTGTCACAAACGGAATTATTTAAAATGAAAAAATCTTTATAACTTCTCAACTTGTATTCATTTAGTACAAATATTATCAAGGTTACTGCAATGACTACCCACATATATGCACGCGCTTGCATCTCATTAGAAGTAATTTATACAGTCTGCATATCCTTGGAAATAATGTATGCAGTCTGCATCGCATTAGAAATAATATATACAGTATGCATTTATATTTGTATCTCGTTATGCATCTCATTATGTGAAATTTATTCAATTATACAGTAAGGCTTCCGCAACATTCATGAGGCTACGGTATATAAACAGCTGGCTTTGAGTTTACAATTCAGTCAGTAAAAATGACTCCAACACTACATCTCTAAGCAAGCTGGTGAGTACCTTTTAATTTATTTTTTGGTTAGGGGTTGGAATCTGGGATCCAGGGATCTTGTTTACCATACCCCTCACCTCGCTTAGTTCTGCTTAGTTATGAGGGGGTTGTGCTCAGGATCTCTCTCGCTTAGTTCTGCTTAGTTAATAGGAAATTGCGCTAAGGCTCCCTATGTGTATATGTTTAGTTTGTAGATCTAGTGCCAGAGCAGGGTGGTTCCGACCACCCTCATGATTATGTTAGATTTAGGGGGACATGTACAGTTGCGATCATGCGCTAAGGAACGACGAAAAAATCATGACAGCCGAATTTTCAGTTTTTTGTACAATGTAAACGTAAGTTTATTATATGGAAATCAAATAATTGCCCAGTTTATAAATCAGGTACAATTTCAGCGTACATTTTACAAAAAAAAATGAAAAACCGGCTATCACTATTTTTCCATCATTCCTTAACGAATGATCGCAACTGTACGTCCTAACATTGTATAACCTATTTGTATTGTGTTGTTCTATTTTTAGTGTATAGTTGTTTTTATGACTTGTGTTTATTTTCCTTTCCTCTGACTACGTCATCCAGTCGTGAAAATTCCATGTGATAAGATATTGCATTGTAACTAACACGTTTTCTACCTCTAACTGAATTACTATACTCAAAATACAAAACATACTTCGCGCGATGGACGTCAACGTAAAATCCAAAATACTGAAAACTTAATGCAGTTACTTACTTCACAATAATAACGATAGTTACTGTACTTTAATGCACCGACTTAAGATCTCTAATGTCAAATTATTTGTCAGGGCGTAGGTCTGATTTCCATAGTTTATGAATTGTAAACAAAAATAAGGTTTGTAGTAATAATAATAAGGATTTGGGCGCCATTTGATTGCAAGTCAGTAGAATACATCATCAAAATGCGCAACCAAAAATGAATTGTGATTATATAGTTGGAATTCAATAATTAATCGTAATTATTCAAATTAATGTTAGGCAGGTAAACGTATTTCAATAACTTATGCAAGTAAATAGTCCAATAACACCGCAACTGCATGTAATTTAAATTGATTTATTCATAAGTCAAGAAATAGTATTGTTTAAAAACAATAGAATTATAAATTATTACTATGTGAAGAGGGATCCCTCTTTAGATATAAAAAGTAATGGTTCATAATAACAATTTGAATATACTGAAAAAAATATAAGCAATCTTAACAGGTACGACAACTTACTGAGACACTAGTGCTTATCGGTTAATCCTAGATTGATGTTAATCAATCATGAAAGACTTCACTTCACTATATTGCCCTTATTTCCACATAAAATCACTATAAACAGTAGACATCAGCTACTAACGTATGTCCCAAAAGTTTTCGGAAAAAAATCAAATAAATTTTTTTTAACGAAATATATTTTTCAAATTTTAACCGTAATAATATCTTGTTCCTACAACTACTGTTAATCTCTATGCATATTTATAGAACTGATAACGGCCCTCGTTCTTCTATGACACGTAATTTGGTTACCACATGTCTCATGAGCGTTTGGACGGTATTAACATCGACTTCACGCATTTTCTGAAAGATCCTGCGTCTTAGTTGTTGTTCATTTCGTGCTTCCCAGCCACCATCGTAGACTTTTCTGCTCAACAACGACCAAAATTCTTCAATTGGTCGGGCTTGAGGGACATTTGGAGGGTTGTCTGCTTTGGGAACAAAATTGATTCCGTGTGTGTCCAACCAATCCCTTGTCCTTCGAGCGTAATGGCATGAAGCTAGATCGGGCCAGAAGATAATTTCATCGTCAGAATGTTGCCTGTTTATGAAATTTTGCAATTTAGTAAGGCAGTGTCGAATATATGTATCTGCGTTGATTGCTTCATCGCGAACATGTCCGACATAAGGCTCGGAAACACCAGCCTCTGATATGGCACACTACACCAAGATTTTGTCTTCAAATTTCACCTTTCCTTTGAATTTAACATTATCAGGGGTTTGTTGCACATCATCGGTGTAGAAACCATCATTGCCTTTAATTTCAGAATTGGTCTACGTAAAATATTTCTCATCATCCATGATGAGAACTCTACCGGGAAATTGAACCCGTCTCAGAGCGCGACAACATCTGGGAATTTTTTCCAACTGAGCAGCGGTATATTTTGGAGCCTTTTTCCGTTTTCGAAAATAAAGACCATTTTCGGCGATAATTCTACCAACAGTTGAGCGTCCAACACCAAATCTTCGAGCTAATCTTCGTACTGAAGTTCCCACTCTATTTTTGGCTCTTTCCAGCAATCTTTGTTCTGTAGCCCGGCTTAAAATTCGTGGACGTCCACTTTTTGGTAAGTTTACACATGGTAAACCTTCCTCACACTCCCTTATTGTTTGATAAATGGTTGAAATGGAGATATTCTGGTTTCGATAAATTCGTACAATATCCCGTTTCGGTACTTGTCCAACCAGCTGATATATACCTTTACGAATCTGGAGCTTGTATGACATGATTATCGTTTTGTTAAAAAAAATTGACACGTCAACTGAAACGTCAATTAATTTGCTACATTTTGTTTACAACGACGACTCGATTCGGTCACGTTTACTATGATTAAATTTTTAGCGAAAATTTTCCGAAAACTTTTGGGACATACGTTAAATGAAGAATTGTAAACACAGGTAACATTGATAAAGTTATTAACTGAACTTTATATGTTATCTGAAGTTGCCAGAATAACGTTGATTAACGTTTTACTAATAAAAAAACTGTAAACTCTTATAATTTCAAAAGGACTATCACCTTTTCGCAGATTTCCCTTAAATTGTTCCAACACAACTATCTTTAAATCTCGCGCGAAATTCTGCACTTCCCGAAATAATTCTTATGTCATTAATAAATAAAAATTTTGAAGAATAAACTTTCTTTTTAGTTTATTATTAAATCTTTAACATAAAATGTCAACAGACGCAAACCGTAATGGTTATTGGATCGATTATATGAAAGACTATACGTTGAACTTTCAGTTTAAGATTAGATTTGTTGTAAATTATCACAACAAACTACAAACCGTAATAATTGTTTAAAATTATTCACTCTAAGTCAACTGCATAATAAAGCAACTTTACTTGTACTTCTACGACAAACGAGACGAAAGAAAATTAACCCGCAAAGAAATTCAACGAAAACCAACTCGCAACAACGCACTTAATCGCGTCGGTAATTTTGGAGCTAACCGTCCCAGAGAGCGTAGTCCGAAGCCCGCTCTGTGACCTGTCACTTTGCTCGATATAGTTTTTTACCAGACTGCGATACTAGACTGACTTCTTGGGGATGCAAAAATGTGTGTTTGAGCTATAATCTTTAAGGAGGGAAAACATAAGTATCTTATCAAGACTGCACTGACGTGTTTTTAGGCCAATCAGAAATAACCATATAAAATCTTTCTGGAATATTCTGGATCTTATTTATTGCAACGACTAAAAGAAATTCTCACCGGAGGTCTACGAAAAAACCCAACTAGACATACCCTTATCTATACTTAGTGCAGACACTATTCACTAAACACAAAATAACACGTAGAAACCCATACATTAACATTACCTACATTTTTTGACATATTCCGTTGTTAAAAAGGCGAATTTATATCTGTATATTATTTTAAAACAATTTCATCTGTGTGAAAACACTTTGGGATGACCTTTGATATTAAAGAAAACTTCATCTGATTCGAAATAAAATCTGGAATATTAACCCAACGAAAATATGCTGAAATATACAGGGCCGTCCTAAGATTATTTATGATAAATGCATTTAAAATTGCATTAGGATGGAATCTCGAATTCTTAACACGTTACAGCATATTGTTCAATGTTGCTGGTGTATTTATTCCAACTGTTACGCTTGAGTTTTCTCACTACGATATTCATACTCATTTCTGCTTTCTTCGGTAATTGTTTAGATATGTTTTAAGTATGCCTAATATTCCACATTTTCCATATTTTACTCTTGGGACTTTTATAGCGAGTTCGAGGTACTTCAAAAGCTGCTGCTTGTCTTGCTTGATTTCTTCTCATTCTTGGTTTACATTCCTACTTACCGGATGGATGAATTTTATAGACTTCTTTCTTAGTCTTAGTTTATTTAGAAATTGAAGAAACTAAGGTGGCGGTAGTTTGCAGACGACGACTAACTGAAAAAGCTGTTAATGTTAATTTCAAGGCATTGCAGGACAGACTACGTTAAGGAAAATATTGTATATCTGACGAGATCTGTTAGATAATAAACTAGTTGATAGCTAAGTTTTCTAGATACTCTCGTATCCTAATTTTCATATACAAACAAATTGATTGAAAAATGAGCGAGTTCGATAATGAGCTTTACAGAGCTTAATGTGTTTGTCCGGACGTAACAAAACATATTGCTTTGTCGTATTTTAAACGTAAATGCTGTGTTAAATTAGGTCTTGATTCTTGAATCCGTCTTGATTATTATTGCAGAATACCAGCATGGGATCGAGCAACAGGTTTTTTTTGATGAAACGATATTCACTCCTACTAGCTTTTTACACTTGAATCTAAATTTAATACACGAGGGTTAGAATTCTGTAAAGGCAAATACTGTATTAGCTAACAAAAGTTGGCATAAATAATTTTAAAAAGTTATTAGTGCAAAACATCATACAAGTTATTTAGGAATAATAGGATTTTATCTTTACTAACTGTAACACGTGAGAATTTAATATGAACCCGAAAGCTATATCTCTAAAAGTTTAAACTGTTTTTAAAAGGTTTCCATTGGGAATTCTGAAAAGTGCTGTATCGACGAGAATAGCCTACTCTATTTAAAGAAGTCCAATAAATGCATGTCTCATATGACGACAGATTGAATTTAAAAGCACAGCTTCTTTCTGTTCTGTAATTGTAATGGAAAAGCGGGCATCTTTGAAGTCTATGTTGTTTGACATGATTTGCTGACTACAGGGAAAGATGATTTTAACAAAATACGGAAATTAGTTCTGTTCTAGTTAATTAGTTAACTCATTATTTAGTTAACGCAATTTTGATTGTTTCTTATAATAATGGATTTAAAATGCGAAATATAAAAAGATCGTTGTACAGTAAGAGTATTCAATTACACATTAAAATGATAATCATTTATTAACTTCTTTTAAAGAGTGCGAATATAAATGGAAAAACTTTTCACATTAATTTTATAGGTAATAGCCAAGAACGGTGAATGTTAATTAAGTTTAAAAAGCTCGGTTAATATTAAATCCGTTTTAAACATCGTCTTTCTTAATGAGAACCACGTTACCAAGGCACTTTGCCATTATAAACAAGAACTGAAAATTGCGGTACCTACAAGAAAAAAAGTGCAAAAGTTTATTAGAAGTTTTAAAAAAGAGTTTTGCCATGAATTGCAGTAAATACTCTTAGGACCTTCTTTAATAATATTGACGGGAGTTTTTTAAGTTATCTACCTAGCTATGAAATCAACGAGTTAGAGGACAGATAAAATTTTATTTTTCAACATAAGAACCATTAACACTAACACACTTATTCCAGCGTTTTTCTAATAACGCTATGCCTTCGAAAAAAACTATTTTGAAAAAACTCCACAGCGTTTTCCAATTCATCATGCGATAAGAAGCGACGCCCTCTCAAGTGTTTTTTGAGTTTTGGAAAAAGATAATAATAGTCAGAGGGGGCGAGATCGGGACTGTAAGGTGGATGTTGTAATTCCTTAAAGCCGCATTCATTGATTAACAATTCTTGAACAATTCGTGCTTTATGCATCCTGCAGTTGTCGTGCAGAAGCAAAGTTTTCTGAGCACAACTGTGGGGTCTTTTTTCGCGTATAGCAGCTTTCAAGTTCCTAATTGTGTCTTTGTAGACATTTCCCGTTATTGTAGTTCCTTTTGGCATATACTCAATGAAGAGAATCCCCTCCGCGTCCCAGAAAGCTGTGGCCATCACTTTCCCTGCAGAAAATTGCGTCTTCGCCTTCTTGGATGGTGGAGAGCCCTTATGAATCCATTGCATGGACTCTTTCGTTTGATAGGAGGGTCCAGTGGTATACCCAGGTCTCATCCCCGGTTATAATTCTATAGAAGAAGTCTTCATATTGGCATAAAGCAGTCAAATTCTCCTCGCAAATCTGTAGTAGGGAAAGAATGAGTATAGTGGAGCCACACAACCTTGAACTCTCATTTGACCTCATTTGACCCAGGACTGGCACAATTAAATCTTCTCGTTTTAAAACTCACAATACCGGGTTGTTAATTGAATCAGATTGTTTTATCAAGACAGTATCGCCCGTTGCACGGTTAAACTTCCTTTAAAGGACAATTACATTAATTTAGGCTAGTCTCTTCAGCTATTAAACGTTTAAAATTCATAGAAGTAAGGTTATCTCGCGACGAAAATTTAAGACAGCAATATAATGATTTTCTTCAGGAATACGAAGACCTTGGTCACATGACTAAAGTTAATACTGACTTCGATTGTCCTAATACAATTCATAATTACTTACCGCACCATGCGGTCGTTAAAGATTCTAGTACTACTACTCGAGTAAGGGTGGTGTTCGATGCATCGGCAGAAACGTCCACTGGAATTTCATTGAATGATGTGTTATAGATAGGTCCCACTATACAGAGTGATTTATTTGAAATAATATTACGTATGCGTACCTATAACATAGTCATTACCGCCGACATCACTAAGATGTATAGACAGATTAACATAGATAGTCATCAACGCAATTTACAGAGAATAGTCTGGCGCAAAAATCAACGATTCCATTAATCATTACACCTTAAATACAATTGCTTACGGAACCGCTAAGACCGAAATAGGTCTTAATGCCAAAGAAACAGATCCAATAGCTAGTGAAGCCATTAATTGCTTTTACATGGACGACTTAATTTTCGGCGCTTTCGATCTAGAACAAGCTAGACACGCCAAAGTTGGCATTGAAAAAATATTATAGACGCAGGCTTGCCTCTTAGAAAATGGCTATCGAATAAACCAGAAGTCTTTGACAATACAGACGAATCAGGTAATGCGAATTCTCATTACATAATCTCTTCCAATAAGGATGTAAAAACATTAGGAATCATATGGAATCCCCAAGCTGATATATTTCTATATTCGGTGAAATTTTCTTCTTTAGGCCACCTAATTACTAAACGTTCCATTCTGTCAAATATAGCAACTATCTTTGATCCACTTGGTCTTATCAGCCCTTGCGTAGTAAAGGCTAAATTGTTGTTGCAGCAGTTATGGCAATTACAAATCCAATGGGACGATCTAGTACCAGCAGGCTTCCAGAAAACCTGGTTACGTTTTCTTGAGAACATTAATCACATAAATCATATTCAGATCCCTAGACAATTAAATCCTACCGTCATTACTTTGCATGGTTTCAGCGATGCTTCTGAGGTTGCTTTCGGTGCATGTACTTATTTAGTTTCCAGAAACAGTAATGATAACATCACTTCCAATTTAGTCTGTGCTAAATCTCGATTAGCTCCACTTAAGTTAGTTACCCTACCTAGACTAGAGTTATGCGCAGCTCTTTTACTTGCACAATTGATGCAAAAGGTTAAACATTCCTTAAAATTGGATATTGAACATACATACTTCTGGACTGATTCCACAATTGTATTATCCTGGTTAGATTCTCAACCTAACAGATGGAAAACATTCGTGTCAAATAGGGTCGCCGAGATACAGAATTTAAGTGAACATAATACTTGGCGTCACGTACGTTCTAGCGATAACCCAGCTGATGTAATTTCACGTGGTTTAGAACCAGAAAACTTAGAACAATGCCATATTTGGTGGCATGGGCCATCATGGCTCACATGTCCTTATGAAGACTGGCCACATAAGCAAATCATTAACATTGATATTATTCCGGAAGCACGCAAAGAAAAAATAATTTTAACTTATCACTCTAGTTCTGATACATCCCTTTTCTCTCGTTTTTCTAACTTTCGTAAACTTCAACGTGTTACTTCTTATATGTTACATTTTTTGCATAACGTAAGGAATGAAGATAAATTTACAGGGCGACTTTCCTATCAAGAGTTAAATGCAGCTACATTAGTGTTATGTAGGATGGTTCAGTCTAGTGAATTTACTTCTGAATTGACGCTTCTTTCACAAGGTAAAACTATACCTAAAATTAGTAAACTAATTGCCTTAAATCAATTTCTAGACCCTAACGGAATTATAAGAGTAGGGGGGTATGTACATACTAACACGTCTTTTAATACTGCACGAACATCATAAATATCTACACGCTGGTGCTCAAATAATTTTAACACGTTTACGTACACAGTTTTGGCCATTAAATGGCAGAAATTCAGTACGTAGTGCCTTGAAGAATTGTCTTACTTGCTTCAAGGCAAAACCAACACACATCAACAAATTAATGGGTGATTTACCAGAAGCGAGTGTAACACCTTCGCGAGCATTTGCAAATTGTGGCATTGATTACACGGGATTTTATAACATTAAAGATGGAAAATCGCGCAGTAGAACTTTCATAAAATGCTATTTATGTATTTTTGTTTGTTTAGCCACAAAGGCTGTGCATGTAGAATTGGTAACTGATCTTACCACTGATGGTTTTATGAATGCCTTTAAAAGATTTGTGTCTCGGAGAGGTTTTTGTAAACACATCTATACCGACAATGCTATCTACTTTGTGGGTGCCTGTAAAGAATTGCAAAAAATTCCTGGAATTCTAGCTACAATACCACACCATTCTAGATTTGCCGCATATTTTAATGAGAATCGTGTGAAATGGCACTTCATTCCTGCTAGATCTCCACATTTTGGAGGTATTTGGGAAGCTTCCGTTGAGTCCTTTAAGTACCATATAAAACGAATAGTAGCCGACGTTAATATGACTTTTGAAGATTTTTATACGATCGCCACTCAGATAGAGGCAGTATTGAACTCGCGTCCGATCTGTCCGTTGTCATCTGATCCTCAATATTTACAGTGTTTGACTCCTGGGCATTTTTAATAGGTGATGCCATGGTGTCAGTACCACAAGAGAATGTGTCTGATATTACTTTTTACGGACTTTCTACCTATAAAAAGTTGCAGCGAATGATCCAACGATTTTGGACTATTTGGTCAAATGATTATTTAAACACCCTTCAGCAACGTTCGAAATGGAGGCAAGATTCATCAAATATTGTCATAGGATCCCTGGTGCTCCTCAAAGATGATAATCTTCCACCTATGAACTGGCAGCTAGCTAGAGTGATACAGGTACATCCTGGACAAGACAACAAGGTGCGTGTTGTGTCTGTTCGTACTAACAATGGCATCTTAAGAAGAGCTATACACAAAGTGTGTCCTCTTCCACAGACTTAATTATTGTTGGAAAGATTTACTATTTCAAGGCGGGCGCCATGTTGAGTCCACCCTATATTTAGTATATTTTAAATTGTTGCATATTGCATAGCAATAGCTTAATAATGCACATAAGATTTTGTCATTCTCTTTCTGGCATAAATAAAAATTGTATTTCTGTTCCCGTATTAAAGTCTTATTCTAATTGTGCATTTCATTAAAAAACTGGTAAAAAATACATCAAAAAACAAACACAGATAAACTTCCCAATGTTGTGGAATTAGAACCATAGAAGATGTAGAGGGAGGGGGGCAACGCCCCCCCTTAAGCCAACGGTCTGCCCTCTTTTTTGGGGTGGAGAAGGTCCAAATCAATTATATTGTTGTATATCTTACTAAGATTACTGAAATGCGCCGGCTGAGCTACTCAGAACAAGAGACTCTTTCAGGGTCTTTTAAAATTATAAAGGTTCGGAATAATTAAATTATAGTTAAGTTATCGCTCTGCAACATCTCTGTAATAACTTAAAACTTACAAAAATAAATAATTTTAATTTTCCTTTGCTTTGAAAACACAAATAAACAAAAAGATCTGGTATAGATTATTGATTACTTACACTAATGATGATATGAAGACGTCCCTGCTTATATGTTGTCGCCTCTGCAGCATGATCCCCTTTTTGGTAAGTATTCTCTTTTTTTATTAATTTTTTTTATTCAGCATTCCTTACTTCTCTTCTTGTTTTACAGGTCAACAAGCAAATTATAAAGAAGAAATTTAACAACTTAACTAATACAATGTAAAATAAAAATTCCCTTTTTACATAAAATAATGTAATCAATAACCATACTTTAAATTAACTATTTAAATTAAATATCATAATTTGTTAAATTTTAATTAAAACAAAAATGTTATCAGAGCTTATAATTTAATGTTTTTATCAACACGTATGAATTGGTAATAATCAAACTAAATAAATGCTTCTTGCTTTGTTATACTCAGACCAGCTTGTCAATATTATTGCACACATTTTTAATAAACTTTTATATTATACGAGGAAAGCTCAATAATAAATTACACAAAACTATTTTTGCTACTTTATTTGCTTTAAAAATGATTTTCTTATATAAAAAAAATAATCTTGTCTGAAAAAAGAGAAATAAATAACTTCATCAAAGTTTTATTATTTGTATAAATCTAACAGAACAAATAATACATTTTTGGCACCTGCAACGTGGGGATTTGATAAGATAAATAAACATTTTTGACATGCAACGTGGAAGGGCTAATGAATTAATTATACATTTTTGGAGACCTACGGGTAGAGCTTATTGATTAATTACGCAACATTCTTAGTTACATTTTGTTGAAAAGAGAGGATTTGATAGTTAAAAACAAATTAAATCTTCTAATATTTTTAAGGAATTTCTGTTCTTGTAGATAAGAGTTTAAAGGAATTTGTTTAGTTATTGAATTAAAAATAAATCTTGGGATTTAAAGAATAAATGATAAAATATTTAGATTTCTTTGTTGAAATAAAATGTTTATTTAGAATTAGAAAAGAAAAGGATGTGTTATTTTGTTAAATTAGGATAGCTATGATAGGAAAGAAATTAATTATATTAAAATCGTGTTAGAAAGAATCGAGAAAGAAAAGCAAAAATGGCAGAAGGGGATAAAACACTGATTGCAAAGCAGAAATTATCAAAAGATGATGAGATAATGTTGATGTTACGAAAATGATGGAACAACAGGAGAAATTTCTTATGAGGTTGGATAAGATTAATAAAGAAAACAGGAACGATTCCAAACGATTTAAAGAAGGCTTCAATCGGGTTGAAGAAAGTTTCAAACGAAGTGAAGGATGTATCAAGCGAGTTGAGGAGAAAAGTGATTTGTTGATTGGAAAATTTGAGGAACTCAGGGTGAAAAATAAAAAAGTAATATGGAAACGCACGGAAATGTTGAAAGATTTAGAGAAGATTTGGAACAAAGTGTGAATATAAAGACTAAAGGTACTAGGATAGAACTAAACTAATTATTGGGACAACAAGCAGAAAAAGTTAATGAAGAAGTCAAAGATGATAAAATAGTAGAAATGACGGAGATAGAAATGAAGGAGGGCGTAAGTAATCATATGAAAAAGAAAGAGATCGAGATGAAGAATAGTATGAACAAATAAAACAAAAGATTGGAACAGTTGAGAAGGAATTAGTGCAGGACATAGAGTGTAACATGAATAAATTTAAAGTAGGAGCAGAAATTAAAAACGGTTCTGAACAATTCGGGGAGGTTTCATTATTAACCACCACCATTACATCATCGCCGTGTATTTTTCAAAATACACCAGAAAAAAGTTTAATAAAATTTTATGGAAATAGGAATGTAGGAGCTAAGATATTTATAGATCAGGTAAAAATGTTTCGAAAATACAAGAAAAACAAAATATAATACAAAGAATATAGAATATGAACACGGATGTAGATTAAATTACAATGAAAAAAGTTATGAAAGTAGCAGTGATAATAAACGAAGATTTAGAAATAATGAAGTGGGACAACCCAAGAAAATATTAGTAGATGAGTCGGCGTATTTTGACAATACGAAATTCAAGAATTATTGGCAAAAGTATGATAAGAAAGTGATGATAATGAAGTGAAAGTGAGTAGAAGATAAAATACAGAAATGGAAAGTTCAAGAGGCAGAAGGGGATGTAAGAAATTTGAACACGATAAGTAAAAGAAATATAATCGAAAAGAAGGAAGAGAAAAATTATTTGAAAAAAATAAAGAAGAAAGATAAAGTTAAAATAAAAAACATATTAGAAAAACTTATCATATATCAGATAGGGAACTTTTTAAATTATTTCCACGTTAATTATTTTGTAAATAAGTATAAAAAGTTGAAGGGGAAAATGTTGTATTATTTTGTGGTAAATAGAATGTATACAAAAATAATAAACATTATATAATCAAATTTTTTTACTAAACTGCATCTTTCAAAATATAATACAGCGAGTAATATCGTTTGCTAAGTACATAAAGTAATAAAAATATTCCAGGTACCAGTTATTTATTGGACAGTCCTCGTATCATAATAAATTTTATTTAAATAAATGATTGGAATAAAAGAGTTTAAAAATCAGACTAAGCCGTTTAAAGCAAGAAACTTTTATTTTTATTTAAAATAATATTACATTGATAATTGAAAATACTAAGCTCTAGAGAACATTTTGTTTTAATTAAAATTAATACTAAATTAATAAGTTGTCAGTCAAAAATAATTAATTCGTATAGAGTTGATTTAGTGATAATTATGTTAAGGAACAGGAAAATTTTGCATTGTTTATAATTTGTTTAAATTCTTGAAAATTTATTAAATATCTGCTATTGTTGACCTAGGAAAAGGTAAAAGATTAACAAGTGAAAATTAAATTATTATCAGTCTGTTTTGGATCGAGTAAGCAGATGCACGTCAGACAGTGCAGACTTGCATTCAGAATGTATTATTAGATTGAACTTGCTAAAGATTGTATGCAAAATATTAATTATGCTAAAAATGAGGATGATTGTTTGTAAAATGGTTAATTAAATGGAAATTGATACGTAGAAGTATTAAGTTTCTAATAATAATTTTGTTAGATGAGACATTTCTGTGATTATTAAAGAAAAGTGAATTTGTGCAGAGAATCTAAAGTGCGGAGTTTCTCGGAAAGGGAATCTACGGAATAATTTGTTGTTTAATCAATGAATGATTATTATTTTGGGTATTATCAAGTTAAAGTATTGATAATTTATAAAATCCACATTTGGTTAATAAGATTTAAGTTTGTAAATTGAAAAAAAGGTTATTTACAAGTATTTATGAAATAAAAATGTTAATTTTGGTTTGACAAAGGTGTATTATTTACATCATAGAGGAAGTCCTAAGTAGGAGATTGTTGAATTTACCTAAAAAAGGAAAGAATTAATCATAAAAAAACAATCAATAAAAACATTTCATTCTAAAGTACTTACCATAGTTTGTGTTGGTAATGAGCTTCTTGTACAACATCCTTGGCGTGCTTTTCAACAACCGGGAAAAGGAGACCTACCAGTACCAGCATCCAGCAGCAATCGCATGGGGGAAGCTGATTACGCAATATAGATCAGCATCTTCGTGGCGGTAAGCGAAATAAATTCTGTGAATATTTGCAAATTAAATATTGGACGCATAAGTTTAATCAGCATAAACGGTAACTAATTATACTTACTTTATTTAATGTTGTTTATTAGAGAGGTAAAGGCAGATATATTTGTAACACAAAGCTGCACTTTATACAAATTTTTGTTGTAATTTTGGTGAAGATTTTTATGAATTTTAGAAAGTGTTGCAGAGCTGCGGATTTTCGAACCTTAATAATTTTAAAAGACCCTTTGATAATAAGTCTCTTGCTATGATAAGGTTAGCTGGCGCCCATACATAATTATTAACATTCGTAATTTTCATATACAGGGGGTATCAGAATATTATTTTTACTTTATGTAATATTTATTTTGTTGGATATTTATGCTTTTTCGGTTTTAGCAAAATAATACAACAGTTGGTTTGATTGCATAATCAAATAACACAACAATATATATACAAATGCAATTCTTGCCTTTCATTAAATCGTTCGAAGTTAGTGTTTCATTATCATTATCATGGCATTTCCACCACCTGCAGACCAGCTATTGCTGTTTTTTAAAAGAGCTCATCCTAATGCTGTGGCGCCAACACGAGCTACGCCGCTTTCTGCCGATCTTGACTTGTGCAGTGTCGAGACTGGCATTGTTCACCCTCGGGATAAGTGGTTGTTTAATAAGGGGCTGCAAGTGAAATTGCCTCCAGGGTCATATGGCCGCATCGCACCACGTTCTGGATTAGCACATTATCATTTTTTGGACGTTGGTGGAGGCGTCATCGATGAAGACTACAGAGGAACAATTGTTGTGTTGTTGTTCAACCATTCGTGTCATCCCTACACTGTTAGGGCCGGTGGTCGAATTGCCCAATTGATTTGTGAAAAGATTTACTATCCGGCAACATATGAGGTGTTCGAGCTGACTCCTACAGTTCGAAATACGAACGGCTTTGGTTCCTCCGGTTTGGATGGTGCCGTGGAGTCTAGACCATTCAATCCGTACGAAATGGAAACATGGCTCTACAACAGCCGTAACCATTTTCGGGTTCGACCCGAATAATTATAATATAGTATATAGATTAGTTAAGCAATATTTGTAATAAATAGTGATTAATATAATAATAAATAGTTTTTAATAAATATATTTTTTTATTATATGATATGCTTTTTCTTATTATCCAAGATGTGTTTCTTTACTAACTTACGTTCAGCTGTATATCTTATATTGTACCACACTTTTTGTCTCGTAAAAGCACTAATTTCGAACGATTGAATAAAGAAGATGTACTTGATACGATTTTCTTATTATACAAACTTCATTCGACCATACCGTTTTTACATCCTATTAATATATTTGGAGATACTAATGTGATTGTATAATGCTTTATATTGTACCACACTTTTTTGTTTCGTAACACACTAATTTCGAACGATTGAATAAAGGAGATGCACTTGATACGATTTTCTTATTATCCAAACTTCATTTGGCTATACCTTTTTTACATCGTATATTTGGAGATATTAATGTAATTGTAACTATCTAGAGGTTAGTGATCTATAAAGGGGTGTGGCTTATAAAGGGTGTCATCTATAAAGGGGCGTGGCTTACCAAGCGGGGGGTCTTGAAGACAAGAAAGGCAAGTAGAGGGAAAGAAAGTAGAGAGAGAGGCGTGGCTTATAGAAGGTGTGGCTTGGAGAGAGGGAAAGCAGAGAGGGAGGCGTGGCTTTTAAAATGTGTGTGGCTTGGAGAGGGGGAAAGTGAAAGGAAGTCAAATGAGAGTTCAAGGTTGTGTGGCTCCACTATACTCATTCTTTCCTTATTATCTGTTGTCTACACAGTTTTTGTTCGGGACTGAGCAGCCTGGGAATCCATCGTGCAGACACTATTCCCATCTCCTACACAGTAGTGGCCACAGTACCATACTCTAATGGCCACTGTACCATCACAGTAGGTACACTGCCGCCCATTGACTTACTCTAAGCTGATAAATAAATTATATGAAAATAATAATAAACCTTTCATTCCGCTGCAGCTGTTATAAACACATAGCCCATGGAATCCTGACATACACGATGTCATTTTGGAATATTACATATAAAACGTGCACTTTCAAATGGGCGGCACTGTACAGTGACCACTTTTACCTTAAATTCCTTAAAGATTTAAAGTCCAAAATCTTTGTTATAATTTTATTTTTTCAGTTCTAGAATGTAATGGTGTAGAAGTAAAAACAGTGTTTGTTATCTAATGGTAACAGATTCTATAAAAAAGAGTTAATCTTGGTTGTTATTGATGTTATTATAAAAAGGTGGCCACTGTTCCAGACTCTCCCCTACTTTTATTTTGACTTTAATTATTATCATTTACTTTGTCGTCCACTGAATTTTGGTATTTTATAAACCCAGCCCGTTGAGCGAGCTGAGCTGAGGATTAGTAAGTATTTTAGTTTATCTTTTGTTTTAATTAGAAACAAAATATTTTTTAATAAACTATTACCTGAAAAAAATCATATACGTATGTATACTATGACTATGTAAGGTATATTCTACATGTTACAAAGTAGTGATGGGCGATGGGAATATTCCCGGTGAGGAATATTCCCCGCCAGGAGTTTATTTTGGGAATTTATAAAAATCATCGATAACTTCCCGAAAAATGGAAATTTATTTTTTATACTTCAGTAAGTGAAACGCAAGCAAAACACGCGTCAAAGCGTATACCGCCTAATACAAATTTGCAAGCTAAGACCTGTTACCAACACGTGGCCGGTTCTAGCATTAAGTTAGTACGTTCAGTGTACATTTATCTTTGATGTGCATTGTGTTTTAGATTGAAGACTGATATATTTTACGCGTTGCCGGCGTTGTGTACAGATTGTACACTTTACACTTTCCATTTTTTTCCATTCAAGGAAAACGATTAAATTATTTTCTACGTAAAATTATTTTATGTCCGGTCGGGCGATTATGACCTATTTAGCGGCCTGTTTTTAGAGCGTAAATTGTTAAATTAGAATACCCCCTTGTTTACGACGTCTCCATAGTAATACAAGTAATTACAGGCCACTGCACCTACCTGCTTGAAGTTTTGCACTTTTCAAATTATTTTTATTCTAAATTAAATATTAATTTAAACTTAGGCCGGACATCAACTAACGTATGCATTTCGGGCTTAATTAGTGTTTTAGAGCCCTTTATCGACTTTCGCGTCAGGAGCTAACCGACTCTATGGGCTCAAAGACACTCAATTAAACCCTTAATACATAATATACTGTTATAGCAATATGACTTGCAGACTAACCTCTATAATTTCCGGATTTTTCATTAATACCCCTTGAAAAACTTTGCTGAGGTCTCTCAAATTAAAAGTATAATGCGTCTTAGCAGGCGTAGGCAGGAGTTCTTTTAAAATAGTCGCATAAACTTCAAAAGTAGACAGGAGAAGCGGTTCATAAAAATCGCTTAATTCCGGCGTTCGATCAATCCAGAATTTTAAAATAGTTCCAAATATCTTCCTCTAAAAGAAATTATGTTATTTGATCCGTCTGAATTATTATACATAATTAAAATTTGTTTACTTTGCTAACATCCTCTAATTCAGTAAAGGCAATGAAATGAAAATGTCGAAGTAGTCGAGCGGTAACGGGGTTGCGTCCTCCACCGGGCGGGCCCATGGCAGCAGCAAAATTTACGTCAATTATTGTTCTGAATTCTCCAATATTTCTACGATCGTACCAACCTAAAACAGAAAATTGAACTCGAATCAGCAAAATTCTGAATAGCAAGGAATTATTAAATGTTTTGTCATCTTTATTTGGCATCGGGAAATAATAATTGGTTTGGTCAAGTAAACTGAACTTTGTTTACTGTTTATAAGTATTGTTTCTTCATTTTCTTACAACGAGAAAGTATTAACCATTTTTACGCTTCGTTAACTTTTCATAACCTAGGGTATTACTACATAGAGTAAGTAAGCTGAATTAGATTAAAAGTTTGTTTTAAAATGTGTATGAGGCTAATTTATGTAACAGCGACTCAGGGCATGCCATCGGCGTTTTGGTTATCTTGAATGAATTATTAAATGATTCTCGGATGCCTAAACAATATACAAAATTAGATTAAATCGATTAACTGTTTGATTCGATGTTTAATGCAAAGAAATATTTAAAAATGAAAATACGTTCAAACCCACAAAGTACAATACAGCTGAAAACTGTACGAAAATACGTATAACTTAACAATCGAATTTCAATAATTTATTAAAGTACATGTCCAGTAACAAATGTACAACAGAGAATATGCTACCTGCTCTATTTCTAATTATACAGATTTTGTAGATTTATTCTATAATACAATTTAAATATGGGTAAAACCAGCTCGAAATGTAGCGACAAAACTTTTCAAGCAATTATATGCTTAGTGTCTCCATTTAATCAAAAATGATAATTTTCAACGGCGAACTTAATTAATTAATTAATTAATTATTCATGACAATGTAGTCAAGTACAATGCCACTCTAATAGTGATGTTGAACACGCTGGATAATCAATTTTATTGAGCACACCCGGTGTAGAAATATCTCAAGAGTTCTCTTCTAGCGACTCGAGAACGCTCTTAGAATGTCATTCTCTGTGTGTAAATAGGACGGATAGGTAATACATTTATAGTGCGCGAAAACGGTGAACGGAAAAGCGCAGATCGGTAAAACTTTCTTTCTGATTCTTCCTTTTGATATTAAATTGATATTGAACATATATGAATGTTCCAATATGAAACTGTTTGAGATACTGTAGTGGTCAGACCTACAGTCAACCAAAATTACCAAAGTAACTGTAGCAAGTCATTTAATCACAAAACAAATTTGATAATAATCAATTTACCTAGTTGTGTTATTACATACGTGTACAGGCAAAATATATACATGATTTTAAGATAACTATTTAATTAAATATAAAATGTTTAGGATGTTTATTACAGTTTCTTTAAAGTTGGTAATTTGATTTTGTGTTTTAGAAAAATGACGATACAAATGTAAACAAGAAGTAGGTAGCCATTTTGGTCTTTGCTTTTACAGTAATTTCCTTCATGTAAGTTCATTTTTATTTGATTTATTTATGTTGATACTAGTTGTGTGATGTGAATTTTATATTATTTAATTAATCTAAAACCCAAATATTTAAATTGAAACTATAGATAAGTCAAAATCTAAATGGTAATTAAGAGCGCTGTAGCTCAGCTGATCGAGGCCTGAAAAGCCACCAATACACCCCTCAGAACCCACAAACTCAATAATTAAGAAAAGACGTTTGCTGTATTATGCATCTTTCTTCCTCTTTAAATTATCGAATGCTGAAGACGCGTAACGTTTAAATTTCTTTGTTTGCATGTAAGGTCGTCAGTGTTACATCGGCAATAGCGCATCCACGTGACTAGCTCTTTTACAAGTGGTGGTATTTAGTACAATCTGCAATTGAATATCATTCGATAAACTTCAGTAACACTTTTAACTTGATAGGGTTATGCTAACTATTTTGTTAGTGGATGTCGTATCGCGAATTTGAAATTTTGACCAATTTTTAATACGAGTATGCATATGTAATGTACTTTAGGTAATTAGGTGGCAGTACTCTCCTTATTGCATTCAAATGCTAATAGTTCTTTCAGATTACCATAAAATATTCAAAAAATTGAAACAGCAAAACAGAAAAATTATGAAAAAAACCTTTTAATATATAATTTAAGTTGTAATAAGCTCCAGGTTAAAAAAATCAAATCGTTGTGATGATTGTTACTGCATTGATTCAAGCAAGACACCATGATAACAAATATAAGACTTACATTGGTCGTTTTTTCCTTAGCAAAAATGCATTTTTTTTAATTTTTATTTTATTATAAGTAATATAGATATTCCGTTATACTTTTTTAGTAGTTTTGAATCAAGCAAAAATTTTTATAGAATATGACTTTTTGTTATAAAATCAATAATAAAAAAGTTTTTCCTCTTGTGTACCAGTGTACCGCATCTGGGGGCACACTATGTGTGTGGTTTGTACAAATACGGGTACTTGCAAAGTAGTTTCTTCTGTATATTTGTCAAATTAAATTAACTTGGTTTAAGGGCTAGTACGAATTATGAACTGAATGGTTCAACAGTTTCGACAGTTCGGTCGGCAAAAGTAGAATCTGGGCGCATTAACGAACGAAACTGTTTCTTGTTCGTGTTGAGCGCGCATACGAATGAACTGTTGTGTCGTGTCATGTGTTCCATTCTCAAAATGAATTTGGTAGAGGTAGTTTCCTTCGCGGTTTTAGTTATTAGACACCGAGAAAATCAAAACAGAAGATATTGAGTTCATCCAATAACCTGCCAACGCTTACTGAAGGGTCAGTTTCAAAAACTCTACGAGGATTTGAGAGTTTTTTGGGATTCCATAGAATGAGTATCACAAGTTTTGACGAAGTATTAAAAATCATTGGAGCTTCTATAAGCAATAAATAAATTTTTGGTCCAGTCACATTGTGCCACAATGTTCGCAGAGATTTTCAAACACAGTAAAGATTGTCCAAGAGAAGTTCCGTGCCTATCTAATCATCTCAAATGTTCAAACTCAACCGGTAATAATGCTGCCGGCAACAAATGAAAAACTTCCAACAAAATTCAGGGTGAATTTCAAAAATTCATCAATTCGCGCCATATTATCTTAGGCACTCGAAGTTTTAAAGAATTTACAGAAAAGGTCTGAACTGTATTGCCCTGGCAGTCGATTGGGTCCACGATTTCTTTAGTATACCGTACAAGCTGTAAAAGTTTGACATTTCTTTTTCTGCAGGGGTCGCGGGGAGCGGAAAGGCTTAAACGTAACATCTGCTGACACGTCCTTAAACTAGACACTTTAAACTTTTCAGTACGTAAAAGTTTATCCATTTTTGTTCTAAATTAACCGAGTTAAGGCTGTTTGAAGTTTTGGTATTTTTGGTGCGTTATCAAGTGGTGCGTTTTTCCCTCGAGAGTATATGTCGTATATTTTTTGGGAAAACTAAAAATATTTATGGTTACCGATAAAAAAATAAAAATTAAAGGAATAAATTAAATTCTTGTGTTATGATTTTAGTTCCTTCAGCAAGGCAATTTGAGAAGTTGTTTAGTTTTAAATCAAAATATATTCAGTTTAGTTTTTTGTTTTTAAATATATATATATTTTATTTTATTTCATTTTTTACGCCTGTTTGGTACTCCTTTCACTCGAATACGGGGCCTGAAATTTGCTAGCTGACCCTAGGACCCGTCTCAGTTAAAAATAGGCTCTGAATGCGACTCAGTGACTGAGTGGTAAATCAAAATGACTGTCCAACTCCATGACGTATATAATAATTCCTGTATACAATAATTTTGTAGTTTGGTTACCTATTGCTCTACGTTCTTGAGCTACTTCTATCCTCAGTTGATTAGCTAGAGCATACCGATTTCGATGATCAAGATTAGACTGATTCCATATCGGTCGCCTATTATATACATTAGTATATTACAGTACAAGTGGAGAAACTAAAAGTTTTACTCACGCGTGTGTCGAGATTACACACTAGGCGAAGCCGAGTTTGGAACGACACACAAGTGAGTGACTGTTTCCCACGAGTGCTGTATAGCGTTTTGTTCAATCCTGCTATTAGAAATTAAAAATTAAATAAATAAATTTAAATTTTTAGAATAATTGCAGAAAAATTAGGAGGCGGTTTTCATTGTTATGGTTCTCATCAATCGTCATAAAACAAACAATCAATTTGTCATTATTTGTCAACAAAGATCAATTCCCTGATAAGTTTCATATTTATAAGTAAATTTGTTGATATGTGTTACTGTTATGAATAAAATTGGTCTGTGTCTAAAAAAATCTTGTGGGAACAACCGTCCTCAAACTGGCGCGTATCTTGCTGCAAATAAATCTCGAATCTAAATCGAGTTGCGTCGCTATGGCTGCCTTGGGCGTCAAGGCGTTACTTACCTCCTCACCATAGCATACACTTCTTTTCAAATTGATTCAAACTCAAATACATTGCAATATTGAAATCTCGTCGCTAGTCTCGTCGCTTCTCTCTTGTCTTATCGCTTCACCATACTTGTGCCTGTATGTTAGTTATTATTAAATATTACCAAAAAAGGGCTGTACAAGACGCTACCACATATTCCTGAGACCAAAATAGGACGATTTAACTAAACTTACCTCTATCCAAACGTGCTTCGTAAAGGCGCTATTGAACATCAAAGATCTTCAAAAAATTTCTTTTTTTCTAAATACTAAAAAATTGCCTTTAGCGATGGGTATGAAATTTGGGATGTGAGTCTGTACAAAAAAATATATTTTTTGGCAAAATTTTTTTAATAGTGGGTGTTACGTAAGTGGTAAAAATTGGATCATCCGCATGCAAAGAAGCTCAAAATTTTGTAACGGTTTGGTCAATATTCTTCAAACTTTTTCTACAGATAGATATTCTAATTTCTAACATTTCTTGTCTCTTGTTGGATTTTGGTATCTGCCATAGTTTCGGCAAGAAAAATTAATTTGATTTGCATGCCATGCACTGCAGCTATAATAATGTATCTAATGTAAAGTGCGTTGGCGTTCAAAAAAAGTTAATAAAACAAAAATTATCTTAATAGGTAAATTTAATGCAACAAAAAACACAGAAAATGGTCAGAATGGCTACCATTTACATGCATACAAAAATTAATACGACATACAGAATTAAACCGTACTCTTTCATCATTTCAGCATCGTCTTTTAGTGTGTCTGTTGTATTTTGAATTCGTCTCCACAATTCCTCTTCGACATTTACAGGTCTGGAGTAGACCATGGCTTTTAAAGCTTCCCATAAAAAATAATCCATTGAGATCATATTAGGAGAACGAGGTGGCCAGTTTACGAGAACATTTTCCTTTACCGATCCATCTATTCGGGTATTGTTGATTTAAATGTTTCGGATAATTAATGTGAAATAAAGGGGTGCCCCATCATGCATGAAAATTTATCTCGGCAAAGTTCTAACCATAATGCAGCCATAATGTATGGCTGCAGTAAATGGCATGCAAATCAAATAAGTTTTTTTTGCCTAAACTATGGTAGATAGCAAGATCGAACAAAAGACAAAAAATGTTAGAAATTAGAATATCTATCTGTAGAAAAAGTTAGAAAAATATTCACCCAACCTTTAAAAAAACTTGAGCTTCTTTACATGTAGATGATCAAATTTTGATCACTTACGTAACACCCACTATTAAAAAACTGTTGCCAAAAAACTATTCTTTTAGTACGGAAATCCCAAATTTCACCCCATTGCTAAAAGCAAACTTTTGTTATTTAGAAAACTAGAAATTTTTTGAAGATCTTTGACATTCGATAGGGCATTAACGAAGCACTTTTGGATAGAGGTGAGTTTGATTAAATCGTCCTATTTTGGAATTGGTCCTATTGGTCTCAGGAATATGTCTTAGCGTTTTGTACAGGCCTTTTAGAGACACCATATATAAGTAAGTCTCAACACTTCAAGTCAAGTAAGTCAAAACACTTCAACTTTTCAAAAAAATCTTCATCTTCATGTTGTAGCAGAATAGAAGAACATAAAATAATATATTAGCATAGCAAAGTCATAGATTCTATATAATCAGTATATAAGGAAAATTAATATGTTTAACTGCTAATCATTTTATGGACAGGTTTTTGGATTTAAAAGTTATAAAATAATACCTCCTTGCAGCAAAAGGTTTTCGTTAAAAATACTTAAAAATATCGAACATAAAAATCGAGAATTTAATTTAGAAAATTATTAGATATTTTTCCACATAGACAACATTTTTTAAAAGATTTTGTTGAAAACCGTATCTTTCTATCTCAATTTATAACCATGTTATAAGTAAATTGCCAATACGATAGGCAACAGGAGTAGAAAAGTTATAGTTTTTAAATAAACTAATACCCATTGCACCTTGTGAGTTGTGGCTTATAATTTCTCGCTTTATTAAATCTTCGAAAGTGTCCATTGTTTTCTTTTAGTGGAGTTGAATGTTAATAAATAGGGTTGAATAAAAGCTTTTAGTCTTCTCCACGAAATAATTTAAAACATAATAAATTTTAAAAGTTGACTTTAATTTCGGCTTACTTAAGATGAAGCCATTCTCAAAACAATATTAACCCAAAATATGCATTAGGCAGAAGAAACGTTTTTTGAACACTCCATGTTTAAACATACCTATAAAGAAAATTAAAACCACTACATGATCTGGGAACAGAATAATCTGATATCTTGTATTTCTTTCTCTTTTTCATTTTCAATTTTTTCTCATGATTTTTATAATTAAAGAAAATTGAGTAAAAATCAAAAGAAGTGCAGGTTGCTTCTACAAAAACATGGATTGCATAAAAAATGTTTCTTTTTCCAAATATATATTTGGTTTAATAATGTTTTGAGAATGACTTCATCTTAAGTAAGCCAAAACTGCAGTCAACTTTAAAATTTATTGTTTTAAATATATTTCGTGGAGAAGACTAAATTTTTTATTCAACCCTATTAATTTACTCTCGCTTTATGTTTAAGATATTTTCATTTGCTGCTAATAGTAGTTAATTCGTATATTATGCTCAAGTAAGTACTGTTGTGAATGGCTCACAATTGCATTCATTGCGTAGATACGGAATGGTACTAGGCAACGGGAATAATAAACAAGTCAAATAAATATTTATTATTACCTTATTAGACATGTTATTCGTGCCTTAAATGCAACTACTGTTTTATGTGTTTCACAGTCAGTATTTATTGATTTGGTTGATTTTATAACCTAATCTATATAATATACTTTGTGATTAAGAGGTTATTTCTCTACGTAAAAACTGATTTATTATTTGAGAGTGTATTGTTCTCCACGGTGGTAAAAAACCCATGATAGGCCGTGTAAGAGAACCCTCAAATCATTATTTTATTTACTGATATTTCTTATTTCGTATATGTCTTTTATATATATATAAATGTATGGTCACAACGTATCTGTTGCTATGCCAAATACGATATAACTTTTGTTCAGTACTTCCTGTGTATTTATTTTAAACTGGCACGTTTACCTTTTCTAGTTTATCCGTAACACATATGTTGATTCAATTTCACTTACTATGATTTATGTCAATGAGAAATTTGCATTTTAGCTATTTATAAATACCTTGTATAAACACACAACTGTATCAACTTGATAAATTGATTTATTGAGCTGTATTGTTTTTTGTAATCAAAAACTCATTGTAATCCAACAAAATAATTTGCTCACCTATTGAACTTAAAGCATTGACGTATTTAAGCTGGGCTAGCATATATTTTCAAGGATGTTTTTACAGAACTAGCCTTTTATTTTGCGTCAGTTTAAATCCGTCTCTCCTCGCTAAAGATTAAGAATAAATTAATAAAATACTACAACCATATTTAAGTGTCCTTTTATTTGTGTTTATCTCTTTTTTCCGTCCGTATGAAGTAGATCAATCGTTATCAACTACGGTCACATGTTATAAAAAGTAATCATAACGTAGGATTCAGTTTGTTCTTTTTGTTATATTTACCATAATAAAAATTGTGATCATCTAGTGGTTGGGACCCCGGATCATTACAGTACATACGATATATAGCTTTTAGGTTTCATAAATACTGGCTTAAGAAATTGGAAGTAGGTGGAGTTCAAAAAAAGAAGAGGTTCAAGAACATGTCGGAAAAATAATTCATAAGAATATTCTAACAATAAACCAGAACATGATTTTTCATATTTGATCGTCACATGAAGAATTTATATTCAAAAAGAATCGCTTTTTAGAATGATGCCTGATATAATACTGAGCTATCTTGTAAAAGCATGCTCATGATAGGGCAATGTGAAAGTAGAAGTTCACGCATCAGAAAGATTACAAAAAAATTGTGAATCATTCTCCTGACACGATAATTATTTTTTTGGTAATGAAATAAATATTTCCATCTTAAGGCAGTACTGCAGATTTTCAAAATTCAATCATTGTTATCTCACATTTTGTTAACTCAACATTTGGTGTACGAAATTCCGCTTCACTTTAATATAATCTCTCGTAAAGATATATTGACCTTCGTGCAATTACAAGTCTTTCTTGCACATTTATAGGGATTTGTGCATGAAGAGCCCAAAAGATTTTGCCAGTTGTTGCTGGTTTTACTTGGCACTTAACTTTAGATAAATGTTATTAAGAAAGAAATTCGTTATTTTGCTTTGAATTCTTTTTGTAAGATCTTTTTGTATCACATTTAGGGTTCTATTAGCATGTGATTTATTACCTGGTCGAAATTTAGTCATCATTTTCAATCTTGGAAACAGCCAGTTGTTGATAAGTTGATCGGAGAGACAGAGCAAACACAGTGGAAAAAAGGTAATACCTTTTATGATTTATAATTTAATACCATAGTCAATGACTAGCTTTCAGCAAGTAGCTTTGATTTCGGCATGTCAATTAATTTGAGTAATTGAAAATATTGAAATTGTTGATATATAAACTTAATTACAAAATAATCAGGTAACTATACTATACTATATTGTTATACAGTGCTATTAAATTAAAATTCAATATACTCTATATTGCATTTGAAAATAACCAAGTAAAAGCATCAGGTTAAACTGGTTGGTTGTTTTACATCGAACAGATGTGGTTAGTTATAAAAAATACACTTTTGCGTTTTTTATTTTGCAATAAATATTATTTTTAGTAAAAAAATAAAGATTAATAAAAAGTTTCGCAGTAGTAATCTTTATTTATTTCATGATTATGGAGTTCCACAAAGTAAGGCTAGAAACAATAAACAATGTTATTTTTATTTATGTTTGTATTTTTAACAAACTCAATTAGTGTTAAATTATCCCCAAGTGAAATGAAAGAGGTTAAATGGCTAGCTTATCATGAGCATCTATGTATTGTTGGTTGCATAAACATATAGTAACTGCAATGGCTTGAGATGATCATTTCTAAATACAATATATAGTATAGTGTATTTTAATGTAATAGCACCGTATATTCTGTAACGTGTTAAAATTTCAGCATTCATTTTAATACATTGGAAAATGTATTTATTAAAAATAATTTTAGTACAGCCCTGTATAAGGTAGTTCGGGGGACGTCGCCACCTATTAGGATTTTCTGGTCGGTACATGCAAAATTGAAATGATAAGATAATGAAAAAATACACCATGCTTTCAGTATTTAATTGGTGATGTATACTTATTGATTCCTTTCTAAGTATGTACACGATTGACAAATTTAATGTTAAATAAACTCCTGTAATTGTGGCATGTTACCCCATATATACGGGGAAGATGCCACCAGTTATTATTAAATATATTATAAATAGTTATTATAAAGTATTAATATCTTTAAAAAAAGAATAAGATGTAAAACTATAAATACATATATATTATAAAAAATGTAAAATATTATATAAAAAAAATAAAATATTATGTTAATTAAAATAATATAAAAATTATTAATAATAATTATTATAATATTATAATTATTATTAATTGCATTTATATTTCACACTATAATATGCAGTATATAAAATAAAAAACAAAATTTAAAGTTCAATTAATTTATTTCTGAACCATGTTGCGTCTTCCCCCAAGTATACATACACACGTTTATTTTCGAATTGCTGCAATGTTATGGCCGCTTCTACTTGCCTCGTGTGTGTAACAGAATGTGGAACTCACTTATATTGCTGATATCTTATTTAAAATAAAACATCCGTTTATGAACTTTAAATATGAGCAACGGAATAATAATAATAATAATAATAATAATAATAACTACTACAACCCATAACCTAAGCCAAGGCCCCAGAAGCTATAAGCTTGTGCGGGAGGGAGGGGGCGATTATTATTATTATGTAGGCCCTAAGTGCGGCTGCAGCCGACTTACAGATGGAACAGCGCAAATCCCACATTTGTGTCACAGCTAAGGAAAACTGCAGAAAACCTTAACCAGATCTGCTTGCGCCGGGAGTCGATCGCGGGCCGCTTGGGTGAAAGTCCGGCACGCCAGTCATTACACTACCAAGGCTGTGAATGTTATAAGGGTTTTACTCAGCAGGTTAAATGCTCACGAGAGCCAAAATAACAGCGATTAAAGGCGATAAATTAAGGTAAATTCACAATCCACGTGCACACTGGGACAAGAATCCTCACACAAGAGTGTCAGTATTACTATCTGTCGACATATGAAAATACTAGCAACAAACTTGCGTCTTCTCCCAACTTGCGTCTTCCACCGAACTACCTTATATGAATATATTTTTGTCAGTTTAAAATTGCAGATTTTATTCCGATCATAATAGTGTTTTTCGTTAGTTTAGAAGCAGCTGTAAAAGACTGTATTAAGTTAGTTTTTAGTAACAAAACATTAAGATAAAAATTATTTTCTAGATAAAATGACACGTATAAATGCATTTAAACCAAATTTATGCCTCCGCTGCGTGCTTATTTCATGTTTGCTAAATAGATTTTTCAAAAATCTACAGATAAAAGCAAGTCTGGTCTGTTTTTTATCGTACGTAAGAGTAGTAAGAAGAGAATAAAGCAGTTTATCCTTTCGTCTCAATAAAATAAAATTAAGAATATTCTAGAAGGGTTTTTCCTATTGGCGCAATGTGTGTCACTTTAGATTTCGATAAGGTAGTTATTTTTTCCTTTCTTAAAGATATTACAAATATATAGACAGTTTCATTGCGGCTTTCGAGCCCCATCTGCGAGCGGTTGCTCCAAAGTCTATTATGGCGTTCTGCGTTTTCAAAATTACAATTACAAAATTAAAAGTAGAACATGTTACGGTCTGATAAGTGCAAATTAGTTTCCGATATTGTTTTGTGTTTTTCTTTCCGTTTACAGTACAGGAAAGCTTAAGTGCTTTATATTACCGTTTAGTATTTCGTGTTAATAAAATTAACAAATAATACAAGTAATACAGACATAACTCCAGTAAACCCTCGTTCTTAAATTCAGTTACTATCTTCAGCATTTTTACCAGGATTCATAGTTCTTCCTGCTTTACATGTGTAAGGCACATGGTGCCGGTAGTGTAAAAGTGAATAAAAAGGCAATTTAGTGTTGTGAGATTTGGTGTGCTTATATAGATTTTACAATCTATTAAGGATTAGCTGAAAAACATTATTTCTTGAGTAAGTCGTCTTAGTTATTAAGATTTCTTTTTGTACCTTTTAGCGTATTAATAAAATATTGCTCTATTGTTTTGCAAAAACAATAATCTTTGATCTACTAATAAATGAGAATTAAAACTGAACATGGTTTTGATAATGCTAGGCTCAATCATTTATTGAAGTTATTCTGTTACATTAACCTGCTGCAACGTCAACCTGACTAAATACGATTAGTTTATTCAATTCAATCAATTTAATCGGAATTTTATTTCACTTGTGGATTTCGATGATAGAGTAATGACTTCAAGTGAATGGCGCCCAAATTTTTTATTATTTTTAAAACCTTATTTTTTCTTTAAAATCTATGAGCTTAAGAAACCAATACCTACCCCTGAATGATAATTTTTCAACAAAATGAGATCTCCGTCGGTGCATAAGTATCGTTCTTGGTTTTCAGTAAGTAATGTTTAAATATTTTGTGTTTAGTATTTTCAGTAGAGTAAGTAAACAGCTCTGCTACAATTCTTATAGTAAAGGAACGCTGCTGACTGTTGATAATATTTTACTTTTATTTGGTTTATTATTTTTGAGAGTATCTCACTTTTTAGTAAGCTTAACATTTTATTGGCACATCCATTTTGAAAATAATTTATTCCAAAATTAATTTTAAGTAACTATACCGGATCTATACATAATTTTGATTGATATTGATTTAAATTGTTGTACTAGCTATTTATGTTACGTAACGTTACTGTTTTATTTAGTCATGTACTTGGTGTGTTTATTATTTTGTTATACACTTTTACCTTTTTTTTAGTGAAACTAACTTAAAGTGAACATTTTCCGTAGATTTTTACAATTAAATATAGCGGGTGTTTGGAGTTTGGAGGTAGCAGACACCTGCTACAAGGATCCTGTTATATAGTTCTAATTTATTAGAAAAAAAAAATCGTAAACTTGGTATAAGAATTAGGTATAACCTCCCCAAAGTGGAGTTTCGTCAATGCTCTATCAAACTCTATGAACTTTTAATCGCTAATTAAAAAACTGGATTAAATAACATTCCAACTGCGCATCAATCAGATAATAGCGCAAGTGTAATGCCTGGCAAAATAACGGGAGAATGGTCGACTGTCACAATCTCGCCTTCGTTAAACATTTGTGACAGCATAGAAAGAATTAAAAAATTCCAAACGCGCTTTATGTCGCTTTTTTGCAGCTAGCGTCACATGCAAAGATTGTAGAAATTAATAAAGATTAGTAAAAAGTTTCAGAGTATTTATTAAAATGTAACCTTTTATCTGTTTTATCTTTTTATCTAGTTACCTATTTTTGTATCTACCTTAGCGACGTGTTGTTTAATATTTATATTACCTTTGATAATGACAGCTTAGCTGTCGAAACAATCTTGTAGGTTATATTTTAATAAATACTGTGAAACTTTTTACTAATCTTTATGATGATTATGGAGTTCCACAAAGTAAGGCTGAAAACAATAAACAAGATTGTAGAAATTTATTGATATTTATTTTGACTTTGCTGAAAAAAACGCCCTCAGTAGGATTTTCTTGTTGTAAGGGCTTTGTTGGGACGTTATGAAAAGGCATCGAAGTTACGTCACGCTACACTATATGCATCGCTTGATTTTCGCTACAATGCTGGCGTGTTCCAGTTCCCTTAACGGTTAAAATAACAATAATGCAGATAAGACGCATATGCACCATAATAACATTGATAACTAAATAAATAAAATTTTTTATGTTTAAACCTCTTCAATAACAATAATAAAGAGTGCATGCAAAAAAGCGATCGTCATGAACGAACAAAATGAACTGCACCATACCTTGTCTGCTACGGTCATCCGGTAACAGGTCTTTTTAAAATATACTCTTTCCTTACATCAGCAGATCCGATTTTCAGGAGCCAGAATTTTATTTTCCTTATAAAAGGAAAATCCTTTTATTTCCTTAATGACTCGGGAACGGTATTTCTTAAATTCTTAAGGCTCGATATGTCAAAAATGTGACGTGATAGAACAATTTGGATAATGCAGTCGGATTCTAGAGCATAAATTGTGTATATAAAGAATATACTTTACTCTAGTCACAGTAAAAGGTTTAAACTTTTTGCACAGTCTAGTTATTTATGGTACGACTGGATGAAGGTACTCTTTTATCCACGAGGGAATAAATAACTTCCTCGAGTGGATTTAAGCTCTTTATGTTACAATATCGGCTTTTAATATATCTACTTTATGTAATCGTCTTACAATATACGTGATTAGATGTAGTACATCGAAAAATAATTACCTAAAATAAAATCTTTTTCTTTCTTTTGAGTAGGAAAGGTGTGAAGAAATATACAAATTATATAACGTGTTCTTGGAAGACTGAAATATTTAGTTAAAAAAGTTCAAAAATTCATTCGATTGTGAAAAGTTGACTACTCAAATTCCTTTAGCAATAACTAGATTAAGTAAATATGCAATATTTTTGTAATAGTTGTAAGCAGGTTAAGGAAATTACATTCGCGATTGAAAAAACTCGATTATTTCCTTATTTTATCATTTGTGAACGAATTTAATATTTAAAAATTTATGATTCGTTCTTTCAAGAATTAAATTTTAACGAAGTCAGTTTTATTCGTTCGCAAACGAATGCAAAACCACCGGGTAAAAAAATCTATTTGTGAATGAATATAAGCGGAAATGAATCATTCGTTTTCAGTTCTTTTCTGTTGATGTAAAGGAGGAATGTGTTGTATTACCCGAAGAAGTTTGCAAAGGGGTTTACTGTTAGTGTAGTAGTTAAGCCTGACAGTAATTCTATACCCCTTAGAATACTAAATGTTAATTATAAGGAAGTTAGTAAATTAGGAATTATAGACCGAAAACAGAAAAGCCTTTAGATTTTTGTTCATATAAATTAGATCAGCGGTTCCCAACCTTTTTCGTTCGCGGACCACCAAAAAACGTAACATTTCTTTGTGGACCGGTAAGGTAAAGAACAGATTCCGCAAAATAAATCATATAATAGTACATTTTTACATTGTACAAGAACAATCTGAAATAAATAAATATCAATTCTTTACAATAAAAAAAGTCGGTTCTCATACCTCATCCGCTTTCCGTATACCAAACCACGAACGACCAAAACGGAGATCGGCCCTAAGTCGGCGATTACCGTCAGAGAGGCCAAAGTTTTTTTTGGAAGGTGTGGAAACGGTGAAGGGGCAGCGCCGAAAACCATAGCCAGACACACACGGCGGTTCATCGTTCAGAACGAGATATCTCGACAGGGAGAAGAGATATAACTGAAAATGCTGACGGGTGGTTTCTGGTAAATGCGGCCAAAAACGAGAGCTGCGCCGAATTCGAGAATGGGCTCAAACGACGCGAGAGGCGACCATATAAGACCTCCAGAAGTGGTTTGCAATTGCAACAAATCAAAAGTTTTTCGGCTGTAACTTTTTTCTTATGGTTTTGCACATCATTTGAAAAGGAAGCTTTTTAAACATTTTGAGATTGACCGTTGTTTAACGCCAAGATAGTCGTTTTGGCTCCTATAGTTTCCGAGATATCGCTTCCCGAAAACGGGTCAACATTTCGACACTCGCCCTTGATTGGAAGTAGATAGAGATACGGAAAAATCAATAGGTAAACCACTTACAGCAGTCCGCGTAACATCGAATGCCTCCAACCCATGCTCGATCGCCCCGAAAAACCCAATATCCTCGCCTCCAGAAGAGTGTAGGCAAAAAAAACCTTTCCGTCAGAAGCGATGGGGCGGTCGAGAATCTAAGACAGAAAAGCACCGGCACACGAAAAACGTTTGCAGACCCGCGAAATCACGAGACGTCTTCGTCTTCCAGAAGGATTTTAATTGTTTGCGGACGTGTTAATTGGAGACACAAGACGAGAATTCCTTCGGTTCCAGTATAAAAGTTTAAAATGAGAGCTCTTTTTATTAAAAATATTTCAGTAAAATCTTGAAAAATACTGTTATTTCTCTGCGGATGGCATCGGTCCGGGGACCGGCGATTAGGGAGCACTGAATTAGATGATATACCACCATCCGTTGAACGAGTTGACAAGGTCTTAGATCTAACACTTTATCTGGAGTAATTTATTTTACTCATTTAGATCTGTACAAGGCTATTCTTAACTAGATTTTGATCCAAGTTCTAGTCCTTGTACAACTTTCACCACAGATAAAGGACAACTTCAGATGACGAGGTTATCAATGGGGCTTAAAGCTAGTCCTAATGCATTTTCGAGAGCAATGACGATTGCCATCTCTGTATTAAATTATGACAGATGTTTTGTGCATTTAGACGACTTAATTATCTTTGGTAAGAATCTAACTAACCATAATCAAAATCTTATATGCATTCTAAGTAGATTAATAAGAAAGGTAAATTTAAAATTAAATTCTAACTATTGTATCTCGGTCATGTCGCAGAAGGTATATCACCTGATACGGAGAAGCTGATAGTGATGCAGGGATGTCCTATACCAAAAGATTGGCAAAGAACAAAACGGTTTGTCGCTTTTGCAAATTATTATTATTGCAAATTTATTCCAAACTTTTCGCAAATAGCCACACCATTAAATTACTTAACTAAAAAAGGAGTAGTTTTTCAATTGACTAACAATTGCCAGTCAGCGTTTGAGAAATTGAAAGCAGCGTTAGTTAGCCCACTCATTTTTACAATATACTGACTTTTCGGAAAATCATCAGTTTATTTTAAGAACCGATGCATCAGGATTTGCCGTGGATGCAGTTTTCTCAAATGCAAAGGATAAACCTGTCTCCTATGCAAGTCGAAGTCTTAATAAAGCGGAGAAGAATTATTGTACGATTGAAAAAGAGCTATTATTCAATCAATTTAATCGGAATCTGTTTTCACTTGTGGATTTCGATGATAGAGTTAATGACTTCAAGTGAATGACGCCCATATTTCTCTGAATGATAATTTGTCAACAAAAAGAGATATCCGTCGGTGCATAAGTAAGTACAGTAAGTATCGTTCCTGGTTTTCAGTAAGTAATGTTTAAATATTTGTGTTTAGTATTGAGAAATTGAAAGCAGCGTTAGTTAGCCCACCCATTTTACAATATACTGACTTTTCGGAGAATCATCAGTTTATTTTAATAACCGATACATCAGGATTTGCTGTGGATGCAGTTTTCTCAAATGCAAATGATAAACCTGTCTCCTATGCAAGTCGAAGTCTTAATAAAGCGGAGAAGAATTATTGTACGATTGAAAAAGAGCTATTAGCTATCGTCTGGACAGTTAAGAAATTTAGGCCGTATTTGTTCGAAAGAAACTTTACTATTCTTACCGACTATCGACCTTTAGTGTACTTATTTAGTGTCAAATCCCGTCCAGCAGGTTAACTAAGTTTAGATTAATACTAAAAGAATCTAGTTTTTAAATTCAGTACGATCCTGGGAAGGCGACCGTAGCGGCCGATGCTTTATAGCGCATTTCGATACTTTCAAATGATATGAAATCCATGAGTGATAACATTGTTTGTGTTTTAACCAGAACTGAAACAAAACGTAAGAATGGTCACCCTATGGGAGATTTGTGAAAATCAGAAGATAGAATCGAGACTGATCACCCTGGTATCGCGGAGCTTCTAAATCTCCTATAGAGTGCATTGAACTACGAAATCTAAGTAAACTGAATTGAATCAACTGAAGCCAGCCACAAGTCGAGACTCTAATTTATATAAACTAGGAAATATATGGTTTAATAGAAATACAAATACAATTTATTTAGAACAGGATACTCGATTAGCGCCAGCCTACGGATCGTCGTTAAGAGACCTGAAAAGTATGTGAACAGTTCAAAATCTCGGAATTATTAATAATGAAAAACAAATGTAATTTACAATTACTATATGGATTACGTAGGCCCCACAATAAAATTCAAAGTACCGGTATAAAGATATACATTGTCAAAGACACACCACGTATAACCGATAGACAAACTCAACAATTAATACTAAATAATTTCCACATGTTACCAACATGCTTGTTGCCTTATGTACAATAATATTATTATATAATATAATATAATAATAATATAATATTAAACGTATTTTTGGTCGTTAGTAGCTAGATCAGGCGAGTACGGTGCGTGATTTAACAATTCGAAACCTAGTTAATGGATCTCCGTCATCACAAATGCCGACGGTCTTGATGAATCAGCACCTTTTTTCCTCAACATGTTTGAATACGTTTTTTTAGCGATTTCTTCTTTCAAACGATCCAGTCAATAAAAATTATGCCCCGGGAATCCCAAAATACCGTGATCATCACCTTGTCGACTAACGGATCAGTCTTAGCCTTTCTTAGTGGTGGGGTATCACCATCTTTCCACTGTTTAGAGTGTTGCTTCGTTTCAGGGGTACAGTGATGGACTCATCAATGGTAATAAAAGTCTTTTGGATCACACCGAAAACGCTGCAAACACTCTCTTAAAACAGTGACTCGTTGTTTTTAATCAATTGTCAACAGTCACCCACCTTGCACAATTTTTTTTCATCTCCAAATTCTCGTGCAAAATTTAATGAAAGCGTTCTTTAGATATGCTTACAGTATTAGCTATTTCTATTATGGGCTACACTGGTGTATTATTTAAACCAACATCTCCAATCAATAAAACAAAGATAACTAATAAAACCAGGGGTTTATCACACCTACTGTGAGAGAAAATCATTTTAACGTAGAGGTGTAGGATTAAAGCTTTTAGTCAATCGAGCAGGGGAAACCTTTTTGTTTTAGGATAAAAGTTTTGTTTATTCACTTGTACATACTACAGGTTGTGACACGACAAGTTTTCATTAGAAGAATATGGAAAACCAACAAGAGTTGCGTTTTGAAATTTTGCAGGTAATGATTTTGGGTTACGTGCTTGTGTTTTAAAATAATTTCAGATTTCTACTATTTCCTGTTATACCGGAAATGGATGACTAATAAAACATCCTAATCTTTATTATTGATATGTATTCCTGAGGCAATTTAAAAAACTAAATTGTCAAATAAACTATGCCTCTAAAATCAACCGATTCTGAGATATTTTTATTTTTTCAAAACCTAACTTAACCCCCTAACCTAAATGGCAGTTGCGGGCTTTTACAAACAACTACATTTCCAAAGAATGTATGCATGTACAAATTTGAGATTTTAGGTAATTATTTTAAAAAGTATGCTAAATCAAATAGATTTTTAGAAAAATAATACAGGGTGTTCAAAAAAGGAATGCCAAACTTTGTATTCAGAGAATACTGATATCTCTGATACTTGATACCTATGTTTTTCTATAACTGATTTTCTATAATCTATATGAAATGATGACCTTTTTTCCCTTGAGGCTAATATAATTTTTCCCCAGACATTTAAATATATCAGCCCACTATTCTAAAATGCATTTTGCATTTATTTTGCACGATTATTAGGTTATATAGAAAATATTGCATTATACACAAAAGAGCTCAGATTCTAGTGTTCTGTGTGTTCGTCTTCCTCCACTGTGTGTCGGGAGACAACCTGTACACCTTGCCCTGAAATCCATACTTTCCCCTTACATAATAGATAAGTATTACATAAATAACACAGTTAGACCATATACAATACCCATCGTTTTGTGCTTACAACAGATCTCAAAAATTTCGAAAAAAGCTTTGTCTCCAACTTTTGATCTCGTTTCGTAATACTACACTATTTTGTACCCAAAGGGAAACATTAAAGGAATTACATTACAAGCAATGATATCTTAGTTCAAAAGATGAAAGTGGATTTTTTTTGCCAAAACAGTACGGTATTGTTAGTATGCCATATTCTTAATCTTCGTGCCAAGAGCTGTCAAACGATACATATCTCCCTAACTACTTTAATGCAACAACTTTAATGCTTATAAACTCTCGGACTAATTGTTTTGTATCGCTCGTAAATACTTCAATCTAATCTACCATCGGTTTACAAAACATTGCAAGAATTCTTCTGAAATCAGTCATTTTGAAAAAAAACATTAGAAAACCAAATTTGATACAAGAATGTCCATATGACTTCATTACTTTATAAACGTGCCGAATTAATTAATTTCATGCAAATATTGTATCCCTCAACTAAAGCATAACTGATTTTTATTTAATAAATTTTTCTCTAGAAATATAATAATACTGTAATAAATGGGAAAACCCGTATATACGGACGACGAACATTGGAGAAGGTTCCTGGCACATCTTTAAAGTTCGAGACGGGCGGCGGATTGTTCTCGAGCGTAGACGTATGAATATATAACGAGCCGCAAAGCAAGAAAGGAGTCATTAGTCAACGAGTTAAATAAATACGCACGCGTAAATAAGTAGAATATAAATGTGTCCAAGATAAATGTTGGAAATAAATATTGTAAATAAATAGTCTGTGAATAATCTAGTTTAAGTTCGTTAACAGTTTATAATTGTTTGTAATTAGTGTTAGAGGAAATATTTTTCTTTGTTAATAGACGATTAAAACAGCATCTTTAGCATTAGAAGAATCTTTATTTAAATGAAACTCACCATGAAAATCCATCCACTGTCGAATTAATTCTATGGGTGGCTGAGCTCCGTAGACTTCCAAAGCCGGCATATTAAAATCGTCGATGAAAAACACTTGACGCTTCAAGACAGGCGGCCCAAACACCCCCTTTCTTCTCCTATCCAATTTCGAATCAATGAGGTCCTACGCAGATATCAAACCACAATAATTGCAAATAATTTCTGGTTAGCTACTAAACTAATGCTAATAACCGGTGTATAAATAGTGGTTGAAAGCAGCAGAAACCGATTTAATACAGAAAACGTTGAAGCTATTCATAGTCTGATTTCGAAAGAAAGAAAGAAACGAATCGGTCTAAAACGAATATCAGAAACTTTTAGTACTATATCATTCGAATATCGCATTTTCACAACTTTCATAATACGTTTATAATACGCCCATTATGTATGGAATATAGTATATATCTCGGTAAATATCGACTTTATAAAAAAATTTGTTGTATAAAAGTTGTTTAACATTTTATTTTTCATAATAAGATAGCATTCAATTGTTTTTATTTCAGAAAACAAATGAGTAATGAATAACACTTTAATTTTTTTAAATAGCAATGTACCCTTTCATTAGGCTCATTTGATAGAGATTTTTTTTTCTCGTTTCGATGACCTAAAATCTTAGTACCCTTATATCAGAAAATTATTGAAAAAAATGTTTATTAAGTTAATTTCACCAATAACATGAATCTAGATATCCGAGATCGTAATAATTTTCTGATATAAGGGTACTAAGATTTTAGGTCATCGAAAAGAGAAAAAAATCTCTATCAAATGAGCCTAATGAAAGGGTACATTGCTATTTAAAAAAATTAAAGTGTTATTCATTTTCTGAAATAAAAACAATTGAATGCTATAAGAAAGTGGATATACCAATTTCTTGGTAGTTTTGACCATCACCCTCTTTAATTTTTTCAAATTTGGCACAACTGTTATACTCCTAAAGATAAGTAAAAGTCTAAGATATTATATGTTTAACTGAAGTGGTTCTTGAGTTGTGCTCTTCTAAAGTGTACAAAAATGAGTGATTTTGAGCATGTTGGCGTTTACGTATTCCTTTATAACTTTTGATAGAAATAAGATAAAGGAATGAAACAAAAACTGTTTTAAAGTCCATCATTTGGGCTTTAAGACGATGGGTTTCTATGGCATACTTTAATATGAAAAAATAATTTATATTGCGCCCCTGAATTCTTTAACCTTGAATTTCTCAGAAAACATATGATTAAAAATTCTGAAAAAATTGGATATAGAGTTGCATATCTTCTAAATATGTGTGCCAAATTTCAACTTGGGATCTCAATGGGATCGTTACTAAATTATTTTAACCAACTGAAACTTTTTTGACAGCATTGTTCGGATGAAATATAAATCATTATTACGATCTAGAAACAAACAAATGTTAAAGATTGAAAAATGCTGCTTTTTCAAGGTCCAAAACGTTTCCTGTCTGAAAAGTGAAAGAGACTTGCTATTTTACTCTAAATCAACTACGAGTGCAATATGACGGGCAAATTACCTACAAATTGGAACCAAGAATGGTATTCGTGCGACCATTCCACTCATATGTAAAAAAACATCATTTGCTAATACAAAAATCGTAGTTTTCCATCGGCCAAATACGAAAGAACAGAAATGCAACTGGATAAAAATTGGATATTTTACGTTACCATGCGAGGTTTGGAAATATCTACAAAGCAGAAATAATAAGCGAGATTGAACATTTTACTCCTGAAAATACAAAAAAAGTCAATCATCCGTTTTGAACCAATTTTATTGAATTTTGCAATCAACGAAATTTTGATTTGGAAACGGAGCAGTTAGTTGATGATGTGGCAAGAATATTGATGGTTTGGGGTTTTAATATGAAGAAAAAGAATGGGGACGATTATATAGAGTACGTCGTGAAAACGATGTGGACACAATAGCTGCAAAGTATGTATTTTGAAAAATTTCATGTTATTTTCAACCCATTCGCTGATTCTGTATTCAAGAAAACCCGTGACACACGTAGTTCTAGGCGAAAGAAGTTACAAAATAATTTAGAAAAACATAAAGAAAGTTCAGTAGCATTAACCAAAAGTGCAATTGTTAAAATGACAATTGTGCAAATGAATGAGTAATATAGGATGAAAATAATAAGAAAGGCCTTTTGAAAAGATTTTTTCATATCGCATCCTAAGAATTAGCTTGGCGAGGAGGTGAAGCGGCAAATTGCAAGGTGTTCTATTTTAGAGAAGAAAAATCAAATAATGGTGATTTAACTGGTCGCATTGGATTATAATACAATATTTTCCAAAACATGCAAGGGTGGCTCAAAAAAGTGTTGCGATAGTAAATGGTTAATAAAAAACACAGAAAGCCCTGGCATATGTCCAGTAACATTATTTTATAAAATATTATCACATAGACCGAACCATATTACAACTGACAGATTCTTTATAACTTCTAATCCATTTTGAAAAAAATGATGCATCAAAAGGTTGGCACAAAAATGTTTCTATTGGAATCAATGAAATTCTTAAGTGGACGAAAATTTCAGCTAAGAAAATTGGACTGGATACCAAAGAATAAAAAATTTCTAATAATTCTCACAGCTCCAGCGCAGTGTCAAATTTAGCTAAAGCAGATATTAATGAACAAGAATTAATTAAAATAACTGGACATTCCTCAACAAAGTCTATACAGCCTTATTTACAACTTGATAACGAGAATCATTGAAACCTTGTGATAAATCTCCGAAATAAAGCTTTGGATAATGAATCAGCCATGCTGCCCACAACATCAATGTCAACATCAACTACAGAATCTACATCAGTAATGGAGTCAACGTCAACAGGACAAATTATATACAATAACTGTGTTTTTAACAATTGTTCTTTTTAAAAAGCATTGTTCAATATGTATTGTTCTTCTGTTCCAATGTTAAATAGAGTTTAATTGAATTTAGTTTAAACATTACTTTATTCATCGAATTGTCTTACCAAACACCATTCGAGCTCAGATTTAATCTGATATTTCTTATGGTTATTTCTCGTAGTTACTTTCATATAGGTAATTTAACTCGATCTGTTTGAGAAAATCGCTCGAGCTACGCTCTCGAGCAAAACAGCTCTCGTTAAATTGCCAATGAAAGTAAGTACTCGAAAACAACCATTAAAAAATATCCGGCTAAATCTGAGCTCTTATGGTATTACCCCCGACAATTTAATAAATAATTATCGCTGTAATCACTACTAGTGGCAATTATCGTTGTAATCAGCACGCTATTGGTTCGTTTGACTAAAATTGTAACATTTGATTGGCTGATAAATAATGCGTTGAATTGTCACTAAATTTTTTCCGAAAGCTTTTGAAACATACGTTATACACTTTATAAACAATCCTTGATTTAAAAATACAGTTACATAAAATACACAATAATTGTTGTGTAAGCGAGGTAAAATAATCTGTGTAACGAATTCTAGCCAGAATTATTATTTTCTATATGGAATTTAAATTATTATGGTATTTACATTTTGCTGCTTTTAAATAATTATGCTCACAAACATGTAATGAAATATTACAGCTATTTATATAACCTGCGTCTGGTTTGAGGTGGTGCGGGCAGAAAAGCAAATGAAATCGCAGATAAACTTTTTGTGCATGTTTCTGGAGAGTTTCCCAATAACCGTAAGGGTTTTTCCAGTTCCTGTAGGACCGACGCAGAGTACGTTACGTTCGTTCAAAAGTATTATTCCTATCATTTCTGCGTTTCTTACGGTATCTATTGTAGGCACTTCAATATCTGAAACAAATTTGGATACTTAATTAGCATATTTTGTTTTTCTCAACTAGATAAATAGAGTTAACCTGAATACTTCATCTCGACGTTTATTTTATAAAGCTCTGCGTCCTCCATCCAATTGTGCCATGTAGGAGGCATTGGTTCATTATCTTCCGTAACATCAGTAAAACCTCCATCGTGCAACCTTTAAATTACAAAAATTAAATCAAATCAGAAAGCATTTACCGTAAAAGCGTTTATGTTTGCTAAAACCTATATATTTCAGACGCTGTGGGGTGTTTGCTGAATTCAAAATTTAAATATTTAAATTATACTGAAACATATAGGTATCTTATCGTTTTCTCCAGAATATGTAATTTGCAAGGTAGATTACCAATAAGTCTCGTTGATGAAATTGTAAAAGTATAATCTTATAAAGATTATTATTAGTATAATCTTATAAATGAAAACTTTAGCTGTGTTATTTAAGAGTTAGGACATGGATGTCAAGCTCTATCTCTTTCTAGGCCAAAACTAAGCTGAAACAGAGATACTTTTTGTCTCTTTTTACTTTCGTGACAATATTCAGCAGCTGTCAGTTATAAATTTTAGGTTATGCTGTCATATTTATTTTTATGCATTAAAAGTTTTTAATTCATACTGTGTCACATTTGTCAGTTTTACGTCAAACTTTTCAGTCCAGAAAATGCGATTAAACAGTCTAGTATGACTGTAAAAAATTTTATTTCATACTGTGTCACATTTGTCAGTTTTACGTCAAACTTTTTAATCCAGAACATGCGATTTTACGGTCTAGTATGCTTGTAAAAAATTTTACAGGACTTGTGACTGTAATAGTATATTACGTTATAAGTCCGGTAAACCCAAGTTTACAGTAGCGAGTTGAAAACGTTTCGGGACGAGGCGACGAAGGAGCCGAGTCTCGAATGTTAAAACGAGCTACTGTAATGAATTTTTTACCGGACTCAAATTAGATTTTCAGTCCGGTAAAATTTTTTACCGGACTCAAATTGGATTTTCAGTCCGGTAAAATTTTTTACCGGATTCTATTCTTATTCATTTACCGGACTCAAATGAGTCCGGTAAATACCCTTTTACCGGACAGTATGAAATAAAAAATTTTACCGGACGCAAATACAATCAATCAAGTGGACAATGTTTTAGTATGTAATCAGTTACCATGGAAACTCGTTCTTCATAGATGTCCATATCTTGCATTCGGAAATTTATTTTATATAATTTTTTTAAATTAAACCAATATTCCAATAATTGCAGTATGAAATAAAACGCATTACGTCATACGTCCTGGAAATGGTCTTACAGTCTCGTTTCGATGTTCCGGACTCGGCTCCTTCGTCGCCTTGTCCGTAACATCTTACTCGACTGTAAAATTCCATTTCCAGGACTTATAACGTAAATTACTATTACAGTCTAGTATGACTGTAAAAAACTTTACCGAACGCAAATACAATTAATCAACTGGACAACGTTTTAGTACGTAATCAGTAACTATGGACACTCGTTTTTCATAGATGTCCATATTTTGCATTCGGAAATTTATTTTATATATATTTTTTTAAATTAAACCAATATTCCAATAATTGCAGAATGAAATAAAACGCATTACGTCATACGTCCTGGAAATGGTCTTACAGTCTCGTTACTTACTCGACTGTAAAATTCCATTTCCAGGATTATAACGTAAATTACTATTATTTCATACTGTATCGTATTATCCATGTTTACGGTAGCGATTGCAGTCCGGAAAATGCGATTTTACGGTCTAGTATGACTGTAAAATTTTTTATTTCCCCCTTCTATGTAAATGCCACTTTACAGGCTTTTATGTAACTAAGTAAATGAGTAATTACAGCCACAGCCCTGTAAAACTTTACGGGCTCCTAAAAGAAACCTGTAAAATTTTACAATGCTTATCAACAAAAAGCTATGGCAACTAATATGTTGCTTAACCACAACACCATGGCAACGCCTAGCTATAAATTGTGCTACCGCCTTTGATTCGAAAATGTCTTTTTATACAAATTGTACAATTCATAAAAAAAATGCTGGTGAAGGTGGAAATAAAAGTTTGTACGCGACACGCTTTGCAATTAATCGTTACTGGGCTCGCTGGATTATGGAGGCTCGCTCCTTCGTCGCTCGCCCCACAAACTGTCCAGCTCGCCCGTAAAGATTAATTTACAAAGCTTGGTACGTAAATAACTATTACCGGACTCAAATTAAATAAATGAACTGAACAATGATTTAATATTCAGTTACCATGGACTCATGGACACTCGTTCTATATTTTGAATTCGACTAATAGTTGCCATAGATGCTCGTTGTTCATAGATGTCCTTATTTAAATTCGGAAATTTATTTTATATAATTTTTTTTAATTAAACTAATAATCCAATAATTGCAGTATGAAATAAAACGTATTACGTTATACGTCCTGGAAATGTTCTTACAGTCTTGTTTCGATGTTCCGGACTCGGCTCCGTCCCCTTGTCCGTAACACCTTACTCGACTGAAAAATTCCATTTCCAGGACTTATAACATAAATAACTATTAATGTACACATTATCATTTATTTACTGTTATTTTTAAAACTACTTAGTTATATCAATTTTATATACAACGTGGAAATAAAGTAGCGGATAGATTCAGTAACTTCGTTAAAATTAATTTTTTGTAAAAAATCTCGAAGGGGTATAGCGCTTTTAATTACTTGACGCTATACTGTACCATTTTCAACTTGTTACGTCATTTGTTTTTAAAGTTATATCGTCATAGATTTTTTTTAAATGACAACCTATATTTTTTATTGTCGATTTCGGTAGTACTTTTTATTCTCTTTTCAACTGTATACAATTTTCAATATGTTACAAAAAATAATTGAGAAAAACTGCCCTAAAGTTCAAATATTAAAAATTCTTTAAATTTGCAAAATGAATCTAGTCACCGTATAAAACAAAAACCTTAGTTACGGCTGTCAGAAGTAAACAATAAAATAAATGTTATTTTCTTGTTCTAAAGTAGAATTTCCCTTTAGTAAACTGTTCTATTAATAAAAATGGCGCAATTGAGCGAGAAACAGCGAATTGAAATGTTAATGATGATTGGTTATGGCGACAGAACTCGAAAACATCAAGAAGTGTGTCTACTTTTTAGAGAAACGTACCCGGATCAACCTATAAGTCAATCAACGGTTAGTAGTATTGAAAAGAAATTTCGAGAACATGGCGTTGTAAAGAATATTCCAAAAAGTGGACGTCCGGTGACATTAAATGAAGATGTACAACTTGATGTGCTACAAGAAATTGAAAACAATCCACATGAAACTAGTAGAAGAATTGCTTTGAACCACGACATAAGCCACACTTCAGTTTTAAAATGTTTGAAAGTTCAGAAATTTCACCCATATAAATGCAATATAAACTGCAATTTGTTCATGAGTTGGCAGAAGATGACTTTGATCGTAGACAAGAATTGTGACCAGATGATGGAAATTTGTCTTCGCGATCCAATGTTTTCCCAGCGTATTTTATTTTCGGATAAAGCAACATTTTGTTTAAACGGTACGGTAAATAACCAGAATTGTAAATCATAGGGCCATTTTTTTCGCAAATAATTTAACTGTATAAAGATACCTGCAATTTTTACAGTTGGAACTGATGCCTGCATTAGCTGCATTATTTCCCAATGCAAACAATCCTGAACTACCAAACAATAGCGTTTGGTTACAACATGATGGCGCTTCGCCTCATTACGCAATTAATGTACAACGCTATCTGCACCAAGATCTCCCAGGAAGGTGGATAAGAAGAAGAGGTCCGATGGAATTGTCGACTAGATCCCCTGATTTAACTCCATTAGACTTTTTTTTATAGGGGTACTTAAAAAGTAAAGTGTATAAAAATCCACCCAATAACTTAGAAGATCTCAAGCAAAGAATTCTACATGAGATTAGATTAATATTACCTAAAACTCTTGAGAATGTGAGAAATGAATTTCATAATCGCCTTGGGTATTGTCAGATGGTACAGGATCGTCAGTTTGAACATCTAGTGTAATAAAAAACTGTTATTTCTGTGCTTATTTTTATAATTGATGTTATTGTTATTATAGTTTTTTTCCCTTGTTAATCAATTTAATTTCTTAAAATTTTCTCTTCTAATTAAAATTTTAGACTGTTTTTCTCAACTTTTTCTAAATGTAACGTTTTTTAAACGGTGACTAGATTTATTTTCCAAATTCAACGAATTTTTAATATTCGAACTTTAGGGCAGTTTTTCTCAATTTTTTTTCAAATGTAACATATTGAAAATTGTATACAGTTGAAAAGATAATAAAAAGCACTACCGAAATCGTCAATAAAAAATATAGGTTGTCATTAAAAAAAATATCGATGACGTCATTACTTTAAAAACAAATTATGTAACAAGTTAAAAATGGTACAGTATAGCGTCAAGTAATAAAAATCGTTATACCCCTATGAGATTTTTTCCAAAAAATTAATTTTAACGAAGTTATCGAATTTATCCGCTACTTTATTTCCACACTGTATATAATAATTTAAGACAGCTTTTAATAAAGTATTAACTGCACCCAATTTCAGATTTATATAATTGTCACATTGACAATTTAATTTATTAAACCAATTTTCATGTTTACCAACATTCTCATAAATAGCTGAAAATATAAAATGTCACTAGGAAAATTTGACATGCGTGACTTAACTCTAAATAACACCAAGCTCAGTTCCCTCTAGGAACTCTAGTTTTTACTAGTAAAAACATCAATAAGACGTATAATTTTTGCGTATGTTATAATGTTATATTACTTTATTGGAATTACCTGTAATCGTAAACAAGTCCTTCTTCGGGAAAAAAGGGTTTGTGTTCATTTTCCGTCATTCGTTCTCGTAACCAATTAGAAAACTTGACGCGTCCATTATTATCGCACGTACACCCTATTGACCATGTGAGGCACCATACAAACCATGGTACTAACAAAACAGCTGTAAAAAGAAGAAAACGATTAGATTAGAAGATTAGATGTTTACTACGAACAAAATCAGCGAATAGTAAATTTTGCGGTCATATGTTTTTAAAAGTGTACAAAATATAATTATTCGAAAAATTCATCTCGTTAGTTTATGGGCTAAATTTTATAATTAACAATTTACGCCCGAATTTGTATGCGCGCAAGTAATGTAATTACTACTTTAGGATGTACATATTAGACCGGTTCTTATAGAAATGGAGAAAATAGTTTTTTCGAATTTATATCACGGCAAGCGCTAAAAACATTTCGTTTGGTGTCAAGAAAAACACCAAAAAAACTTGAGCACGATTGGACAGTTTTTAGCCGTGCCTCAAGCCACACTTTGTTTTTATTATTAGAAATAAGACTAAAAATCGTTTCTTTTTAATTTTGTATTCTAAATCATTTGAAAAATAAACCTTAAACTAAAATATTTTAATGAATTACATATTAACATTAATTTAAGTTAATAATGAAGTCTTTTTAAAAGTAAATATTATTATATATAATATAACAAGTGGTCTAATTTTTTCCGACAAAATTTGTCATTTCAGATATGAGTTTTCGCAACGAAAACTAATTTTCCAAAAGCAAAAGCTACGAATGTCTTAAATGATAAATTTTGCAAAAAAAAATTAGACCACGAGTTGAATTCGGCTTGACAATCCATCGAGCAAATTTTTATTTAGCGTGTGTAGTTAATATTAATTTAATTAAATTTGACATTTCATTTTGACATAAATTTTTTTCACTAAGAAAAAACCACTAGTGGTTTTTTCAACAGTAAAAACACAAGAGCTTTTTTTTATCGGATAAATTTCTTTTTGTAACGAAATAATTTTGCAAATCAGTAATTTTACGAGAAAAATTGACATGGCAAAATCGCGAGACCGAAGGTCGAGCGATTTTGCCAAATGTCAGTTTTTCGAGCAAAATTAGTGATGGAAAAATTTTGAGTTAAAAAGAAATTTATCCTTAAAAGAAAAACTAAGTCGTGATTTATTATATTTTCCATGCAGACACCACATTTACGAATTGTTAATCCGAAAAGTATTTGAAATTAGAGTTGCTACAACAGCCGCACCAGAAGTACTAATTTTTAATCGCTTTATCAAACATTGGAATAATATTGATAAGACAAATTACAAAAGTTGCTTAGAAGATGAACATATTGTTAAAGTATTGACTGATGAAGAACGTGATGTAATCTTAAATTACTGTCTTGATAATTTGAAGCAAACTCATCGTAGACACGATTACAAAGAATTATTACAATTAGTTATCATTTTTCTTGGTGGTACGAAGCCGAATTCTAACACCTTTCGAATACCTGGTGCAACTTCTCATGCTAGATGGATGTCAAATGCAATTTATACACTTAAAATGTATTTGTTCTGTGATCAATTCAATATGACAAAACAAGAGCTGAACGGCATACGTAGTGTCTGTCGTTTCATAGTTCGTATTTATGTAAAAGCCTGGTTTGGATGAACGATTATCCTGAACGAGATATATCTTTTGCTTTGCTACAAAATGTCAGCAATCACTTATGGTATTTGTCCGAAGAAGCAGTCGATCTTTCATTATTCGATCCTAATGTTAGTGTTGATATTAAGAGAAATATGGTTGAAGCAATTAATGTTCAAGCAAATAAAGAAAAATGCAAGCGAATCATAGCTAATCCAACACATATAATTGAAACATCTTCACAAAAAGATTTAAGCGATTTTGTAAATTCAAACACACACGCGTTCTTTGATCGCTTAGAAATTTCCAAAGACTTTTTGCAAGTCGATCCATCGAATTGGAATGAAAGATTTAACAGGAGTCGAACCTGGCCCGCTTGGGTGAAAGTCCAGCACGCTAGACATTACACTACCAAGACTTTTCCAGCAATTCCAGCAATACATCCTATCACAAAGTAACAAAATTAAAAATAAATCACCAAATCCATCTTACACTGATAGCGTTACAATAAAATTCAACAGCTAACAACAATTCCTTTAGGTAAGTCGGTTTAATGTATACACTTTAATAATAACCTGCTTTATCTATTCTAGACAAAATTCTGCCAGAATATAAGCTAACACATTACCATCTTGATAAATACCTGTAAATGTACGAAATATTAACCGTGATACTAATAAACAAAAAATATCTTTTTCAAAGAAAATTTGACTGCTACAGTACCCTTTGTCTGTATTAAATGAATTTGTGTGCATGTTACTTTTAATTGTTGACTATAATTAAACTTAAGAGACCCTTTTTTCAAAATTTATTTTACAAATTGAGGTTATGTAACCTTTTAGATTGCATACCTAGATATTTGCCTAGCAAAATCTTATTCAACGCATTATATCTCCTAAGGAACACCTAAATATCATGACATTATATTTACATTTTTACAAGTACAATGAGTCACATTTAAAAGATTCCTGCCTATCGTATTGTCAAAAAGACGAACAAAATAAAACCTATTTATTTAAAGGTACGCTACTGCGTTTTCTATGCAAATAAATCGTTTACTTAAATAAAATATTTGGTATTAAGATATCCATAAAGGAACATATTGTTTTCGGAACTATATTTCATGTTTTATAAGATATAATTATGGTTTAAATACTTCAGATCTTTCAGCTGTCTGCATATTTTTAATAGACACGAGAGGAAATGTAATTTAATCTTTATTGGTAGTAATGATATCATAAATAATAAATTTTAGAAAAAGGAGCTTAATTTAGGTTTTAAGGAGTAGTCGGTTTCCTACAGAAAAATACCTCAGAATTCACCTTTTGGACACCGATTTTGACATTTTTTTTTAAATTGTAAGTAATCGACTATATTATAAGTCTAAATGTTAAATTTTGTAAGCTAACGCCCTGTTTAATTATTATTAACAAATTATTACGTTTTCCATAAGGAGCTAATTAATAATTAAATAATTTCATCAAACTTTTATTATAATTGAATAAAATTGGGTATTTATAGGGTTTTGGGGTCGTAGATTGTGCAAATGTGCAAAAGTGCAAAATGGCGGCTACAAAATGGCCGTCGGGTCAAAAATTTAATATTTGGAATTTCTAATGAAAAATAGTACTAGGGGATTTTTAAAGCAAACTGCGATGTTAAGATAAGAAATGACCTTTATTCGTCTCCAGGAAACTTTTTATTCTTAAAATTCTTATCGAATTACACTCGAACCTTCCATTTTTCTAGGATAACTTTTTTTGACAACTCAAACTCTTTACCTTTAAAAACCAACAACTAACCTTTACCTACTTGAAAGACTGTCAACAAATAATCACTCCATCTTCGGTGACGAGATCTTGTCATGATAGTTTTTCTAATAGTAAAAGCTAAATATGGCATGTTATTTCAGTTTTTGAGTATCTTCAGAACTGTAAACAAGTTAGTGTAATTTCTGAATACCTTTTTCAATATAATCGTGCGAAAAAATTAAAGATACGATCCTGAAAAAATCCAGAAACGATAGGTAAACAAGTAAATAGATAAAATGTTAAAACAAGAAATACTTCCATTAGTTTCTTCTTACCGCTATGGATGGTCCCTAGAAGTGGATGCATCAGGTGAAAATAAATGGCGTATAGTGGTCGATTATCGAAAACTAAATTAAGTCATGATAGATGTTTTCACATTACCTCATACCACCAAGTTTTTTTAGTTGCTTCAATCCAAGTAATATATTCCATCACATTTTATTAAGAACAAATGCAAGAAACTGTAGTTACTACCCCTTTAGTCATTATTCAATTTAGTATTAAAAAGTTTACAAATATTGAAGTGTTTTGTGTACTTAGAACTCAACCACTTCTTCATTATCCCGACGACACAAAATAATTCATTATAACTACAGACGTTCCAAGCAGGCCATTAGTCGGCTAATGTCGCAAGGCGAAACAGAAACCGCTTTTCCGATTGCATTTGCGTCTGCACTTAACAGCGCTGAACAAGTTATAGCATCATTCTACTGCAGCAGAACTTAAAACTTGGTAGCTGAGTAACAGCAGATGGATTATTTCTATGGCCAACCCAGTTCAACGGCACCTTCAAACTTAGACTTTTAAAGTTTTGTACTTATTGCAGTTCCAGAACCTTAAATGGATTTAGAGATTTGTAATATGGAGTTTTCGTTTTCGAGAGCTAAATTTAGAAACCACCATAGTTTCAAAGTTTCAAATTATAAACATGATAGTTTAAAAAAATTAAGATGATGTTTCAAAAGATTTAGAATTACAAAAGTTCAGTTTTGAAAATGTGTAAACTGCTTAAATTGATAATTTTGTTCTGATTTTCAGTTTTCAAAAATGGAAATTGAAAATCTTAGAACTGATTTTATATAGACCATAAGAATTCCATAAATTTAAAGCAAAAGTGTCTTAGGTTGGAAATCAAGTAAAGTAATTATAAAATGAAATAAATAAAGATTAATAAAAAGTTTCACAGTATTTATTAAATTATAATCTGATAATATTGTATCGACAGCTAAGTTGTCATTATCAAAGGTAATATAAACAACACGTCGGCGTCGTTAAGGTAAATACAAAAAATAGATAACTAGATAAAAAGATAAAATTAATCAGACTTAAATATCTAACACTTCCAGCAACGGAGAATTACCGAGCTCAATCTGTTCATTCATTAAATGTACCCTGACTTTGTGTTTGTATATCTCAAAAACTTCTAAAATGTCTAATTTGCGTTTGTTATTACAAAACTGTATGAATTTAATATTATTTTGAGGAGTCATTGTGTGATTTTGTTCGAAAAAGTGTTTGGCATAATTCGATTTTTTAGGGTGTTTACTTCTGCAACAACGCACGTGTTCTTTATATCTTATAGCAAAATTTCGAACTGTTTGTCGAATATATACCGAACTACAAAAAGAACAATTTAAACGGTAAATGCCCGATTTCATGATATCATGTCTTCTGTCTTTAGCATTAAATAAAATTTGATAATGACAGCTTAGCTGTCGAAACGATGTTGTCAGGTTATAATTTAATAAGTACTGTGAAACTTTTTACTAATCTTTATTTATTTCGTGATTATGGAGTTCCACAATGTAAGAAGGCTGAAAACAATAATTATAAAATATTAAACATTTAAACATTAAATTATATTATATAATTAAACATTAAAAATATTAAATATTAAACAGCCTTGGTAGTGTAATGCCTGGCGTACCGGACTTTCACCCAAGCGGCCCGCGATCGACTCCCGGTGCCGGCAGATCTGGTTAGGGTTTTCTGCAGTTTTCCTTAGCTGTGACACAAATGTGGGATTTGCGCTGTTCCATTTGTAAGTCGGCTGCAGCCGCACATTGGGCCTACATAATAATAATAATCGCCCCCTCCCTCCCGCACAAGCTTATAGCTTCTGGGGCCTTGGTTTAGGTTATGGGTTGTAGTAGTTATTATTATTATTATTTTGAAGATTTATGGATTTCCTGCTTACGGGTAGTTAGTAAACTTAGTTATTACACGTTCTTAAAATTCTTAAGTTTTTAGGTTCTGATATTATTTTTACTTTATATTTCAAAAATCTTTTAAGACAAAAATCAAAATCATAAAAAATTAATTTGTCAACTGTCTAAACATTGAAACTACGCTTTGTGTATTATCGAGCGAACGCAAAACATAATCATTATAAAAAGGTTTCGTGAATGCCTTTCTAATTTCCCGGTTGGAACCTAGGGTTATTAAAGTTAACTAAACGTAAAGTTTACTCGACTGAAAAATATAAAGATTATAATGCATAAATAAAAAGATTCAGACCTTTCATAAAGGAGAAAATATATTCAAAATATTAAATGAGATGTTCGACTGATGAATTGAGTGATCCATTCTTCGTATTGCTTATTCAGTTTGCTTTTCACAACCAAATATGTCTGTGGTTTATGTTTTTTAATTCATGAATAAAAAGCAATTTTAAAGTGCGCTTGTAAAATGAGAATCTGAATAAAATTATCTGAAAAACCCAATAAAATTGTACAAACAAACAATTCGCGTTAGGTTAATGCAACTCTTTCGTTACTACAGATGTTTGTATGAACTGTAAATAAACTCATCCATTTTAATAATAAACACGATCCTGATTATACAAATAATTATACAGGGTGATTTTTGAAAACGATCCGCCGGAGATATTTCAGAAACCAAAAGGAAATTAAAAATTTCCGAAAACAGGTCCACTTATATGTCAAGGGGGAAACGGTTTGACCTATGATTCACACTTTTGACGTTTACCCCTGCGCCCCCACCAATACCTCCCCAAAAATTTTAAATGTAATGACCCATCGTGTGGTATCTCAAATGAAAGCTTATCTTATCAGGATTATGGTGATGTGTCACTTGCGCATTTTTTTATTTTCTCATACATTTTATGAGAAAGTTTATCATTGCTACTTCAGGAGAACGGTAAGCGCTATCGAAACCTAATTTTTATCAGGTAGGCGTGGAAAAAAAAGAAAGCAAGCCGTTGACGTTTTGTCTACCAAACTGTCACATTAGTTGTTTCCGTTTAGTCAACTTCACCTACATACTACATTGGTTTCCGTAAAAATGGTGTACTCTATTGCTGAAAGGATGGAAGTTATCTACATTTATGGTGCCGAGCAATGTGCTCGTGCCACAGCAAGAGTTTTTAATCAAAGACATCCAAATAAGCATATGGAGCATAAATACGTTCGCGAACTTGTGCAAAAATTTGAAGCAACTGGATCGGTAGAGAACAAGAAAAGACATGCTAATTAGGTAGTAGATGAACTGGCGGAGATGGAAGTAATTGGAAAATTACTTAATATAATATAATTAATTAAATTGGTAATTTTACCATGGAGCCAACCAGTTCTTTGCGTCAGGCTGCAGCATCCACCGGACTTTCTTACTCGTCGGTACGCAAAGTGACAAAGCTGCATAACTTTCACCCTTACAAGATGCAGATATTGCAAGAACTTAGCGACGGCGATTGCGACCGACGACTAGAATTTTGCGAAACTATGACCGAAATGATCATTGCGAATCCAAATTTAGTAAAAAACATTTGCTTCAGTGATGAGTGCACTTTTTACTTAAATGGGCACGTGAACAAGCAGAATGTACGATATTGGAGCGACGAAAATCCGCGTATGACAAGAGAGGACCATACCCAGAGACCTCAAAAGATTAATGTTTGGACAGGAAGGGTAAGTGACACATCACCATAATCCTGATAAGATAAGCTTTCATTTGAGATACCACACGATGGGTCATTCCATTTAAAATCTTTGGGGAGGTATTGGTAAACGTCAAAAGTGTGAATCATAGGTCAAACCGTTTCCCCCTTGACATATAAGTGGACCTGTTTTAGGAAATTTTCAATTTCCTTTTGGTGTCTGAAATATCTCAGGCGGATCGTTTTCAAAAAATCACCCTGTATATAAATTTATTTGCTTGAATTATTATCGTTAAATTCCTGCCAAAACCCATTAAAGTATGAAAATTTAGAAAAGAGCGGTTGTCATTCCTGAAAATACATGCCTTAGGAGGTGAGGAGAATTGTTGATTTTCTCTTACTTTTGTGAATTATTCATCTCAATTATTAAAGGGGAAGGGAATTAAACTGGATTTTTTAAAGCGAAGTCAGAGAAGAGGAATCTGCTGTGGTCAAATACCAGCAGACTATAGATATGACACAATCCAAGTAGTTTTCTCTAACAAAATGAGCTGTAGCACTATCCTGTTAAAATCGTGCTTTTAATTAACCGCAACCCAAAAACTTTCTTTCTTTTCAAATTTCTGCGGATAAAGAAGCGTTTCAATAAATATGGGTGAGTTAATGTCCTCCACGTGTACTTCAGGTTCTGAATTAGATATAGGATTTGTATGAACTTAAAAATGCTGAAATATGCATGCACTTACGCACTATAAAAACGTGAAATATGCACTTAAAAATCATGAAATATGCGTTTATTAGAAATTTTTAATAAATATATGCACTTTCATTATTAAAAAACACATGCTAAGCGTCAGTTACATTTTATTTACAGAAATTATTTTAATTAGACATCCTATGCAATAATTTAATTAATTAATATATTTTCTAAACATAGCGCGTTACAGTTCACAATGACGTACATTTTTAAATTTTCAAAAGTAAACATATGCCTATTATCCCGAAATATTGTTTTATATTTTGACAAACTCCGTTCCACATCGCAAGACGTAATTGGGGCATACTTAAAATTGTTTAATTTTACAAGCGAATAATGTTTTTGTCTATTTCGCGTATACAAAGATTACTTTTTGTACTTTACGTTCACAATGGGCTCATTGTGACACCGAAAACGATTTCATAATAGAGGCTACTATAACATCGTTTTTGGAGACTATTTGTTTTGTAAGATTGTTAACATTTGTTTTATATTACATATAAACACATTTAATCTTGACACATTCTAACCTCACAAAACGCGAAAAGTCATTTTATAGTGTTACCACATGTTAAACGCAAAAATCACTAGATTGTAATGCAATGCTTTTAATAGCTTGAATTTACAATTTCTATAAAATTAATGGCGCAAAGTACAAAAAATAGTATATTATACTTGTTTTATAAGACGTATTGTAGCACTCGTTCCTTTGGAACGCTTCTCTCGTCGTGTCCCAAACAACTCGTGCTACAATAGACCGTCTTATACAACTCGTATAATAATATACTATTGTGACACTGTTTTTGCGAAAAACAGTTACACAAAGTGCTACTTTGTGCAACTGGAAGTAGTGTTTTTTTATTCGTAAGGCTGGCAGTAAGTAAATTTTGCTGCCAGCCTACTCTATCATGTCATTCTGTCAACGAAGTCCAGTGTCAGACGTAAATGCATAATAAGCAATAACACAGCTATATTCTGATTTCAAGATCAAAATTAAATTAAAAAGCCAAAACGTATATCGCTTGTCGATATTGAGGTAAGTTTAATTGAGTTGAATGATGTACACCTCCATTTCATCAAATATTTTTTTCAGTTTTTACCTACTAATGGGAACATAACCTAGGTGTTAGGAAGAATATAGAAAGGAAAGGAATAATGCTCGACAACCAACCCGCGGAAGTATTTTGGGGGCACATGATCCAAAAGTAAAGCACTTTCCCGTGATAGGTACTAATAAGTATTCATTAACTGGCGCCGTTTTGAAAATTTGAATGTTATGATGCTCAGAAATAACAGCGAGAATAATGAAACATATTTCATTTTAAGAAGCTTTGAATTAAAACAAAGCGCGGCTAATAGCGGATTTCCTACGAAAATGCGCTGAAAGGCTTGTTGGTTTTCCGGATCAAGTTGATGGTCGTGAATCCCGTGATGTCCCTACTCAAATTTCATTTTCATTGTTTAGATTTAGAGGTTAGGTTAGTTATTTTTTATTGTTGTATGTTAAGCAGTTTTGATGTATTAAAATGTTTATTGTAATAGAAACAGTAAAACCTTGATTGAGTACATGATTGTCTTATCAAAATAATTATTTATAATAAAAATACATTTTTATCTTATATCAGAAGAAACAACTTAAGCTGTCACCTTTTTTTAAACTTGAATTTTTTCCTGCCGACATGATTTTTTCAAAATGACAGTGGATGTCATTGTATGCGTTATCAGTTATTACCAACATTACCACATCGAAAATACCCGCGTGTACATTTTCCCATTTCTTTAAAGTAAATTGTAAATTAAGGCGAAATAGACAAAGTAGTATGTAAAACACGTGTTACAATTCCTTTTTGTAATACTCGTATTTTGCTTAACTCGCCGCTTCGCGGCTCGTTAAGCAAACTTATACTCGTATTACAAACATCGTCATTGTAACACTAGTTGTACAATATACTATAGCTCGTCTAAAATGTCTTGGCCAGATAATGCATCGTTTATACTTTTAATTAAGTGAAAACCAGGATTTTTGTCTACAACGGATTTAAATTTTTGTTTTATAGTCAAACCCTTTCGCCCTTTTACTTTATTCAAAGAAACACCTAACAATTTTACATGCTCAAGAGATTCATCTAATGAATTTTCCTGACTTTCTAAATTCTGAATTACTTTAGCTAAATGCACAAAATTTGTCAAAACAAACAATAATTCTGCCCTCACCTCCTTAGTATTAAAAGCATCCTGTGCGCTTTGTATGCATAGTGCATCGTGTTTATTAAGTTTATTTACAAATGCTTTAATAATATCAAAATAAGTTGCATAATATTCTGCTGCAGAAAGCCAAGTACCCCACCTTGTTATTACAGGCTCAGGTGGGAGAGGCACTTCTTGAGCAGTTTCCCTAAATATTTGTATGCGATATGGAGCTTTACAAACATTTTATTTTACGTCTGAAATTATAGAGTTTACGTTAGGATATATTTCCCGCACTTTTTCCGCAACTATGCATTGCATGGGCAAGACAAGTTAAGTGGATCATTTTTTTCGTACAGAACTTGTAAGCCTGCACCAGCCTTGATCATGTACGGTGCCGCGTCGGTGACGAACAGGAGTACTTTGTTGTACTGTATGCCGTCCGGCCACAAACTAGCCATTCAATCATTAAACAATCTTGCCACAGAACAATGATTGGTGCTCTTGAAAACATCCATTGCTAATAGAAAGGATTTGGGATTGTTCTCCGAATTTAAAACGCCAATTATAACGTTAGCCACGTATCTGAAAACAAAAATTTGATTTTTATTTTATCGAACTACATAATTAGTCGGTTACAAACAATTAGCGCAACAGTTATTTAAAAAAAATATATTTTAATCAAGCAAAAATATTGTGATTAAATATGTAACTAACAAAATAGAAAATAAAACATACGTAAATTGCTCTGCTGTCTTTAATTAGTTAAATTTTACTAACAAAACGAAGGAAATGAAGTTTCTACGCACCTTCCAGTAGTGTCAGTAGATTCGTCAATGGAAACCCATATGTAGGTATTCGCTACATGTTTTCTAATTAATTTTATGGTCTCTTCGTATAAACGAGGTAAATAATTTTTCCTGAGTGTAGACTCGTCGGGTATTGACATTTTTGAAATTTCTTCCAGAAAATTACGAAATGCTGAGTGATTAATTTTACTTAACGGAATATCTGCAGCCACTAATGCACTACATAGTTTTTTATTAAATTCGATCGATTTGCTGGACTCACCGCGCGAATTATTAAGGGACCCCGGTAACAATGTTTGTTTTTTTATTTCAGGGCAACACACTTTTGATGTCGAACCGTGTTCAGATGTTGTGTAACTTGAAAGCGTTTCGTTGCAGTCACTCTATCGTCGCACACTGTACAATACAACACCTTATCGTCAGTTGTAAGAACACTGAATTCCTTAACATAACTTCGAAGTGTAACAGACGCAGACCGTTTTTCTTTACCCATCTTTACACTCTAAAATTTCAAACTGAAACGCAGTTTGCAATTTCTAAACTGTCTAAATTGAAAGATTACAAGATTAGTAAACAAAAGTACGGGCAGATTTTTCTATGAACAGGAAGTTGTCAAAGGGTCTTTGGAATTTCCCGATACCTATTTATCACAATACCGCAGGATGTAAGTATTTAAATTTTAGTTGAAACTTTTTCTTTCTTAGAAAATATTAACAAGTACACAGATGGTTAAGGCAGTAAAATATTTTAAAGCCTAGTATTTAACAATAAGCTCAAATTATGGGTTTTCCCTAGACTCAACTAAGCCGCCCTTGGTTGGTTGTCTAAAATGCTAAAATTATTTAAAAAATATTAGAAATTTCATAATTAAAGCATGTAAAACGCTTAAAAAGTGGTAAAATATGCACACTCGTTCAAAAATGCTAAAATATTTATACTTATGGAATTTGTTGACTATTATTCTTTATTTTAAAAAACTACTACTATGTATTTGTAATTCAACTCGATTTTCCGATATTTTTTAGTAAAATACCTGATGCAGGTTTAATCTTTGTTGTTAAATTTCTGTTGTTAAAGTTCTGGTTTTGATCTACCTTTCTCGATTAATTTGTAATATCTCTCCAACACTGTATGCAGAAAATTCTTTATCTCATAATTTACCAACTGAACCACAAAAGCGTGGCGATTCGGATGTATCGGAAGTACTCGAACCTTCCACCGAAGCAGCTGAATTTGCTGTCATGACGATAATGCAATTTTAAATTTGCATACAGACCAAACATATAGAATTATTTGTCTTTAAAAATTCCAACTTATATAAGTTGAAATAATAAAATATTTAAAAATACAGTCTCATTCTCAGATTTACATTACTTAAGTAACATTAAATTTAACAAACACTAAATCGAACAAATAACCAAATTATAATAAATAAACATTTAGGAACGGAGCTTAACGGTATTAAAAATAATAATCGTCGCTTAAAAATAACGATCTTATACGATGTCAACTGCATCACTATGCGTACTCGGACGAGTGCGCGGACTCGGCGAGAAGAAGAGCAGTAAGCAATGAAATCAGTGCTTATATGCAGTGTAAGTAACACATTTGAATCGGTATTACCTTTCCGGTAATTGATATTGAGCTTTAGGTTTGCAGAGTTTGCAAGGTTTGCATATGTTTTATGTAAAACATTTTAGCGGCTGATCATATGTTTTACATACAATACACGTTACATACAGTACAGACTACATACAGTGAGATCAGAGTAAAAAATTGTTGGCAGTCCTTGAACATGAAAGGATTCCGCAGAATCATAATGGAAAATGGCTTTCACCAGGATGCTCTGAAACGTTGCTGAAAGATATTTTTCGATGTTTAGATCAAAAGTGTGGATGGGCACAAAATCTCAAAAATTATAGTTTTTGAATTACAGCCGTTTGAAGTAGTCAATTTCTGCACTTGGTAGAACCTTATGGAAAATAGCTTTCGGCCAAAATACCTGAAAGTTAAATGATTGTCCTTAATGTGTAGATGAAAAGTATTAGCGAACACAAACGGCTGTAACTTGAAAACTATAATTTGTTGGATTTGTGCCTTTTAATACTTTTGCAGCCGTACTTATAGAGATATTTACACGCGTGTAACATATTAATTACCATTGTGTTACACGCGTGTAATTTCTCTATAAGTACGGCTGTAAATCTACACATTAGGTACTATCATTTACCAAAGTTTCAAGAATTTTGGCCGAGAGCTATTTCCCATAAGAAATCTGCGAATACAATTTAAAAATTATCAACTTCAAACAGCTGTAATTGGGGCGCGCCAAATGGCCTGCATTCTAGCGGAATTTAATAAAAATTGATTATGCGGTAGGATAATTATTATCAAATTGGAAAGTTTGAAGGTTATGTTACAACTAAAGCATGCGTCTCATTGGTTGCCTGTATAATCGCTTGCATATCGAAGTCATTTTGTTTACTTTTGCTGCTACAGCGCCATCTATATTTATTGGCGCGTCCCAATTCGAAAACTAGAATTTCTTGGACTTTCTGCCCATGGGCCGTATTCTTGAACTCATACGAACAAGTTTCGCATACGAGATGACGTAATTCTCTATTACCTTCTTACATTTGAGTGGCTAAGTTACAGCTTATGACGTAAAAATTACGTCATCTCGTATGCGAAACTTGTTCGTATGAGTTCAAGAATACAGGCCCAGGGCCCGTATTATAGAGTTCTGCATACAAGTTTCGCATACGAGATGGCGTAATTCTATATTACCTTCTAACATTTGATTGGCTAAGTTGCATCTTATGATGTAAAAATTACGTCATCTCGTATGTGAAACTTGTTCGTATAAGTTCAAGAATACGGGCCCAATCACACTTTTGATCTACACATCAAAAACATTCTTTCAACACATCTTTCAACAAAGTTGCAGAGCAATCTGGTGAAAGCCATTTTCCATAAGAATTCTGCGGGGTCCTTTAAATAAAACAACTGCAGAATAAATCTTAAATTATTAAATTATAATAAATACTCAAAATGTAATCTCTTGTTTTCAATGATAACATTAAATTTAATGTTGATTAATTATTTGAAAATCATAATAAAGAAGTATAACCTCAACAATGATGTCAAAATAAGCGACGTGCGGAACTACTTTATTCAGTGTAGATAATACAAAACTATTCCATTTATTTATATAGGGATTTTGATAGTATATTACATGTTGAGTTGGTAAAGGATATCTTTACAAGCCAAGCGATAATAAAATAAAATATTGCGAGGCTTGGAAACTTTACCAACGAAACATGTATGCTATTTTATCCACAATCATTAGACTTAAATAATCAAAATAAAAAATAATTTTAAATTTTAAAATAAATTTTCTATAACTGTCATAATTCCAATCAGCGCTATCTATCGATCAAAAGAAATTTTCAGTAAGGTTTTATTTTTCGCCGCTAGATGGCAATGTCTGAGCTCAGTATTTTAAAATTAGAAATTAATGAATTCTATCGTAATTATTATTTTATTTATTTTTGGGTAAGGAATCAGTATGGCGGAGCATCGTTCGTACCTCATGGCACCGATTGCTATGATCATTTGACCGACCCTACTAGAATTTAGCCGAATCTGGCGGAATTCCATCCCCAGTAGAGATTTCTAACGTGCCAAACATCGCATTGACACGGGACCTACAGTTTTACTTCATCTCCGAAAAGAAGGCATGTTTCTTAATTTTTGTCCGCTATGAAAAATTACCAGCTCGGCCGGTGATCGATCCTGCGACCCTTGGATTATGAAGCAAACATGAAAACCACTAATCCACCGAGGCTGGCACCATCGCAATTATTACATATAAAATAAGGAAAAATAAAAATAAAACTAATATTAAATAAAAAAGATGTTTTTAGCGTTAAATACATTTATGAAAACCTAAATTTAAATCGGATAAAACGTCCTGTTTTAAATTATTCACAAAAAAAAAGTTGGCTAAGACTTTACATGTCAGTTTTACAGACATGTAATAGTAATTTACGTTATAAGTCCTGGAAATGGAATTTTACAGTCGAGTAAGATGTTACGGACAAGGCGACGAAGGAGTCGAGTCCGGAACATCGAAACGAGACTGTATGACCATTTCCAGGACGTATGACGTAATGCGTTTTATTTCATACTGCAATTATTGGAATATTGATTTAATTTAAAAAAAATTATATAAAATAAATTTCCGAATGCAAAATATGGACATCTACGAAGAACGAGTTTCCATGGTAACTGATTACGTACTAAAACATTGTCCACTTGATTGATTGTATTTGCGTCCGGTAAAATTTTTTACAAGCATACTAGACCGTAATACTGGACTAAAAAGTTTGACGTAAAACTGACAAATGTGACACAGTATGAAATAAAGGAAATTGTTAACCACTTTGGTGTTGCTACAGCAATAGCTTACTTTCCAAAGTTTTTACATCATATGAAATGTACATATTGCAATATGATTGCCAATAAAAAGATTTATGCCAGTACGCGTTGCTAGACTACATTTCTAATTCTTCATATAAACAAAAGCAGTAAATTTACTGGGTCTTAACTTGACTTTGTGAGAACCAATCACAGTAGCGCTTTTTGCGGCAATAATTCGAATCACTCCTCCTATATTTGAGGCAAACTATAGTTAGTTAGATAAACAATTAAATAAAAATCTAAAAGTTATATTAGAAGCCTAAAAGTTAATAGGTGTTCTGGCTTTGACTCTTCCATCGCACCTTGTGTCAAATAGTTAGAAATCTGTTGTCGCTGTTGTAGGTTTTAAATCATGAAATACTTAGATGAAAAACAATAATAAAACAATAATACAAGTTATAAACTGTATAAAATTTGATGAAAATCGTAAGTATAGTTTTATGCCTGAACGTAAACAAAAAAAACATAACCTCACCATTTTGGTTGTTCTTTATTTTAAATTGAAAATTAATGTATTAAATGTATAATTTGTATTAACAGAAATTAATAATGAATGTGAAATTTACAAAAAACACGAATAAAAAACTTTTTTTAGTAATAAAAATACATACCAATGTCTTATTATTAATACTGGATTTTATTAAAATTTTTTCTCTTTTATGCGACCGTGTGGGGGGCCCTAATGATTATATTGCTCCGGGGCCCAATGCTATCTTGTTACGTTACTGGAACAGCCTTTAAATATCTGCTACAATGATCAAGAACTAGAGGCGCGGGCGGTAGTCAATCTTACTACAAAGGTAAATAGTTTAGAATTGTTCTCAAAATTTTTGAGTTTATGGAAATTACAACGTGTAACGGCCTACTGTTTGCGTTTCATAAATACTTGCAGACGTAAGATCAGAGGTGAACGAGCGGAAAACTAGCAGTCTATCTAAAGGAGTCCAAATAATTGGAAAGAGTTTCCTGCTACCTGTAAATCCGTTCTTAGATAGCGAAGGTATTTTGCACGTTGGTGGGCGCATTACACAATCAGAATTTAGTTATGATAAAAACATCTCATTACATTACCTCCTAGCCACAATCTAACTAAATTGATTATTAGAAACGAGCATATACGGCTTATGCACTGCGCCGCCAATTTGCTTTTATCGCCCTTAAGACAAAGGTATTGGCCAGTTTCAGCCATTCATAGAAAAGGTATAACGTTGAAATTCACAACCCATTGTTTGTTTGATGGTCACTGTTTAAAACCGAGCTTCTCCGTTGTTTGGTTGTCACTGGTTTTCCCTTTCCTCGATTTATCGCAAAGTCATACCTGCGCGGTTAAGCGCTCTTTCGATAGTGCCGTTGATAGAACAAAATGGCTGGTTTTGGTACTGGTAGTTGAATGGGCGAGATATATTAGGAAATTGGTTTTAAATATTAATTCGCTTTAGCGGAATAAATTTCGCATTCAACAGAATGATCGCTTGATTAGTTATATGCGATCAATCGTCAAATTGGACGGATTAAGTTCTGGTGCTAACCATTTTAGGTAAATTCTTTTCGTTAAAATCTCGTTGCGCTAAAATCTCAGAAATGTCTTTTTATTTTAGGTAATATTGTTTCCCTAGCCGTCACCTTGAGGGAATTGTATTGTAAAAGACCTTTCAGTTTATAGAAAGGTAAAAATCTTCAAATATTTAAAATTAATACAATATACAGGGTGATTTCTTTGTAGGTCTTTTTGTCGTTTGGGTTTTGTTGCTCGTTGTTCGTTTATTCTTGTTCCTGCCTCTCTGATCGTGGGTTCTTTAAAAGGTCCTTCCCCTTTGGGTCCGTACCTACATCAATACATGTACCGGGTCAGAACAAAACAACAGATATCGACAAACCCCTAAGCAAGGCTTTAAATAAAACAGCCGTGGGTCTTCGAATGGTGGGATGTTTGTCGAAACTTGTATGTATTCTGTGTCATTTTATTTGTGTTTATATATATTTACAATTTACAATGTGTGTACAATGTATTCATGCATGTTAATTTTAAGAGCAACGCGAGATCTCGAGTAGTGGAATTGTCTTAGGGTAGTTTTAAGTACAACCAACTGTGATACAAATCACCATTCACCGAATTTTTTTATTTAACATTTAAAATCTGCACAATAGTTACAATTAAAATAAAGCCCTACTTAGAAAGTTTACATTTCACTACGTGTGTTTTATTTATTTATTATTTATTTATTTGTATGATTTTAATATTGCTTTCCAGCTCGTCATTTGTAAGTATATATGTACGGTACGACCAAAATTGTGGAAGTTGCCCATATTTTAGTGGAAGATCTATTTCTTCGTTTGTCTGATAAGCTTGAAGCTTTAGTAATAAGCATTGTTTTTAAACGAAGTGGCGCTTGTTTTTTTTTTATCTTTTATATCTTGTATTACCCCGCCCCTCTCCGACTTATTGGGGTTAGCTGGCAAAAACTAAAGCAGTGTTATTTGGATCAAGCTGATACTTCCAGCACAGCTATATTTTGGGTAGGTTAGGTACGTTTTTAGATAAAAATAGCCTTTGTGTTTCTGTAGGTTATAAAGGGTCTTGTTAGTTAGTTACGTTTGGTATCTCGGCTGACAATGTAGCCTGCCTGCTGTATCCTTTAATTTATTTAAAATAACTAGTGGTTTTCTTTCCTTTTCACACAATCAAAATAAGATGCTGTATACGTCTACACGAAGGTGTTAGACTACAATAAACACACATAAAACCGTAACAATTACGTGATTGTAACTAGTAACAAAAACTTAATAGTTGCACCAGCAGTCGCTGGTACGTACGTAGCAAATGACTAAAAATGATGCTTATTTCCACCCTGTTTTAATTTGTATAATCGTTCTCATTTTTCGAATCTAATCGAGATCAATAAAGTTTTTATCCCTAGCAAAGTTGGCAGTTGTGAAGTTTACTTTATTTGAATCTCAATGTAAATTTATAGCAGCACTTTCATATTATACGCCCACGTCCATCAATCGTAATTCTACTAATAGCTGTAGAAATCTTGTCCCTAATAAAGTCCACACGTCCCAGATCCGTCTTAATGTTCTCTTCACTACGAAACGCTATTAATTTCTTGCGAAATTCTATAGATCCGCAATGGCTAGCTCCGTGTTACAATTTGGATGATAGCTAAACGGAAATATATTTGTTTACGAGACCGATTTTCTTTCAAAGTCGTGATCTTGCATACCAATACGCTGAAGCACCAAGATAAGATACAGTTCATGCATATAGTAAATAAAACTGTGAAACTCTTTATTACAATTGTTTGAATCTTAAGTTAATCGCTATTAGTTTATTATACAAAATTAGATCCAATATATTACTTACACTAACAAATTCAACTGAGACTTATAACAGAAGCATGTCAATTATTTCTTGACTTCTTGTGCAGAAGACACGTTGTAGTTGAAAACAACCACGTTATAAAGCAATTTCACAACCGTTTTTGACATTGAAAACCTTAATATTTCCACATGTCTAACCCAATCAAACCAAACAAGGAAATTCAGAAGCAAACCTATTAAAGTTAAACGGTTGTTTTGATCTACTTACACATATTCGATATGTTTGCAAATAGGTAATTAACATATAAATAACACATTTTGTTGAGGGTCATGAGATTTTCAGAATAGACTGAGTTTATAATGAAGATTTTCACATTTTCGCGAAGAGTTCTAAAAAAAGTTTGGTGTTTATTTAAAGTTATGAGGCTATTTACAGTCGTTAGATGTGACTTTTATTACGTTAAAACTGTTAAACAACATTCAGAACATTATCTTTGAGGGAAATCAAAACTTTTTTCAGTTTGCATCGTGATTTCAGAACCGAGGTGGGGAATATTAATTCAGTATCAAAGCTATCCAAGACAAACTCATCCTCGGTGGCCTGTGAATTAAAGAAACAAAAATCCGGTTACAGACCTGACAAAGAAGTCACTAATGTCTATAAAGCGGCCTACAGATGCGACGATATATAGTACTACATGTCGTACTACTCGTTAGAAATAAAGTATTATTTAGACACGTCGATCGCTGTTTTTCCTCTACACATAAACGACTTGCACTACGACCGACGGGTGGTACAGGTGATCGTTAAACCTCGCAGTCTTTAAATAAAACTTAACGAAATTGTAATTTAAATATTTTACCTGCCAGTTGTGAATGCTCTACACGTTGCAACCTGTCGTTCAATATACCGGTACTACGACAGATTTTATGGCAGTGTCATACTGCCATCCAACACGACCGTGATATTACTTTAGGTTGTACTGCAAAGCTGCACACGTTGCAATTATCGTTCAAACGGTCGAACCAACTGCAATTGTCCGACATGTTGTAGAGTCGGTCTGTGGGCCGTTTAACACTATAGCAGAAAACGTATAGGTTAGCGCTATTCTGTTTTAAACTTAAATTTTAATTTTAACAATATTTCCTAAATATTGCAAACAGTGGTAAAAATTATTTGTTTTTATCTTTATTTCAATATTTATTTATTTATTGTTTGAAAATGTGTAAGAATTTTAATAAATAAAGACAACGAATCACTTTTAGTACAGGATCCGTTATTGATGTCGTTGAGCACCGATCGAGTAACCGAATAAAATGTATTTTTTATTAAATAAAATATGTTAACAAAAGTAACGTAGATGAGTTGCCTAAATAAATTTGTTCAAGGATATTTTTAATTAAAAATTCAATATTTAATGTTTTTAAATACTTTCACCGATCTCGTAACCAAAAAAATTAACACTAATTGAAAGTGCAAACCCTATAGAAGACGCAAACATAGGGTTGCTTACCTTTTTCTGTTAAAGGCTATACAGTTGCCAAGTTTAAATAAGTGAATTGAAAGTGATACCTTCACCGATCGAGTAACCAAATAAATTATATGTCAAAATAAAGCTTATTTTTTTGCAAAACGATAGTGTAAGGTTGCTTGCAAAAAACCGTTCAAGAGTCACGGTTGCAAGGGTTTAAAATTTTTAAATCGAAGCGTGCAAGAGAGAGATAGACCCATTCTATTCAGTGCGATAGAGGGGGACGCAGAATGACAGCTGCTCACACTACGTCCGTCGTTTGACATTGTGCGAGAGAGAGGGTCTATGCGTACTGTCCAATGCGATAGAAAAGGACGGGGCATAGCAACTGGGCCCGCCTCTTGTGACGTATGACAGAGACTGCGCTTGCTCTGTGCGGTTGAGCGGTTAGTAAGCGGCAAGCGTTATGTTGGAGCACTGACAATATACTCCAAAATATTTTTCAGCTAAAGAAGACAGCAAACTATTTTTGAAAAAAATTAAATGTTTGACTTGAACTCCATACTACCATGCTGGATGTCACTGCAACAAAAAATTTTGCGTACAATTTATGTAAATTCCATGTGGCTCAATACAACTGAGCTAGATTGTGTAAAGCTGCAGTCTGAAAATTGCGGTTGGTTTTTTGTTAATTATTTAAAACCAATTGGATTGGTTGGAGACCAAACGCCTTTGAAAGTCGAAGACATAATGACAGTGGTTTATGACGAAAATGATGATGAATCTTCCGAATTGGATGATAGTTTTACAATTGAAGAATCAGATCCGGAATAATAATATTAACAATTTTTTGTTTTTTTGTAATTCATAAAATATATACAAATAGTTTATAAATTTTTTGTTTAATTTCATGTATATTATTCTCAAATGAATTACCTCAATTTCTTTTGTATCGATATTGTATAAAAAAATAAACTTTAATATAACACAATACCCTTATGAAATATTTTTTTGTTCATTTAAATTTTTAATTTTAATATTAATTTATTAAAAAAATTTTTCTTTCATTACAAATTTTTCAATTTAATATTAATTAATTTAAAAAAAAAATATCAAACATTTGCAAAAAAAATTTATGCGTCAAATTTTTGAAACAATGATGACACATTTATTTTATTTATATTTAGTCCTTCTTAAAAGAGATAAAAATTTTAAGATAAGTATATATCACTAACATGCTTTAAATGTTTAAAATAAATATTTACATTTTGATATTGTATACGGAACGTTTTTTTTAGCGCCAATACCTCTGTCACAAAAATTTGTATTTTTCTAATTTGTCATGCAAAGTCAATATGCTCAATATGATAAAAATACTCATATTTGGTTAGTTCAATACTGCAGTTATTACAATAAAAATAAAGAAAACACTATGACATAATTTTATTTTTGAATTAAATTATTATTTTTAAAAGTTTTAAATATTATACAAAATGTTTTTCAACAATAGTAAATTATTACTTCGGGAGACAAGTCGATTTTCTTCAAAAAAAACGTCTCAGGAATATTTTGGAGTATATTGTCAGTTGCTGCAACACAACGCTTGCCGTTTACTAACCACTCAACCGCACAGAGCAAGCGCACTCTCTGTCGTACGTCACAAGAGGCGGGCCCAGTTGCTATGCCCCGTCCTTTTCTATCGCACTTGGACAGTACGCATAGACCCTCTCTCTCGCACAATTTCAAACGACGGACGTAGTGTGAGCAGCTGTCATTCTGCGTCCCCCTCTATCGCACTGAATAGAATGGGTCTATCTCTCTTTCGCACGCTTCGATTTAAAAGTTTTAAACCCTTGTAACCCTGACTCTTGAACGGTTTTTTGCAAGCAACCTTATGCTATCGTTTTGCACAAACAATAAGCTTTATTTTGACATATAATTTATTTGGTTACTCGATCGGTGAAGGTATCACTTTCAATTCACTTATTTAAACTTGGCAACTGTATAGCCTTGAACAGAAAAAGGTAAGCAACCCTATGTTTGCGTCTTCTATAGGGTTTGCACTTTCAATTACTGTTAATATTTTGTGGTTACGAGATCGGTGAAAGTATTTAAAAAAATTAAATATTGAATTTTTAATTAAAAATATCCTTGAACAAATTTATTTAGGCAACTCATCTATGTTACTTTTGTTAACATATTGTATTTCATAAATAATACATTTTATTCGGCTACTCGATCGGTGCTCAACGACATCAATAACGGATCTTAGACTATTTGTGAACCTTCAAGTTTATTAAGAAGTAACTATAACATCAAAACAATGCAAATTACCACAATCATCCGAATTCAATAAGTGCTACCTCTAGAATGAGCTCGATTGCGTCAGCCTTCTCTGCTAACATTTTTTAACAACTTCAAAAACAATAATAATAAAACTTTATACTATTTTCACATTTCTTATTAGATCGTCTGACATCACTCGACCTAATAATTCTCGTAAACCATAAACTTATTATTTACAAGTATTCCGACTATACTAATCATATAAATAAGACTTTGACTTTGTTAAACAGAAGAACTTAAAGTTCCTAACAAATGTATATTTTAATTTGTGATTCAACTTACTTAATCGAATAAACAAACATTTTGAAATAACACACTCTTAAACAACAATTATGCCTTTTACACAAATTAACAAAAATATCTAAAGGTAGGCTTACATCCACCTAGACAAATCATTTAGTAGTCGAATTAAAGAAAAAAGACATGTTTAATGAGCTAACGTTTGTGTGTCCAAATGATGTCATGATGTCCAGTTTACTCCTAATCATTTTTAATACATAGTGTGTCCGACAGAAACTTCCACAACCTAAACTGTAATATTGCTTTCGCCATTAAAATCGAATTTAAGAGGCTGTCTTCGGGAAACTGCACAAATTTGGATACAGGAAAAATTGTAGATTCTCTAATTTACTTCAAGCTTTCAGGATGATTCTATAGCCAATAAAGGGCATATTGCCGAAGAAGGCATCTTTTATATTGATCGCCTGGGCGTACCAGGGCGGTAAAGTTCAAAATACTAACTTTGCGTAGAAGCATCGCCTACTCACACGATATAGCTCATTTTGACCTCATTCATTCCTATTGTGCGCAAAGTTATGTAAGGAAAACTAATAAAAAATGGAACCTCCTGGTGGTTTTAAGCGTTTCTTATGGATTCAGAATGCATTCCACCAGAAGCACATCTTTTCAGAATATAAGATAAATTTTAATTATAGATAAGTTATAGAATTGTTGCCTTATTCCGCACCTACCGTTACCTAAGCCCCCTCCCCGGATTTCCAAGATTCGCGCAATCCTCTTTGTCAAATTCGTTCTGGTTGTTCTTCCAATACGATTAATTAATCATTAAACAAATTAACTAGTGAAAAGTATGAACGTTGTTTATTTATTGAAAAAATTAAAAGTACAATTCGAATAATTATTAAAATTAATTGGAACAACAATATTTCTATTTCTAAAGCAATGCAACAACCGTAATTGAAAGCTTCTTCAATGTGTGTGAAAATTTATAAAAGAAGGGTACATGATAAGCCGCACTTTTGGGCCACACTCCATTAAAATACATGTAATTGCCTGGGCCACTGTAGAATTTACTGAAAAACGTCGTTCACCCGGCAAAGTGAATCCTTACTAGAGGACAGCTATCAAGAGCATTCTCTACACGCTGAAATATCCAGATCAGATACAAAGGTTGGGGGAGGGGGAGGTCAAATACCTCTGAACTGTCTCCTTGACCTGCCTAAGCTTTAATTTAAGTTTAATTTAGCCACTGCGAACGGACAGAAGAATTCTCCATACCCCGAACAATTCCGATTATATGAACGGGGGGGGGGAACTTTCGAAACTGCATTTTAACCTGCGAACGCTAATCCGTGATCAAATCCAGTAGACAAGAACCAGACAATCTCGGATCGTCGAACTATCTATACGATACGGAAAGTTAGGGCGAAAGGGGGGGAGGTAGGATTTATGTAGATTCACCAGTATTACAGCCCAACCACTCTACCGCAAATCTTTGAAAAGTCAGTCTTTTCAGTCGCAGCGTCATTAACTAACTTGAAATATCCAAGTTAGACGACGGGGGGGGGGGTTAAATTCCTTTGAAGCGTCTCTTTGACCTGTCTAAGCTTTAATTTAATTTAAGCTTAATTTAGTAACTGCGAACGGACAGAAGAATTCTCCATACGCCGAACAATACCGATTATATGACGGGGGGGGGAAGGAACTTTCGAAACTGCATTTTAACCTGCGAACGCTAATCCGTGATAAAATCCAGTAGACAAGAACCAGACAATCTCCGATCGTCAAACTATCTATACGATACGGAAAGTTAGGGCGAAAGGGGGGGAGGTAGGATTTATATAGATTTCCCAGTATTACAGACCAACCAATCTACCGCAAATCTTTGAAAGGTCAGACTTTCCAGTCGCAGCGTCATTAACTAACTTGAAATATCCAAGTTAGATGACGGGGGGGGGGGGGGTTAAATTCCTTTGAAGCGTCTGATTGACCTGTCTAAGCTTTAATTTAAGCTTAATTTAGTCACTGCGAACAGACAGAAGAATTCTCCATATGGCGAACAATACCGATTATATGACGGGGGGGGGAAGGAACTTTCGAAACTGCATTTTAACCTGCGAACGCTAATCCGTGATCAAATCCAGTAGACAAAAACCAGACAATCTCGGATCGTCGAACTATCTATACGATACGGAAAGTTAAGGTGAAAGGGGGGGAGGTAGGATTTATATAGATTTCCCAGTATTACAGACCAACCACTCTACCGCAAATCTTTGAAAGGTCAGTCTTTCCAGTCGCAGCGTCATTAACTAACTTGAAATATCTGAGATAGATGGCGGGGGGGGGGGTAGATTCCTTTGAAGAGTCTTTTTTACCTGTCTAAGCTTTAATTTAAGCTTAATTTAGTCACTGCGAACGGACAGAAAAATTCTCCATACGCCGAAAAATACCGATTATATGAACGGGGGGGGGGGGAACTTTCGAAACTGCATTTTAACCTGCGAACGCTAATCCGTGATCAAATCCAGTAGACAAGAACCAGGCAATCTTGGATCGTCGAACTATCTATACGATACGAAAAGTTAGGGCGAAAGGGGAGGAGGTAGGATTTATGTAAATTCCCCAGTATTACAGACCAACCACTCTACCGCAAATCTTTGAAAGGTCAGAATTTCCAGTCGCAGCGTCATTAACTAACTTGAAATATCCAAGTTAGATGACGGGGGGTGGGGTTAAATTCCTTTGAAGCGTCTGATTGACCTGTCTAAGCTTTAATTTAAGCTTAATTTAGTCACTGCGAACAGACAGAAGAATTCTCCATATGCCGAACAATACCGATTATATGACGGGGGGGGGGAAGGAACTTTCGAAACTGCATTTTAACCTGCGAACGCTAATCCGTGATCAAATCCAGTAGACAAGAACCAGACAATCTCGGATCGTCGAACTATGTATAAGATACGGAAAGTTAAGGTGAAAGGGGGGGAGGTAGGATTTATATAGATTTCCCAGTATTACAGACCAACCACTCTACCGCAATTCTTTGAAAGGTCAGTCTTTCCAGTCGCAGCGTCATTAACTAACTTGAAATATCCGAGTTAGATGGCGGGGGGGGGGGGTAGATTCCTTTGAAGCGTCTTTTTTACCTGTCTAAGCTTTAATTTAAGATTAATTTAGTCACTGCGAACGGACAGAAAAATTCTCCATACGCCGAAAAACACCGATTATATGAACGGAGGGGGGAGGGAACTTTCGAAACTGTCTTTTAACCTGCGAACGCTAATCCGTGATCAAATCCAGTAGACAAGAACCAGACAATCTCGGATCGTCGAACTATCTATACGATACGGAAAGTTAGGGTGAAAGGGGGGGAGGTAGGATTTATATAGATTTCCCAGTATTACAGACCAACCACTCTACCGCAAATCTTTGAAAGGTCAGTCTTTCCAGTCGCAGCGTCGTTAACTAACTTGAAATATCCGAGTTAGATGGCGGGGTGGGGTTAGATTCCTTTGAAGCGTCTCTTTGACCTGTCTAAGCTTTAATTTAAGCTTAATTTAGTCACTGCGAACGGACAGAAGAATTCTCCATACGCCGAACAATACCGATTATATGACGGGGGGGGGAGGGAACTATCGAAACTGCATTTTAACCTGCGAACGCTAATCCGTGATCAAATCCAGTAGACAAGGACCAGACAATCTCGGATCGTCGAACTAGCTATATGATACTGAAAGGTAGGTCGAAATGGGGGGAGGTAGGACTTATGTAGATTCCGTGTTTCGTATTGCAGGTCTCCTAGACCTGTTAGAGATAACATTCAATTGCAGCGTCATTAACCGACACGAGAATTCTCAGAGGTTGATATATCCAAGTCGGAGGGCAGAGGGGTTTTGATAGTTGGATCATATGGCAAGAAGAAATGAAAATATTAAAATTCCCTACCGCTTCTTTCCCGTGCGAGAGTAAACCTTGACCCAACGCTAATGACAGAAATATTCTCAAGACGCTGAAACAATTTGCACAGTGGGGAGGATTTTTGAAAAGTTTCCTAGGTCTGCTAGAGCGAACATTTAGTCTAGTACATTCGTCAAGATGGTTCTCGAAATTTTGAAATACTTGTTTCATATGACAAAGTGCGGGAAAATTAAAATTTTTTAAAGTCTCTTACACTTGCCAAAGTAAACTTTAGTCAAGGCAAACATACAGGAAGATCCTCGAATGGTTGAAATATTTGGATTGAAAATATTTGGGTGGTCTCTTTGGCCTGTCAAAGCAAACCTTTTGCCAAGGCTAATCAACAGGAGAGTTTGCGGGGCTCTGAAATGTTTGAATCATAATAAAGGTAGTGGGGTACAAGTTTTGATAAGCCATCTTGTCTGTTAAAGTAATCCTTTAGTTAGGACCTACTTGTAAGACAGTTCTCCAGATGCCAAAACGTTTAGATTATGGGGGAGGGTAGAATTAAGACGACGGGGTTTAGTTTTTTAAAGCCTTCTTACCCTGACAAAGTGAAGTTTTAGTCCGAGCAAATAGTTAGACAATAGTGTTCCCAAAAAGTCCACCCCGATCACTTGGGGGTGATTAAATGTTCCTGAAAACTCTATGGTTTTTCATATATGCACACCTGTTTCCTTGGACAGTCCATGGTCCTATGCTCTAACCTCCGACAACGGCAACATCCAAGTGGGGCATGAGTATAGTGTCGACCTGACAATGAATATAAAACTATCCTTGTTCGCCCTGTGAAGCTGGTGCGGATGTCAAAATATATGACAAATTAATATGAATTCGAATCAGACATTTGGCAGTAAGATGTTTCACATATATAATTTATATTAAATTCGGTTACGCTTTTGTTTTATCCAATAAAAAGTTATTTAGATCCCTACACTTAACTAAGAGCCATTTTCATAAGCAATAAAAAGTTCCTGGAACTTAAAGTGAGATTAGTAATAATAACAAAAGTACATGCATCTGTAAGCTATAGTTACCTTTTGTCATAACTGTATTTTAGATATTTAAGATATTTTAAAATGTATTATGAAAATGATTATATGTCCTTCAGAAACATACTTTAACTATATTTTACTTAAAAAAATACTTTAACTTTAACTTCTTAAATGTTACTTTTTATATACAGTGTGGGATTAAAGTATGGAATATTAAAAAAAAAGCGAACTCGTAATTTTGTTTTTTAAAAAAACACATTAATGTGTGCAATTCACCTTCCGACATTCATTTGTTTCTAAGTTATGACGTCATCACAAAAAAATTTAAATGACAATATAGATTTTTAGTAGTGGAATCCGATAGTGATTTCTCTTCCCTTTATGATCATGCAAATAAATCATAATGTTGCATAACAAAAATTCTGAGAAAAATCGATCTAATATATTGATATTGCGATGTTATGCAGCTATGCAAATAGAATGCCTTAATATTTTAATTTTATTATGAACTGCACTCGCTGTATCAGTGTTATCTCTCAGGGTCGCCTTTAATATTTTTTTTATTTGCCTTTACTAGATTTTTTCTTTGCAATGAGATTAAAATAAGTATAATCGAATTTCCAAGTATGGGTTCTTTTCCTTGGATAATTCAAAGTTTATTTAAAAAAATTATACTATAATGGAATTTCAAGTAACCTTTAACTATTGAGAAATTTCTTTAATGGGAAACTTTGCTTAACCTTGAAAACTAGTATTTTGACGTTTTGTCCATAACCACACATATGAATTTGAACAATTTCATAAGATGAGGTAAGTTTGATCAGTATTTTAGTTTTAAATAAATTAATTAAATTCTTTATTATTTTTAGGTTACGTGCATCATCTGCTTGAAACCCCTTTCAATAATAATGGTACGTTAATTTAACCTATAACTTAACTTATAAAATTGCACTTTACCCTTCTGGTAGGACACTAATACTCTGCTTTTTAATAACACTTTCACAAACCTTTTTAGTTATTTAATTGATCATGCTTCTCCCTTCTTGTAGCACGTTCTCAGGAACCTGTATGTCGCCTGCGCTCTCGCACTGCCCTGGATTCAGGAATCCGGTATAACTCCGGATACGAAGGATCGCCAGACAGCTAAAAATATCGTAGGACAAGAGTACCTGTTTGTCTTTACCTTTACTATTTAAGTAACTATTCTCTTCTTCTAGGATCAAAGTGAAACCTTGAGAAGATCCGAAGATTGTATCAGATTCGAACCTCTTTTGGTAGTGAGTATTTTTAAGTAGTTAAGTTTAAGTGAGTAAACTCTTTATTTTATTTGTTGGTTGAAATAAATAACACCTTTTACTGTATTTTAAACTGCTTTTTATCTTTATTTCACAATTTAAAAGAAATATTACATAGGTCATCAATTTTTATGCCTTTTTTTTCTTAACCACCTCTCTAGCCCCTCTCAAAAAAACCATTCTTATTACTTTCATCTTTTTTATTCTTCCTTTGTTTTATGATTTACAATCCAAAATTAACTTTTCTTAGATGATTATTTGGTGTTTCCAATTATTAGATATCTCTATGATAACCATGCCTTATTATTGATGGATGGTTGTCATGGATAAATTTTGGTTGATATTTCTAATGATTTGTTATGTTTTGACTATTGTGAAACATGCTAAAAACTATTTTACAACTTTTCCTTAAGTCTTATAACAATTTTCTTTTCAGGTTTTGAGCTTCAGATGTAATAACCTATTAACCCAAATACTTCTTTTATGTAACAACAATAAACTAAATAGATAAATCAAACTTGAACTCTGTTTTCATGAATTCTTTTATATGAACGTCAAACATCACATCTACCTCTTCTCTGTTCATCAAATAATTTTAAAACAATAATGAACTTTTATTAACTTGAACAACATCGACTTGAGTAAATAATTAAACTCGATCGAAATATCATTACAATATATTTATACCATAATATCAATAACATTAAATGTTCAAATCGATTTTTCTCAGAATTTTTGTTATGCAACCTTATGATTTATTTGCATGATCATAAAGGGAATAGAAATCACTATCGGATTTCACTATTAAATATCTATATTGTCATTTAAATTTTTTTGTGATGACGTCATAAGGGGCCATTCATTAATTACGTAAGGATGATTTTGGCCATTTTTTGATCCCCCCTGCCCCCATGTAAGGGCCCGTAAGATTTCTCTGACTCCCCCTCCCCCTTCTTACGTAAGATTTTATCTGGTTTTAGAAATGGATCCATTACATTAAAACTCATAATTTGAAGTAAATCAAAGATTTTTATTTTTTAGAAGATAATTTTGGTTATACCATTATATTATTATTAGATTTAGATTACGACTATATCATTATTAGATAATTATCTAGTCTTTGGAGAATCTACTTTATAAAGTATCTTACTTTATTAAGTAAGTTTTTAAATAATCGTTAACTAAGGAAACAAATCAGTCAAACAAACTACGAATAATTTTTTGCGTAAAATTAGGAACGACTAGATTTGCAATAATCTTAAAGAAAATAAATTAAAAAATGTGTGTGTCGTCGGACGGATACAGAGAGTAAAAAAGAGTGGGTCTGAAGCCGTTATTATTGGAACAGCATAGAAATTGCGCGCGATTTTCAAAATTGTGAAATGATGTTAGTTTGATTAAAATGATATACAATTGTAACTAATCATTCAGTGCTATTATTGCGTGATAATAAAAGGATTTTTTTCAAATAATAAAAATAAGATTAATATACAAAAAGTACGTAATATAATTTTTATTTCTAAGCTTCAAAATGTGTTAAAATAGACACATCAAAGATTTTAAAAACTTACTCAGCAATAAAAATTTTTAAAATAAAAATATGTATAAATAGAACTGTATATTAAAAAACATAGTTCTCATATTTGTTTTCCCGAAAGTTTTGCTCTCAAATATTCATCAAACTATGTTAAAAATCGCTTATTTCGACTTATACAATCTTACGTAAGAATGGCTTTGACCCCCCTCCCCCCGAGATAAGGGCATGTAGAGATTTTGAGAACCCCCCCTACCCCTCGGGGCCCTTACGTAATTAATGAATGGCCCCTAACTAATAACAAACATTTACAAAGTTCAGCTCGATTTTTCTCAGAATTGTTGTTATGCAATCTTATGATTTATTTATATAATCATAAAGGGAAGAAAAATCACTATCGGATTCCACTATTAAAAATCTATATTGTCATTTAAATTTTTTTGTGATGTCGTCATTACTTAGAAGCAAATGAAAGTTGGAAGGTGAATTGCACATATTAATGTGTATTTCTAAAAAACAAAATCGCCGTGTTTCAGTATTTTTTAAAAAATATTCCATACTTTAATCCCACCCTGTATAGTCCAGTCGTCAGGGAACCAAAAGTATCTGTTTTTGGTTCTTTAGTGTTAACAGCTATCTTATTGCACAAACCTACTCAAAATAGCGTGTAGAATAATATATGTACTAAATCGTAGTGACAGCAGAAAAGTTATTAACAATTTAAGGTGCGTACTACCGTTTTCGAGGCAGTTTTTCTTCCGTAGCTCATCAGGATAACTTAGTACGAAGAAATGTTTAGTATATGATTTGCTTATCATTTGCATAAGTATCTTATATTTAATTGGTTATGTTCCAATATGGCAAAGTTACCTGCTAATCTAATAACATTTCCCATTTTTGACAGTTCACAAGTACAAATGTGAATGATGCTCATAGATACATACTTTGACGTTCTCCATTACTGAAAAGTGTTATCTTCCAATTACCACTGAACTTCATCGGCAGTTCCCAGGTTTAACAGGATCAACAGCATTAAAAAGTTTATTTTTCTGTTTAATTTTAATGTTTAGTGTATTTTCTCGGATAAACACCAATGAACTTCACATCAACCTTAAACAACATGTTTTTGGTGCGTTAAAACTGAGCGACTAAATTTAAGTGGGTGAGTCCAAACGACTGAGTGAGTCCAGATGAGTAAGTCCAAGAGTTCAAGCGAATGAGTCCAAGAGAGCGATACCAAGTGAGTTAGCCCAGATAAATGAGTCTAGGTGTGTAAATACAAGGGAGTGAGTCCAAGCGAGTGAATCTAAATTGGTGAATCCAAATGAGTGAGTCCAAGAGAGTGAGCCTAAGAGAGTGAGCCCAAGTGAATAAGTCCAAGTGAGTGAGTCCTGGTGAGTGAGTCCAAGTGATTGAATCCAAATGAATGAGTTTAAGTAAATGAGTCCAGATGAGTAGGTGTAAATGAGTGAGTCCAGATGAGTGAGTTCAAGTGAATGAATCCATATGAGTCCAAATAAGTGAGTCTAAGAGAGTGAGTCCTGGTGAGTGAGTCCAAGTGAATGAGTCCAAGTGAGTGAGTCCAGGTGACAGAGTACAAGTGAATGTGTCTAAATGATTGAGTACAAGTGAGTGAGACTAAATGACTGACTTCAAGTGAGTGAGTCCAGGTGACTGAATCCAAATGACTGAGTCCAGGTGACTGAATCCAAATGACTGAGTTCAAGTGAGTGAATCCAAGTGAGTGAGTTCAAGCGAATGAGTCCAAGAGAGCGACACCAAGTGAGTTAGCCCAGATAAATGAGTCTAGGTGTGTAAACACAAGGGAGTGAATCCAAGCGAGTGAATCTAAATTGGTGAATCCAAATGAGTGAGTCCAAGAGAGTGAGCCTAAGAGAGTGAGCCCAAGTGAATAAGTCCAAGTGAGTGAGTCCTGGTGAGTGAGTCCAAGTGATTGAATCCAAATGAATGAGTTTAAGTAAATGAGTCCAGATGAGTAGGTGTAAATGAGTGAGTCCAGATGAGTGAGTTCAAGTGAATGAATCCATATGAGTCCAAATAAGTGAGTCTAAGAGAGTGAGTCCTGGTGAGTGAGTCCAAGTGAATGAGTCCAAGTGAGTGAGTCCAGGTGACAGAGTACAAGTGAATGTGTCTAAATGATTGAGTACAAGTGAGTGAGACTAAATGACTGACTTCAAGTGAGTGAGTCCAGGTGACTGAATCCAAATGACTGAGTCCAGGTGACTGAATCCAAATGACTGAGTTCAAGTGAGTGAATCCAAGTGAGTGAATTCAAGCGAATGAGTCCAAGAGAGCGACACCAAGTGAGTTAGCCCAGATAAATGAGTCTAGGTGTGTAAACACAAGGGAGTGAATCCAAGCGAGTGAATCTAAATTGGTGAATCCAAATGAGTGAGCCCAAGAGAGTGAGCCTAAGAGAGTGAGCCCAAGTGCATAAGTCCAAGTAAGTGAGTCCAGATGAGTGAGTTCAAGTGAATGAATCCATATGAGTCCAAATAAGTGAGTCTAAGAGAGTGAGTCCTGGTGAGTGAGTCCAAGTGAATGAGTTCAAGTGAGTGAGTCCAGGTGACAGAGTACAAGTGAATGTGTCCGACTGATTGAGTACAAGTGAATGAGACTAAATGACTGACTTCAAGTGAGTGAATCCAGATGGGTAAGTCCAAGTGAGTGAGTCCAGGTGACTGAATCCAAATGACTGAGTTCAAGTGAGTGAATCCAAGTAAGTGAGTTCAAGCGAATGAGTCCAAGAGAACGAAACCAAGTGAGTTAGCCCAGATAAATGAGTCTAGCTGTGTAAATACAAGAGAGTGAGTCCAAGCGAGTGAATCTAAATTGGTGAATCCAAATGAGTGATCCCAAGAGAGTGAGCCTAAGAGAGTGAGTCCAAGTGAATAAGTCCAAGTAAGTGAGTCCTGGTGAGTGAGTCCAACTGATTGAATCCAAATGGCTGAGTTAAAGTAAATGAGTCCAGATGAGTAGGTGTAAATGAGTGAGTCCAGATAAGTGAGTTTAAGTGAATGAATCCAAGTGAGTGAGTCCAGGTGACAGAGTACAAGTGAATGAGTCCAAGTGAGTGAGTTCAGGTGACAGAGTACAAGTGAATGTGTCCAAATGATTGAGTACAAGTGAGTGAGACTAAATACTGACTTCAAGTGTGTGAATCCAAATGAGTAACTCCAAGTGAGTGAGTCCAGGTGACTGAATCCAAATGACTGAGTTCAAGAGAGTGAGTCCAAGTGAGTGAGTTCAAATGAATGAGTCCAAGAGAGCGACACCAAGTGAGTTAGCCCAGATAAATGAGTCTAGGTGAGTCCAAGCGAGTGAATCTAAATGGGTGAATCCAAGGTGAATCCAAATGAGTGAGCCTAAGAGATTGAGCCCAAGTGAATAAGTCCAAGTGAGTGAGTCTTGGTGAGTGAGTCCAAGTGATTGAATCCAAATGACTTGAGTCCAGGTGACTGATGTGTGACTTTAAGCAATTGGGTTCAAGTGAATTATTCCAATTTTTTGAGTACTTGTGAGTGAGTCCAGTTGAGTGAGTCTAGATGAGTGAGTCCAAATGACTTAGTTTAAGTAAATTAGTCTCCACGAGTAAGCCGAAATGAGTGAACCCAAGTGAGTGAGTCCAAGCGAGCGAGCCCTGGTGCGTGAGTCCAGGTAAGTGAGTGAATCCAAATGACTGAGTTTAAGTGAGTGAGTTCAAGTGAGTGAGTTTAAGTGAGTGAGTTCAAGTGAGTGAGTCCAGGAGTTTGAGTTTAGGTGTGTGAGTCTAAGGGTGTGAGTCTAGGTGTGTGAGTCCAGGTGTGTGAGTCCAAATGACTGCGCTTAAGTACATGAGTAAGCCGAAATAAGTGAGGCCAAGTGAGTGAGTCCAAGCGAGCGAGCCCTGGTACGTGAGTCCAGGTAAGTGAGTCCAGCAGAGTCCAAGTGAATGAGTCCAGATGACTGAGTTTAAGTGAGTGAGTTCAAGTGAGTGAGTTTAAGTGGGTGAGTTCAAGTGAGTGAGTACTGGAGTGTAAGTTTAGGTGTGTGAGTCTAAGTGTGTGTGACTCCACATGCGTGAGAGTCCAAGTTTGTGAATCCAGGTGGCGCCTCCAGGTGTAGGAGTCCCAGTAAATGAGTCTAAGTAAATGAGACAAAATAACTGAGTTCAAGTCAATAATTCCAGATGAGTCCACGAAAGGTATTCGAAGTGAGTGAGTCCAGGTTATTGAGTCCAAGTAAATGAGTTAGTAAAGCAGATGAGTGTAAGTCCAAGTGAGTGTGTTCAGGTGTGTGAGTCCAAGAGAGTGGGTCCAAGTGAGTGAGTCTAAGGGAGTGAGTCCAAGTGAGTGAGTTCAGGTGAGTGAGTTTAAGCAACTGAGCCTAAGTGGGTAAGTCCAGGTGAGTGAATGAGTCCAAGCGAGTGAGTCCAGGTGACTGAGTCCAGGTGAGTGAGCCCAAGCGAGTGACGCCAAGTGAGTGACTCCAGGTGAGTGGTGTTAAGTGAGTTAGTTCAGGTGAGTAATTGAGTGAGTTCCAATTGAGTGCATCCAATTGAATTAATCCAAGTCCGTGAGTTGAAGTACAAGTAGTAAGTCCAAGTGAGTAAATCCAAGAGAGTGATTGCAAGAGATTAAGTCCAAGTGCGTGAATTCAAATGAGTAAATCAAAGTCAGTATCCAAGTCAGTCCAAGTTAGTGAATCCAAGAAAGTGAGTGAGTGCAAGAGAGTAAGTCCAAGTGCGTGAGTTCATGTGAGTGAATCCGAGTCAGTAAGTTCAAGTGAGTGAGTCCACGTGAGTGAGTCCAATTGCGTGAATTCAAGCGACTGAGTCCAAGTGAGTGAGTTCAAGCCAGTGTATCTACACGTGAACGAGTCAAGTTTATCTTACTCCATGCCAGGTTTAATAAAATTCTATTGCAGTTGTTCGTTCACACCGCCCCTCTTTGTTTCTGCAAATTGTCAGAGTAACCAAAAGCTTTTAAGGGACGATGGAAGATAACCTCCAAATAGAATTTCATGACACTTGGCACTGGCAATAGGAGTCATTTTAAAGCTAAATATCTTTAAGACACATAATCAGCGATTGGTGTAGTCAAACTTGAATTGAATACATTTTTGAGATTCTTATCGAATTCAAACTCTTCAATAATGAACTATCTTAATTAAAAGCTTCTTTGCTCTCTTATAGTATTAAAATGTCTAGTTAGTATGGGCTTTCTTACAGCCCATGACCACATTTCAATAGCTTCTCCTACACCTGACGTTCACGTAACAAGTGGTTTAGAAAACATGTTCTGGGCTGACATCAGATGGTAGAGGTTGCAAGCTGTGCCTGTGCAATGAGTCTTAGCTTTAGACCCATTAGGCAACATTTAAGCATACTACCACTTACTCATTATAGCGTCATTGGGATAAAAATACTTGAGCCTGTATAATATGCACTCATGTAGCTGCACTCATTCATATAAGTTATATTTGCTGCCGAACTGTGATAGGGATCAATTTTGTTTTTGCACTAAAATTGCTCAGATAGTTGGGTAATGCGTACACCAAATATCAGCATAATTAGTCCTTGTGCACTCAAGTTATTGATGCTTAACTCTTCAGACGTTCGATTTCCTATGTAAAACCATACAAAACAAGGGTTCACAAAAATCAAGATAATTCGAGATCCAGAATAGGGATCACTTTTTAATTGATATATGTTGAATAAAATGGTTCCTTCTATATCTGTTCCAAGTTTGAGAGCGCTACGACTTTGTGCACATGAGATACCGCGTGGCCAAATAATCCCAGTAATAGGGTACCCTTCTTTGCATTAAGGACTCTCTCGAATGCTGGCGAAGCGGTTTGTTTACCACATATACATGGGTTTACCTATAATATAAATTCGAGGGATAGTTATTATAGAAACCACAGTTTTTCCGAATTACTATTTATAATAGCGCTACATCGAAATAATATTATCAAAATAATTTAATAGCCGATACTTGGTATTACAGATTTTCGAAAATCTGAATTAGCAGATTTTCCAGACAACTTACTTTGTAGCGTCATTGTAAATATACTTACGCAAACTCTGAGGATAATTCTACAAGTCATTTCTTGTTAGAAGTAAAATCGCAATAATAAATCAACTATTGAACGGCGGCGCTATTGCCATGGCTGCTCTTTTCCCTTCTTTTTAGATTTCAAAACATTTTTTACAGGCATAAATATTAATTCTTGATTAATTAATATTAATTAATAACTCAACGTACTGTGTCATTAGTAATTGTAAAAAAACCATCAAAAAATAATTAATAATAAAAAAGAAATAGATAAAAAAGGATGATAAATGACATTCATTAAAGATGCAACTGACTAGAAGGCGCGTTGTATTTACGGTTTCAAAACTCCCGTTCTATTCTCTTCTCTGTTCTGATTTTTTTTTTAATAAAATATTTAATATATTTCAGAAATAAACAATTTTTTTATAGTTATATTGTTTATAAAAAGAAAAATCACAATTAAATACTAATAGGTACGCATAATCATATATTAAATATTTTAATTAAAAAAACTTACCTAAACCGGGAATAAACCCGAGGTTTTGTAATCGTAAATTCATCGCGTCTTCCAGTTGGCTAAGCTGTCTGTCGTGTCTTTTGCATCTTTAATGAATGCCATCTATCATATTTTTTCGTTTTGTATCTTAAACAAATAGTTTATTTTATAAATAATTTTTTTTTATAAATATAATATTTACAAAAGAGAATAATTACGTATGGAATAAATGGAGTCCCACAAAGTAGGGCTAGAAACACTAAACAAAAAAAAATAAATAGGTTCATAAAATTATCCCTTAATTCTTTAGTAATTTAAACCATGTATATTTAATTTATTAATTAATTTAAGTTATTCCTTTCATAAATATTATAATTATAAAAAGCTATTTATTTATGAAGCATATTAAATATTTTATTAAAAAGAAATTACCAGAACTGGGAATAGAACCAGGACTTTGTAATCGTAAATCCAGCGCGCTTTTTAGTTGGCCATATTGTCTGTTTATGTCGTTTGCTTCTTTAATGAATGTCATTCATCAATGTTTTTTGTTTGTTTTTATTATTAATTACTATTTGATGATTAATATTAAAAGTAATTCATTTACGCATGCTGTTTCTGGTATCACTGCCTGAAAAATCTCTACTTCTCGTTTTTCTAAATTTATCCCTCTCCAAGGACAATGTGATGTGTGTGGTCTCTAGTTCGAGAGGTTATAATTACCCTCTCGTTGTCCCTTTACCGTAATTTTATTTGTTAGTTTTTTTGTTATAAACAGTTGTTATAAACCCATTGTTATAACAACTGTTTTTTATAATTTGAAATCGAAGTTGGGTGTGAAGCGTTCATTATGAACATACCGCAAACCATACCTAACCTTACTTTAGTAATTTGGTGACAGATAACGCTTAAAACTTGACATTACAAAAGTAAGGTTAGTATATTTAGTTAGTCATCCTCTACTCCAGTAGGTATATTAATCTCATACCTATTATTATATTATTATTACATGGTATTGTTATCCGTTATCATTGTATGTTATTATTACTCTGTTCCGTTATTATCATTCAAAGAGATATTCGTATTATGTACTCTTAGTCCTATTATGTAATTATATAAGGTATTTTATTGTATATAATCCTCATATACTAGTACAATTATTTTCTGCATTTTTATTATGTATTCTTATTGCTTGTTATTATTACTATTATGATTATTTGTAAAATGTGACACCTCCGACTTTGAATTTAGTCACTCACTTTATTGTAATCACTGAAATATTCTTTTTATATTATAACTATATGCAGTCATATAAGACGATGTATAAACCTTATCTCGCTTGCAAGATAACGCTGGTAATATAAAACCTTATCTTAATGTTATTCTACTATATCTTAACGGTTGCATCTATTAGAATACTAATGTATGCTAATGTAGCCATTATAAAAACTTTATGGTAATATTATTCTAATTCCACTTAATATATGCTATGCGCGCGAATGTTATCGCCACGTGGGAATCCAGACAAAGGATTTGCATGGTATATAAACACCCCATTTTGTCAGATACTTCAGTTCGAGTTGCGACGAGTTCGGAAGCTTCGAAACTGGCATCCAGGGATGTTGTTTACCTAGCTTTCCGAACTTAACTTCGACACTCAGAAACCTTAGAAACTGACATCCAGGGATGTTGTTTATCAAGGTTTTCTGAGCACTATTATCAGTTTAATATTGAAACTGTATAGTGTTTAAGTTATTATGCAAGTGCATATTGTATAATTAACAACGAATAAACACTTATTGTACTTAACAGCAAACTGTTCATTCTGTAACTTGGACTCCGTCTTTTGTGTTTTTGAATAAAGATTAAAGAATTTGAATTTGAATAAAGAATTATTAAAAAAAAAACACTTTTTAACGTTGAGAAAAGTTAATTCGCTTTTAAATAGTAAACTCCGTGAGAGGACTGTTTAGAACAAACAACATGACGATAAGCTGGTTTTTATTTACTGCAACTTTTTAAGGAATTCTTGTATCCGAGTAAAAAGAGATAGTTATAATATAATATAATTAAGAAATACTCACAAATGTGTAACCTTCACTCTTATTTTACTGAAAATCTCTACAGGCGACGGACAGAGATATGAGTTAAATGAAAAGAGATTAGGATTGGTTTTTTGTGACGTCGCTGCGAGCAGCAAATAAGATTTTAATAGAAACATCGAATTTATTTTCGTCTTTTATGTCTTAAAAAATTTATTTAATAATTATATTAATATTATCAAAAAACAAATAAATGATTAATATTTAATTGAAAATATCTATTTATTCCGCATTGTTATGGTATAAAATAAAATGTTATAGAGCACCGCGAAGAATATGACACGCGCAACTTTAAATTACTTTTTGTACTATGTAGTACAAAAAGTAACTACTATTTATACAAAATAATTTGATAATAGTGTCATATTCGTGCAGTTGGTAAAAAAAGATTTTTATTTCATACTGTGTCGCATTTTCTTGACGATTCGAGTTATGGTGACGGTGACGATTTGAGTCCGGTAAATGGAATATAATAGTAGTGAATCCGGTGTTGCTATTTGGCAAACACGTCGATGCCAACTAAAATAAAAATTAAAACATTAACAGAACAAACTCTGTATAATGCGCTCCAAGCAGAAAGAAAGGAAAAATTAAAATTGGAACAAATAATTCAACAGTTGCAACAAAAAAGCAAATAGAATTAACAATTCTGCAAAAACAATTAGAGCAATTCCAACAATGGATAAAATGTAAACAATACATACCGGAAAACAGGCTTTGAATGAAAACAAGGTCATTAGAGAACAGCTGATGGAAGTTTAGATGCAACACCAGCCTGATGAATAATAAGCAGATAAAAGTTAATGTCATCTCTGATACCCAATACAGGGAATTAACCTCTCTAATAAACAACACTGATCTAAAATGGCATACATATAAAAAAAAATCAATAGAACTATATGAGTGATGTTAAGAAATTTACATCCTACATGTGTACCTACATACATTGGCAAGGAACTTAAAGAAAATGAATTTAAGATAGAACAAGTACTCCAGAAATTCAAGAAAGTAAAAGAAAAGAACTAAAAAAAAGCTTACTGGGCTACCACTATATATGTTGACCTTCCATAACTCGGAGGATATAAACAAAATATATAACATAAAGTATTTAAACCACATGAAGGTTAAAATAGAAGCGGTGTGAAGCAACAAACTCATGCCACAATGCAAAAGATGAAGAAATTCTGCAAGTGTACTCCTACCTGCTTAAAGTGTGCTGGCAATCATATGACAGCAAAATGCACTAAAAAAAAGAGATACCACTGCAAAATGCAGTAACTGCTCTGAGGCAGCAACAGAAACAAAGAAAACAGTCTCTCAGCCAAAAACGTTTTATTTCATGATACAGACACTTGATCGAGTCAATAAGAGACCGGATAAACTGGAAGCCGAAAACGTTGGCACTGCCTAAAAGAAGAAATAACAATGGCACCCTGAACAAACAAAATGAGTTATAGGTTTTCCTCAACACTCAGAATATAGACATTTGTCTCATATCGGAGACCCATATGACAACCTATTCTTATCTTAATATAAGAGGTTATAAAAGCTACCACACTATCCACCCTGATAATCAAATACATGGAAACAGCACGATCATCATAAGGGAATTCATTAACCACTTTGAAGAATGCCATTTACAATGCATAAACATGCAACTTACCATTGTGGGCTTCAAGTCCACTGGATCTAACAGTTTATATATCGTAGATCTCGAAGGACACGAACGTCCCTCGTCAACTATAGTTTGTGTTTTTTCCCTTGTTTTCTAGTAGACACATCCTCATTTCTAGCATTACTGTAAAATATGAAGGGTACAACGTATCCTCTAACCTTTTTCATAAATTTTTCACCGATTTTCTGTATTGATAAATTATTTCCACACATTCTTCTACTCATACGGAAGAATAGCGTTCATATTTTTTAAATGAATTTTCCGGTGTAGTTTTAAGTAAAGATCCATCACATTTCTTTTGCAACTCTTTGCACTTCAACCAGTCATAATCTATTTCGACTTTCCAGGATAGAATTATCCTTGACATTTGAATATGACAGTCTTCAAAGAAGATATTGAATGTTAAAAGTAATAAAGGTACAATTGGATTTTATTATTTTTATACAGGAACTCTAATTGGATTTAATGCTGAGTGCCACCTACCATTCATAATTGTGTTAAAGCACAAACGGCATTGATTTTCCTTATCTGATCTGGAAGTTATGTAATTTATGTAAATAAATTAAACTGTTGTCATAATTGGTTAATTAGATATACTTTTTAAATATACGCATTTTTACTAAGAGTTAACTATATTCGTACCTATGTACTACGCACGAAAATACATGAGTGGTTAAGCAAACAATCCTGTTGCAGACTACCCTCAAAGAGATACATATAATTTCATATTAGGGGGCCATTGTAAATTAACGTACTCCCTACTAGTCAATATGACCCCGATTAAAATCAATTAAAATGAGAATTTTTTTTCTTCCTATCCTGGATTCTGGAAATTTTGTATTTATTCTTTTCAGCAGTATAAAATAATTAATTAATAGATCGGAAAAAATACAAACATCAAGAGTGTGGAATAATTAAAATGTCATCATTGTGAAATAAATCACAATTAAAATCAAATTATTCGTTTTATTTAATTGTTTGTCTTAACTTGTCAAATTATTTATTTGTTTGACTATTTCACTCAATGTTATACGAACCAATAAAAATTTATCCTGTGAACGAAATTCTCTCTATTCCGGCGACTATTTTTTGTTTATAAAATTTTCCGAACTTGTTCTACCAATGAAAACGTGCAAATAAGCAACCTACCCTTTATTTCACCGACAATTTTTTTGCTATAGTAACGATCCTACAAAAATAGTATACACAAACTGTACGTTTCATTGAAATAAATGTTAAATATTTTTATTCTTTGTGTTGTCTATTCGCGAAATAGTCATAACGAATAACATACGTGGTAAAATTTTGTCTTGGCAAAATTTTCTTTTTGATTTACTCGTGTTTGTTGCCAATTCATCTCGTGACATTGATCAAAAACCACTCGACTGACGTCTCGTGGTTTTTAGTGACAATGTCACTCGAGAAATTGCTATGCAACAAACGCTCGTAACAATAAGAAAATTTTGCCGACAAAATTTTACCACTTATGGTATTATATATGATTAATTACGACTAGCAGCGTAGAATCATAAAGATTCAAAGTTAGTCGATTGTTGGAGTTTGGGATAGAGGGAGAAATAAACTTCATTTGTGTTATGTTCGTTTTGTTGAGTATAGTTTGTATGAAACTATAGTAGTGCTACAAATTGTGGTAGAAGGGGTTGAAGTTATTTAGTCAAGTTCTTTTTCACAAAATTAGGTAAACGTCGTATCATTATTTTAGGTAAATTGTTAGTTATTTTTATAATAATTTATCCATAAAAGGACAATTTATCGCATTTTCATTAGCAATATGTTTATTCAATCCACAAGGAATTTCTCACAAGGATGGGAATACGAAAAGTAAAACTGGTTAATTGACCGGTTGGTTGAATAACAATTCAACCGAAAACCTCAGAAATTCATAAATTTCGTGGTAAACAACAAACTTTCAATGAGTTGTGCAAGATGCGCCCAAGAGACAATTTTCCATTTGATCAGCAGCAGGCACGATTCACTCTTTTAATGTATCTAGGGATTTTTGTTGTTTAATTTTTGTTTTTCCAATTTTCGGATAATCCAGGCTATCTTTCAGAATTAAAGTTTAATGATATCGTTATCTTAACAATGTGCTATGTTGCATGTCTCTGGATATTAGGAGGAATGAAATCCAGTCCTACAGCAGCAATGAAAGCCTTTTTGAATTTTCCACCACTTGGCATAAAAATATTACAACTATTACAAAAACTGCACACACTGATACAAAAGGACTAGTGGAAGAATTGATATTAAATAGGAGAACAGACCACATGACCCTTAAATAGTTTTTTTTTAAAACTCTTGGAGATAATTATACCAGATCGAGAGGAATGGCAGCACAAGACCACCACAGGAAGTATTAGTCTGGTACGTAAACTGGTCTAGGGTTAAATCAGGGGCTGTGACTCCTCTGCACTGCTCACAACCAAGATTAGACATCAGCTAGCCTGTTGGTACTAGATCTGCATTCCACCTGTTTGCAAAAATTAAACATAATAATACAGTGTATTACAACCAGATTTATTATGTTGTAAAATCAGTGCACGGCTAGCTGCAGTGGAGATGGTTTTGATGTTCTTCAACATAAATTATAAAAAATAGCTCGGGACGCCAGGAAATTTAATAAAAACTAACCGAGGCACTGCTAACAGAGGTAGGAACCAATCCAAACTACTAAAGGTTCTCCACCATCCAAACAGTATAATAGCTTAAGATTGATTTCGTATAAATTGTAATAAAACACTTAATAAAATTTTATCAGAGAGTAGGTGAGTTGAATCAGATTAAGCAATCAAACAATTACAGACTTAGCAAAATTAACTCTGAATGTACTATTGATTACATAATTATCTAGGACAGCAAAGCTAGCATGATGCTATTTTATTCTTTTTTTTTCAGTGTAAATGCATAGGATAAAATAATAAAAAATAGCATCATATTAGCCTTGCTGTACTAGATCATTATGAAACCAATATTCTCGTATGTTAAAAAATTATAATAGTAAGAAAAATAATAAATGCATATAAATGTATGTTAGAACAAAAATAGAATATACTGGATAAAAATACAATATATTATCATTATATTTGATCATGGGAGAATTTACCCATTTAGCACAAGTTTAAAAAATCATTATTCAATAATGTCCGTTTTTGAAACTTTGACCTCACTTTTCGAGTATACCGGTAGACATAGAACTTTGGCGCAAGGATAAAAAAGTATTCTTTTGGTATCAGCTACAACATATCAAAATTGCAGAAAAATCTACAGAGGGCCAAATTAGACTTAAATAGTGCCATGTCCTTTATGATTGCCTTGACGTGCTTGTCAACCAATTCTAGACAAACAAATTTTCATTCACAGAGCGTCTGGTTTTTTGCATGTTTTTGCATGTGGTGCAGGTTTTAGCTACGAGTGAAGTTCCGAATTTTCGAGCGTTCTTTGTGTAAAATAATCAATTTTCATTGGCTTAATCAAGCCTTTTCTCCTTGGTCTATTTAAAAACTTACCCCTCTTAAAATCTCGTCTACTGTTAAAAATAATTTCTAAAAGAAGCAAGTCGAAGATAGACTCTGATACCGTCAGGAAGAGCTTGAAAATAGGATCCGCGCGAGACTCTTGTCGCGTGCAGAATTTTCGGACCGTTGTGATATACCTATCGAGGCCGGTTGTCGAGAACACTTACAGACTATTTTTGCGGTACTTCAGTTGACATTAACGTACAGTCGATATTGTGATTGCGGAAAATTTATTTTATCGGAAATTAAAGTCTAATCTAGTACAGTTTACCGATAATAATAATAAAGTGTAATCCGTTCTTCTAATGGCCGCATTTCAGGTTCGTAAAGAAAGGATACGATTAAAATACGAATGACCATTGTAGTCTAGTTGAACTTTTAACAAAAAGTGTTTCATAAAACATTGTCTGGATATAATTTAAAATCGGACAGCTTTAAAACCAAATAAATAAATAAAAAGAAACAGATCGTTTCTTCTACGATAATTTAAATAAGTAATTTCATCTAAGTTGTATGGTTGTATCAGTTATTTGAAAGAATAAATTCTATTAATGAATACCTCTCTGTACTACAGTGTTGTGAATTTTAATTCCCGTAGTTTTGGGTTATTAGTGTTTGCAGAATTTCATGAAGTTTTCCAGTTTCTACTGTTCAGCAACTGTTTATATCTGTGTTTGTAAAGGGCAATATTGTGTAAGTTTGTTTTGATCCAGTTTTGTGAATTAAACGATTTGAGCACGGTATTGTGAATTGTTGACTCTTTGAATTCTGTGAATATTGCGTAAGTTGTTTATTGTTTATGTACCGATTACTTTTGTCATTTTGTTGCATGAAAACGTTCCCATTTGCTAAGAGCTCTTATGCAGGGTATTGTGACTTTATTTAATGATTTTCTCAATGACTAGTTGTTATTTTTTTAATCTTTTGGTTCATGAATAAATATAATTTTTAAACCTAATTATACTGAATAATATTGACCCATATAATTATGAATGTCTTTATTTATATTTTATTCAACCTAACTTTGATATCACCGAATATGAGTAACAAGTTGAATTAAATTTATTAGATCTGATTCCAGTTTCTGGTTAATGGTATCAAGTCATTTATTTTAATTATTATTATTTATCGAACTTTCATAATCAGATGGCGCCCAAATATATAAATTTTCTTGTGTCTTTTAAAACCTTTATCTATCTTTTTGATAATTAGCAAACTGTGGAACCAATACCTACGACCTGAAATTTAAATTTGAAAAGATATCTCAAGCTGTGGAAATTTTGAGCACTACATATCGTAAGTATAAATATCTTGAAGATTTTAAATGTAATTTAGTCTGGGAAAATAACTTCTGTTTCAGCTTTTGTTAAGTAAGTTAACTAAGATGCATTTACGCTAAGATTATTAACATTTATAAATTATTACAGAAGTTCTAAACAGAGATCTAGATTAGACAGAAAAGGATGCCGAAAAACCAATTCAGCAATTTATGAAAGGGGCAGCGGATGAGAGGTCCAACAGGAGAAGTCTTTGAATATGTTTATGTTAAAAATATATTAAATATAATTTTTATATTTGTAATTACCTCAATTATAATAAATATTTTCATTTTATAAGCATATACCTCCATCATTTCTTTTATTACATTCATATACTATTTATTTCATACCGATATGCAATTAGCCAATCCTCCATTAGTAATTTTATTTGATAAAAATTTATATCCATCCTAAATAATATAAAAACAGATTGTTTTTTAATATGCACTTCATAAACGACCTAACAGAACTGAACAATTCACCGTTGTTAAATTTATTTCTATAATAATAGTTTCCGGTCCCGTCGCCCACATCTAAGCAGTTAAGTAGTTAACAATTGTTAACTTCTATAATTAAAGTGAAAATTTGAAGAAACAATCTGTTTTTATAATATTTAATATGAATATAAGATATGCCAAAGATATTTTGTATTGGACCTCCTGTGGATATCTTGTACAGGACATCCAAGGGATATTTTCCATATTATATACCAAAGATACCTTTTATTGAATGTCCTAAGGGTATCTTATAATGAAAGTCCTGAGGATATCTTGTATAGGATATCCAACGGATAATAATATCTTTCATCAGATATCCTGGAGATGTCTATTTTAGTCTCATTTTACCATCCCACGGATGTCCGTAAGATATCCAACTGCTTTTTGTAGGACATCCTTCGGATATTCGTAAAGCTGCTCCAGGATATCCGTAGGACATCCAGCAGATATTTTGGAGCCGTGTGGGTAGTTTCACGAAAATATTTAATCGGCAGATTTTATGAGTTTCTACAACTACCCAATTTAATAGTTGCCTAACCTAACTTTTAAAAATAAAATTAAAAAAAAAATCTTTATGAAAATAAATTTAGTTAATTAAGTCTAATATACACACAACAGCTCTTTAAGCGGATAAAGGATATGTGAAAATTCCGTTTTTCATAAAAAATAGATAATTTTTCTCATAACTTAACGATTTGGGGATCGTTTATGCATTTTTCTTAACTTAATAAAGTTTAGCTCATTTTTAATGTTAGAAATCATCTGGAACAGACAAAATATTTTGTATTGAAGGTGTATGCGAATGTATAGCAACTTACCTTGTTGAAATATTGTTGATACATAACATCCATGTTAATAAGATATATTTAATTTGCAGTCTTAATGAATTTTAAAATTTTAAAACAGTTTGCTAAATTGTTTCAGTGCAAATAAGTAGATTAACATTATATCCACAGAATTGCTACACTTTTTAATGTAAAGGTTGTATCTTGTCGATAGAATCACATAAAAACATGTTTGAAAAGCTGCGCTTTCCTAACCTTCATTTGAATTATGTAATTTGGCTTGTAAATTAAAGTTTTTGGCATCTAAAAACATTCAGATAATATTAGTAATGATTTAATGTTTAGATTTGTGGACAAAGGAATGTGTAAAAAGGTGTTTTCATGAGATTAAGTTATTTTTTAGTATTAAGGAAATATTGTTTCGCCGACATTAAAATTAAAGGCATAATCCTATTTTTTTACCTTTATGTTGTTTATCACTAATTCAGAATTTCATTTTCTATAAGTTAGTCTAATTAGCTTTTACGCTAATGAAAATATATAAATAATAAATGTGTTATGTAAATTTTGAAATCTCAAGATTCTTTTATTTTCCATAGTTTTTTTCGAAGAAGTAACTTACTTTCTAAAAAAGCATAAATAGGGAATCCAATTTTTTAACAAATGAAAAGTCGACCGTAACAATGCCGTATGTAACAAAAATAATTTGAACAGCAACACGAACTGACACGGCATACGCATGACAACGTTATTACACGGCATACTGAAAATTCACGCTTTCAAAACTGCCATTCCGGAAATCTGTTTAAGAATATTTTATATCTCTACGACACCAACACCTTTCAATAGGGGTATACTAACGTTGTTTTTACGTAAATACCGCATTTCAGCAAAATGTTACATACAACATTGTTACGGTTGACCCTTCAAATAAGTAGCAATTTGACATCAGAGAAACTAGCTGCTTCTAATATTGAAATTTGTAAGGTTAGATTTAAACTATGATTATAATATATACGGTTATGTGAAACGTTGAAATTTAGTAATTTTGTTAATTAAGTTTTTTTTAAGTATAAAGTTCTTCATCAAATTAGATATTGTTTTGATTAAACAATTAAAAATAATTTTCGTAATAATTAAAATTCATAAATTTTATTTAACCTTGTCAATGATAAATTAGTGGAAATATAACAAGGAAATATTGAAGTTTATACTTATCTATCTAATGAATAGAAGATACCTTATTAATAATACAACAGTAATTTGGGTTTAATCTATTCTTGCCTTAATAATAACCAATATTTGTTGTGGTTACAACAAAATGATATACAAATCTTATAGTAAGACCAAAAATGGATATTTCACCTCAAATTTTATGAAACAGGATCATTTCGCAAGTGGTGATATTAAATGACCATCAAGATCGCCCGATTTTATTGCCCTAGATTTATTTGGGGTCATTTGAAGGAACGGCATACGTCAATAAACCACGAATATGTAGTGCTCTAAAAAAAACTGTAATAATAGATGAAATTCGCAGCATTCCTCTAGAAACATTATGAAATGTTATAAGAATGTTGTTTTCAAAGCATTTATATTTTCTAAGTAAAAGAAAATCTCTTCCTATAAAATGCGTGTTTTTCTTTGTTGACGTCTGCATGTTATTATTTCGAAGAAGTTCGTTATAATAAGGGAAGAATATTGTGGTTTGAAAGTTTAAAAAATTCGATACTAACTGTACCCCTAATACCCTCAATATCATACAACTCTAATTGCCTTTTATATTTATTATACTGTTTTATGGTATATAATATTATATTTTATATTGCATTTACTGAATGACAAGTGGTTGTAAACAACGTTTGAAATACAAACTATAATAATTATTATTTACTTCTTGTATGTGGATATGATTCAAAAAAACGTAAAATAATTAATGAAACTCAACAGCCAAAATAAACTCTGTATTTACCAGTGGCGTGCGGTCCATGGAAGCAAGGGAAGCAATGCTTCCCTTGAGAATTTATTAAAAATAAAAACCAATGCTAACAAAATATTTTTACAAAATTATGGTTATCGTTTATTTAAATTTGTAATATTTAATCAACTTAAAGCTCAATATCAATTCCGTACAGCAAAAAGTATAATTATTTAGAGTACTATTTTAAATTAGGCTCATTAAACTTGCACGGAAAGGTAATACCGATTCAAATGTGTTACATACACTGCATATAAGCACTGCTTATAACTGCTCTTCTCTTAGCCTTGGCGTGAATCAGAGGGCGTGATTATATAGTAGACGATGATGTTAGCATTGCTTGGCCGCTATTTTTAGTGTGCTTCATGCCCAAATGTTTATTTATTATAATTTGGTTATTTGTTCGATTTAGTGTTTGTTAAATTTACTTAAGTAATGTAAATCTGCGAATGCGACTGTATTTTGTCGCATTTTATTATTTCAATTTATATACGTTGGATTTTTTTAAAGACAAATAATTCTATTTAGTTTGCCTGTATGCAAATTTAAAATTGCATTATCGTCACGACTGCAAATTCAACTACTTCGATGAAAGGCTCGAGTATTTTCGATACATCCGAATCGGTACAATTTCTTCGTGCAGTTTGTAAATTATTAATAACGAATTTTCCGCATACAGTTTTGGAGAGAAATTACAAATTATTAAGAAAGGCAGATCAAAACCAGAACTTTCAAATTTAACAACAAAGATTAAAACCTGCACCGGTATTTTGCTAAGAAAGGCCGGAAAATTGAGTTGCAGTATAAATACATAGTAGTAGTTTTTTTAAAATAAAGAATAATAGTCAACAAACTCCATAAGTATAAAGTAAAAGTTCTTCTTTGAAAAACTTTTAAGCTTAATAATTATAACACAGTTTTTTATTGTACCTAGCAGGGGCGGATCCAGAGAAGTATTTTGGGGGGGAATCTTTCGAAAAATAATTGTTTTAATAAATAATAATTAAACAAACATTATTTGTTTCTATTCTATGTAAACTTATTTCTAAATTGGGGGGGGGGGATTATTCCTTCCCCGTTAATTCGCGCCTGTACCTAGGTGTATTATAATTAAAATCGTGGTTGCTTCCCTAGCCTAAATTCTCACCGCATGCCACTGGTATTTACTGGGATACAGCATAATCAATTAAATGAAATACTTACGCAATAACTTTATGAATGGAGGAGCTGGTGGCGGTTTATTATCTTTCCCAGATAGAGGTCCCAATCTAAAATCCATTAAATATAGGAAGGACATGACTAGTGCGGAGTCAACAGATGTAAGAATTTCTCTCAAGCGACTTCGTAGAAATTCTATTGCCGGCAGCAGATATATTTCGAATAAGTCTTGAAATTCATTCCTAAATGGCACGGCGAGCTGCAACAAAAAAAAAAGAGAATGATTAATAAAATCTTACGGATGGTTACTAATGTTTAATTTTTTTGTACTACTGGCAAACTCATTCCAGGAAAATAAAACATTTCAGTTATTTTAGCTAGGTATAAAAGAATGTAAGGATCTTGTAACAGACGTGGATCGCTGATGTGAAATTCAGTCCAATAATTTCATAGAGAATGTAACAAGGACATCGAACGCGGCAGGTAGTTAGACATCGATAAGACAAACAAAAAAATCCCTATAACATTTTTTTCTTAGAAGCGTAGTTTTCGGAAAAAATGCAAATAAAGACGGGTATAATGTTTTACCACATACAGTAGTGTTTGTTATGTTCTTCAGACAAGATGTTTTATGGTTTGCTATGCTTACGTTGCAACCTGATCCTTTTACAATACAATTTTATGAGGTCAGTCAGTCAAATGATAATTCCCAGAACGCCGATGTTTAAGAAAAGGATATTGGTGTAGGTCAAGTCTTTGTAAAATTCGTACAATAAACCTGGACTTCTCATTATTAAAATGTTTAATTAGTGTAGTCAAAACCTTTGTTTGATTTCCTAATCACGTAAATTAATTAGATTGAAGGGAATTGTTATTAGTGTGTGGACCATTCGACTTTTTAAGAAAATTACATTAACGAATTCTAATATCTGCAATGCGATGTGGGAATTCCCCGAATCATATGACGAAAGCGTCATGTGATTCGGGGGATTCCCGTCACGTGATTAGGAAATCAAGTGTTCTCTAAAAAATCAGGTAAGATATTCTGTTATTAGTCCTTGTATTTATTTCAAGTTTTATGTTTTGTTATGTTTACGTTCCTGCAACATGATCCTGTTTATAACACAATTTTATGAGATCCGTTAACCAGATGACTTATTTTTCATTTCTTTTGTGTCATGCGTATGTCATTGCGTACTCCAGCGAGTTAATATTTATTCATTATTAAAGAGAAGTGTGACCTCATTATAAACAGGTGCCAGATAACGCCTCGCAACGGTGTGCCCACATATACTAAAGCGGAAGCAGCTGCACTATTCAGTGCACAACCCACGGCCACGTGTGCGCACAGCGAGCGCCCACATATGCTAAAGCGGAAGGAGCTGCAGTATTCGGAACTTTATCTAATGCATTCTACGAAATGCTAGAGGAAGCAAACACAACCAACGGCCACGTGTGCTCAACTAAAGGATTTTACGCCCACAGAAAGAGTATATAAAGACCAGAGCTTTGTGGGACAGATCAGTCTGAGTTACCACGGGCTTGGGATAGAAACTGATGACCAGGATCATTGTTTACCTTCCTTTAAGCCAAACTCACCCAGAAAGCCGTAGAAACTGGTAGCCAGGGTTACTGTTTACCTCGGTCTTTCTGAACATCATTATTACCAGTTTTAAGTTGAACTTGTATAATAGTATTTAAGTGAATGTGCAAGTGCATATTGTGTAATTTCACGACGAATAAATATTTTATTGTACTTAACAGTAAACTGTGTTCATTTTGTAACTTGGACTCCGTCTTTTGCGTTTTTAAAATAAAGTATCATTTTTAGAAACGCTTTTCCGCGTCAAGAAAAGTTAATTACCGTTTAGAGTTTCTTATGGTACGTCGTAATAATCTGGGATAGTTGCGCTTCATAAAATTGCATAAAAGCCTAAATTGCACTATCCTTGCTTGACCGCTCACAGGGCGTGTTTCGGCTTAGGGACGAGGCCAGTCGTTTCGGGTATCTATGTCCATCTCAAGCACGTGATTTGTGTGCAAATACGTACCTGTTTAAAACTGCATGCATGCAATTAAAAAAATTGATATTAATGTGATAAGGATTTAATATATTTGCGTTTTTTCATCACGTTTTACTCTTTATCGAAAAATTAATTAACAAAATTGTCAAATGTGGAAGTTTACAGTACCCGATATGAAAGGTCACGTTTAAATAAAATTAAATAAATTCCCGTTGGAAACAGATGGCTTGTAAAAATTAAATGCACAACTTTGTTTATTTATACGTGTTGTATGAATTACAATTAGTAATTTTTTGAGACGTGTATTTTAGTTTTAGTAAAGCAAAAACCACAATTTTATCTGCAATAGTTCAATGTAACACAAGTGGGCGCTTGAAAATGGTGGGTTTTGAGTAGAAAGGGAGCATAACATCACAGTGAAATGTAATCTCATCATGTTTGTCTGGCTTGAAACTTTCAAAGCTTGCAATTATAAACTTCGCAACGGGCTCTGGCTCAAGTAACTCGAGTAAATTTTTCGAACGAAATTTTTTGCCGAAGACGGATTTAAGCTTTGGATAATTACAAGGACTGTTTTATTACACCACTAGTTTCAAAACGCTGTTTCCAAACCATAAATTCGTATTTGACCACATGGCATATTTTTGACTGGCATGTAGTCAAACACAAAAACCATACAAGTCATGGGATGGAATCGCATATACGAAATGTATGGGTTAAATTCGTGCAGCACACACGCACTTAATATTGAAATGTTTTAGAATTAAGGCGGTTTGTTGTTTGTTAAATGATTATTATTTTACGTGCGATGAGCATCTGGTTCGATTATTACAAAAAATATTTTTGTAATAAATAATTAAGGTTTGCATTTAAATAAATTAACAACTAACATATATTAATTTATATAAAAATCAAAAACTTTAACACTAATTAATGTTAATTCCCATCAAAAAATGTTGTGCTGTTATATGACAAAAGTACATTTTTAAACATGATATTTTCCGAAATCAAAAAGAAGATGATCACTTACCTATCAAATGTATTAAAAAAATAATGTTAATTTATGATGCTTACCTTTATAATAAATCATCGTACATTGTTAATTATATCCATTTTTTTTAACTAAATTAGGAATTATATTAATAAAACTGAGAGTTTTCGTTTCGTAATAAAGGGTTTATTTTTAATTCCACCGCTGGATGTCAGTGTTATCATGTTTATGAGAGATTTTATTAATTGCAATTTCGAAATACTTTTAATTAAAGAAAGAGATTTCAGTAGACATTTCATTATGAACTCAATAATGATTTCTTTCGTTTTGATAAACACGTTTTAAAGAAATACAACGCTCGAAGCGCAAGTTGTTATATGTAATAAATCACAGCAAATTTAAACATTACGTCATTACCCGTTTCATAAGGCGGATGAGAACCAGGTTCACACGTCGGGGAGCCAGAACGCGGATCCTAGTCTGTGGTGGGTTTTAGGATTACGTTCAAAAGTAAAACTTTTATGAGTAATTGAAAAACTATTTTAGCACTAAAACGAATAAATGTGCAATAAAGAAGACAAAATGCATAACGGCTCTTTACCATCAGAGCATTTGGTGTAAATAATAGTGCTCAAAAATACTTGTTTGATTGTGAAGAGAATTTTCGATATTGGACTTAATTTAAGTGAAAAGTTCTCCAAATTAGATGCACTAGAGAGATTTGGGTACATTTAAGTGAAAAAATGAAGAAGAAAAGCAACTTTTACTAATTTACATATTTTAGTAAAAAGTATGTTTGTTTTCTTTATATAAAACGAACTGTTTGTTTTCAAATTTAGAAATATAATAGTGCTTAAGATGTTTATAAAAATAGTGATTCTTAAAATTCTAAATAATATTTACCGGCGGGAGCCTATTCAACCAGCAATTAAGAAACGGCTCCAATCCTAGAACTCCAGGCTCTAAATAAACCATACCGCATCTCGATACAGTAGCTGGGGATGCAACTGCGAGATCAGCAACTTCAAACATCATAGTTTGAGTGTCTCTCAACTTAATAATTTCGCCGCTACTCAAACACAATTTCTTATTGTCATCGAGTACGGTATTCATATTTTCGATCCATACAGCATCCACAGGACCGTCAAATACGTACCACCTCTTATCTTTGTCTGTTGCACTAACTCCTAGACGAACCAAGGATGGTAATATACCGTCGGTCCTGAAAAGTAAAAACCATTGAATAGATTGAAGGTTCAACAACTGTAGCAAAAAGTTATACATTTAGAATTAGTCCCAACTATATTTTGTTGCGGATTTTTTTCTTTTGTATTAGTATAATATTGACGGTGATAATTTTATCTTGGGTTTTCAGCAAAATAAATTAAAATCAATAATTGAAGTTGAATAAGTTCCTCATCTACCTAATTATTATTTCAGCTTCTTATATTTATACCTTATAATGTATTTTGAAGAAAGACTACTGTCGAAACACGTGTAAATAAATACAATGATCATTAATTTTAATTAATTCAATTTATTTTGCTGAAAACCCAAAATAAAAGTATGTATCATCTTTAATCTTAACAAAAACACGTTCTCTAAAGACCAACGCCGTCAGCGAAATTACATATTTAAATAGTTTTTATCATAAATCCAACGAATCAAGTCTATTCATTACAAGTTATTTATAGAATTTGTTTCTTTTCTTTTAAATTTCTGTTTCATAATATGTATTTGCTTTTATAAATAATTTAATGTCTTTTAATGTACTTAATGCATAAATATATAACCATAACAGAATTTACTCATATAATTGTTTTTTAATCCATAGTTTGCTTATGATTTATGTAGCTATGTATCTTGACTGCTTCTCGTTTCAATTAGATTACATTTACACTAGCGCATGCATGATGTAAAGGCGAAGTGTCGTTAACGTTTCATGAAGATTCGACACTTCTGACGTCATATTGTTTCAACTCTCAAGTGTCGCGACACGCGGGTAGTGTCGAAAACCCATTACTATTTATAACACATCAGTTTTATAAAGAGGTTCCTTTACTTAAGTAATTTAATGCAAATGTATTTAGAATGGGATCCTAAATTAAGTTAAAATGTGGAAATTTATAATGCAAGAGATTTCCGCTGACCATTAACTGCTGGCTTGCTTTATAAGATTAAGATGGATTGAATTGTACCAAACGATTTTTTAAAATTTATTCAATATTTAAAACTAATACTCATTGCAACTGTTTAAAACAACAAATTGTTGGTGTTCCATTTAGTAAAGTGAATCTTAGAAATCAAAGAATGACAAATAACAAAGAAATTAACGTACAAAGAAAAACAAATATTTTTCTTGTAGAGTTAAGCGGGGAAGTCAAGCTTCTGGTCAGTACGGAAGGTTGACGTCGTCGCAGCAGTAGTTACCTGTTATAGTTTGTACGCAGCAGCACGCCTTTAGTTGTTTTTTGTTTTATTTTAAAATTTTGTGAATGGTGCCATAAAACCGGTAAGTAAACCTCAGAAAATTTTTCTAAACCAAATTTGGTAAGAGTTTATTGAATCAAGTATTAATGATCAGATTTAAATATCATTATTGGGACAAATAAGGCTTCTAACCTAACTTTTGCCCCATGTAGCGTTTACTACGTTTACACGGGCTTTGTGATTTTTAGTTGCAATTATTCTCTCGTACTTTGGGGTAATATGCCAGAAAATACATGGGGTAATATGCCACACTACCATTTTATGAGGCATATTACCCCATGTATTTTCTTGACGTAATGGATCGAATACTTTATAGAATTTTTTATTATTCCAGATTAATACAATGCCACGTAATTATGTCCGAAGAAATCTAAGAGGGCAGTGGTCAGAAGAAGACCTTCAGAATGCAGTTAGGGATATCCTTACTGGTAGAGGGTCAGTTCGAGAAATAAGTCGAATTTATAAAGTTCCGGTGAGAACTTTAATGAGAAGAAAGGAATCAGGAAATTTCAATAAAGTTCCCCTAGGCCGGAAAAGCTGTCTTACTTTTGAACAAGAAACTAGTTTATCCAGATACATAGTAAACATGGCATCGCACGGTTTTGCTTTATCAGCTAATGTTATAAAAAAAATTGCGTATTCTTTTGCTATCCAACAAAATATTTCCCACACTGAGAGAAATACTTCATAAGAGCTTTGCACAATATTGTTAAACGGTGTTGGAGAAATTTATATTATAATTGTAGAATCGTATTGTCCAGCGTTGTGTAGGTTTTCGTTACTGAATTGTCTAACAGGAACGTACGACAATTATTTAACACAGTCAGATTTAGTTCTGCATTGTTTGGAACAATGTTGTAGAGGATAAGCTAGCATATTATGTTGAAGTATAATTGTAAAAAATGTTTAGAAAAATACAATATTTTGCTTGAATGAAATCATAATCCAGTGTTCAAACTGCTTGCTACTAATTATTGTGTTTCGCAAAGTTTATGGATGACATCTTATAGATGTCACCACTTGTAATTGTCGCTATTAATGTAAATTCGAGATTTATATATAAACAGGCGACAGCAAAAGGAAATTTTAGTGCTATACCTGTATAAACTATACATTGTATAGTTATATACATATTAGTTACATATATTTTAATATATGTAAAAATGTATATTTTATTTGAGATACCTAACCTTCTGTATAGAATATTTGTGCCAGAGTATTGCACAATTTGTATAAATGTGAACAAGTAATTGTGTTAAATACTATTAAGCAATTGTGGCACAACTAGCGCAACAATTGTACAATTTTGTATAAAATTGTATGCAACAACATTACCCATTCTGTTTTAATGAGTAACACAATTTGTTATGAAAACTTATAGACAACTATTCATTTGATTCTACAAAATTACTGTTGACTTCCACAAAATGTTATATTTGAGTTTATACACATCCTTACAAAAAATTGAAAACATTATTTAAAAAATCTTGACAAACTAAATGACACAATCTTGTTTTATAATTCTACACAAATTGTCCCTGTCACTTTTTTAAGACCAATTTGTTTTACAATACCACACAATTGTTGATGAAATTTAAATACATTTTTCTCTGTGCATACAAAAAAAGAAAAAAATGGCCTGACAGGACTGGTTTCTGTCATTTATGAAAAGACATCCTGGGCTGGCAGTACGTAAAGCTCAAGGACTGTCTACCGCCAGAGCTAAGGGATTGACAAGACAAGAATGTGCTAAATATTTCGAATTGGTCGGAAACGTTTTAAGAGAAAATAATTTGTTGAATACCCCACAGAAAATCTTCAACCTTGATGAATCAGGATTGCAGTTGAATAATAATCCCGGAAAAGTTGTGACAAATAAAGGCGCTAAGATGGTAAATTGTATTACGAGTGCTGAAAAAGGGGAAACAATTTCTGTTATTACCTGTGTAAACGCAGAGGGCAGTTTTCTACCACCTTGTTGCATATTTAAGGGAAAAAATAAGAAAAAACGAATTTGAAGATGGTCTACCACCCGGTGGTAAAGTTATTATGGGCGAGAAATCCGCCTACGTTGCATCTGACGTTTTTCTCCAATGGTTTCGAGAATTCTTTGTTCCGAGAAAAGGTGCCGGTAAGGTTTTACTGATTATGGATGGCCATTCTTCTCACTGTTCAAATGTCGAATTGTTAGATTATGCGGTAGCGAATGATGTGATTTTAGTTTGTTTGCCTAGTCACAGCACTCATTGGCTCCAACCGCTTGACCGGTCATTCTTCAAGCCCCTGAAAACCTATTGGTCCCAAACTTGTCAAAATTGGGTTCACAACAATCCGGGTCGGAAACTAGATCGATTACAGTTCGCCTCACTTTTAAATATTGCCTGGTGTAAGGCAGCAACTATTCAAAATGGGACATCCGGGTTTAGAACATGTGGGATTTTCCCGTTTAATCCCGAACAGATTCCTGATTATGCATTTGTCCTTGACGACGTAGCACAAGTTCCAGAAGATCTTCATCCAGAAGAAAACTTCGACGAGGAGCAAAATGAGAATGACAACTTTCCAAATGTCCACAGACAAGATGTTATTGCAGCTAACGATCGTGGAAACGGAAATCCTCAATTCTGCCGGTTCCTCGCATAGAACCAGGACCAAGTAACAATAGAGGTAATCGAAAACAACATGCTGAAGTACTAACTTCACCTGAAACAATTTCTTTCAAAAAAGCAAAGAAGGAAGAAAAAATAAAGAAATTAAAGCAAAAAGAAGAAAGATCAAAAAAGTCTAAAGACAATGCTCAGAATAAGAAACAAACAATGACAAAGAAATTCCAAAAGAAGCGAACTATTTTAATGCAAAAGAATCACAGCTCCAGTTCATCGGACACCGAAACAGATGTAGTAACGAAGGAAAGCGATGATTCAGAAATCGAGTGTGATAAGTCGGACACTTTTCGGACAAAAACGGTCCCAAGTGTGACTGTCTTGAATTTGTAAGATGTTTGCGATGGGTCCACGAAATCTGCACTCGATATGACAGATTTTGCGAAGATTGCACTGCTTTATCTAAGATAGCTAATAAGAAAACAACAGCTTGAACCATGTTATTTTCAGCCGTTATTATTATGTATTAAGAAGTTTTTTATGTTTATTTATTTTTTTATTGGAAATAAAAGCTTATTTTAGTAAACTTTTTTGAAAACACGGTAATTTCCAATTTTCAAATTATAAATTGATGTTGCCCTATTACCCAATGCTACATGCCATAATACCCATGGCTACGGGTAATATGGCAATAACGTATTATTCGACATTTCTGTTTGTAACATATTTGTTAGTGGGAATACGGCAAGGAGCATTTTACGTCACATATCGATATATACACGCTCTTAGATACCACCTTCTTCCTGCGGCTGGGTCGGTTACTTGTTAGAATGTGAGCCTTTGAAATTTGTGTTGCCATATTCCCCCGTTTTACTCTATATTTAATCATATTGAAAAAAGTACGATTGATGTCTATATTAATGTTGAAACAAAATAAATATTAGGCTTAAAATAAAGAGTTTGCTCTTTGATTTGCTGGTGATTTAAGAAAATGCTAGCCATTTTCATTATTAAAGTGTTTAACTTTATCAGCGAGAATAGTTAAGTGCTGAAGAAATCAGTGTCGGACTGGGCCGCCGGGCAACCGGGCAAATGCCCGGTGGGCCCCCTTGAAGACCGAAAAGTGGCCCCCCAAGACCTCAAGAGCAATTTGCAAAATTCAGATTTTATTAATTTTGACGAATAGCCAGGCATCGTGAATACAAGAATGTAACTGTCTGTTAAAAATTAAAATTAAATTAAAAGTTAAATAATTAGTAATAGTTGTTGAAATTGAATAAAACTTCATGGGATTCAGTCCTCAATTTATTTTTTTACAAATTCATTTAGACGTTTCGATAATGATTTGTTTTCTTTATCAAGATCTAGAATATACAAATTACAAAGAATTAGACAATTAGTTTTTCTTCTTGATTCGATATCTTTCTATAGTTAAATGTAATGCCATATGTACTTTACTGTTCTTTCGTGCACTTTTCTCTCCATCCTTTTCTATCTAATTCTCTGTCTGGCTCTTCTTTGATTGCCTCATTCCAGTTTTCCTTTTCAGTTCTCACCATCCATAGTTACTCCATATATTCTTCTGGTTACCAAACCATCTGAATTGTTCTTCTACTAACTTTTCATATATTGGTTTGATTTTGAATTGTTCTCTGATGGTTTTGTTCTTAATTCTGTCTCTTCTTGTTTTGTTTGCTACTGTCCTTAAAAATCGCATGTTCATGCATAGATTCTTGATTTATTCCTATTTGTTATTGTCCATATTTCATTGCTATATAGTATTCTCGATCTTGCTATTTTATTGATAACTTCTGTTTTTATATATTTTGGTACTTCTCTTTTACCCAGAATCGTTGTTTTCATTATCTTCTATACTTTCCCTGCTTTTCCCAGTTTTTCACTTATTTATTTGTCCATCTTACCATGTTCTTCTATTATTGATGCTAAATACTTATAGCTTTCGACTTTTTCAATTCTTTTTCCCTGTATTTTTACGTTATGTGTTTTCTTTATACTTTATATTATCATGTTCTTTGTTTTGTTCACGTTTATTTCCATACTATACGTTTGTAGTTTCTGGTTTAATACGTTTAAGTTAAATTGTAGGTTTTGTTCTGAATCAGCTAAAATCATCATGTCATCTGCGAACATGAAATTTGTCGATTTCACTTCCTGCATCTTCCAGTATCCTATTTTTAATTTTTTTCATCTTGTTTCTTATTTCTTTAATTAACTTATTCATCACTAACGCGAACAATAGGGGGCTGATGACACATCCCTGCTTCACTCCTTTGATTCTTTATTGTTTGTTCTTACTATATTTCTTATTTTGAACTTGCGACTTTTGACTCTTTTCTTGGTGTTTTTCATAATGTCCGGTCTGTTTTGTACTTAGGTATTTTATTTTATTATTTAATTCTTTTCACTTCTTTATTCCACGATTCCGTTATTTTTACATTTGTCTTTACTATTTTTAATGTCCCACGGCACTCTTTGGCCGATCCTAGCACATTTTCTTAAAATTATTCCCATTTCTCATCTATTCCTTTTTCTTCAAATAGTTCTTTCAATTTCTTACCTTCTGTTGCGTGGCATTTCTTTATAATTTATTCGTTTTTCAATTTATAACTCCTTATCTTTTCTTTTACTATTTTCCTTCTTTTGTCGCTTTGTATCTTTTTATGTTTTTAAAACTATTAGTTTGCAAATGGTTTAATTCTTTGTAATTTGTTTTTGCATATTTTATTGGGCAAAAATAAGACGGGAATGTTGTTGAATGTTAGCTGTGTTAATGAGATGATGATTGAATATAGACCGGGGTCATAAATACTGTGATAATATTCAATAGAAATTCTTAAAAATTGAATTGAATTTTATGAATGAAATAAAGTTAAATTCAACTTCTTTTTGATTTCTGTAAATCAAACTAAAAACTATAAACTAATAAATAAAGATCTTAGAAAACCGACAAAACAAAGTACTCAAATAATATAGAGAATACCAAACCACATTAAAAATTATTTAACATATGCTATTAATTTTCAGAATTTTTCATCTACAGGAACTTTGTCTGGAACAGCACTTTCCATAATGCACTACGTATCATTATTTCTGCTAAATCTTGATAATTTTGCAAAAATAACCGTAATATTTATTAAGTTATTGAAGCGATTTGACATATGTACAAGTTACTAACAAAAAAGTGGGGCCCCCACCCTTGTTTGCCCGGTTATTTTAACTTACCACTCGTGAGTCTGTAAATCAAATTCTCCATAAAGTTGACCCATAGTAATTGATTTTGGATTTAAAACGTAAGTGTGCACAGGTTGGAAAGGATAACCCCCAGGTGCAGGTTTTCCTTTAAGTGCGGTCATGGCATCCTTTAATACTTCATAACACTGAAAGAAAAAAAAATAGAGTTAAAATCGGAGGGGTTCAAAACAGGTGGAATATCCACAACGCAAGCGTATAGTTCGCCTGAAACTTCAAATAATAATCAGAGATTCTATCACAAATTTCAGTGCGCGTCGCGACGGTGTGCAGAATGGAAAGCATACCATTTGCTGACGCACATTTGGTGTGTAGCGCACTCATTCTGATGAAAATGTGTTTGTTTATTTTAAAGATCTACACATAAAACGACATAAAATATGAATAAACATAATGTAACACGTGGAATGAATTTATAAAATCGACTTTTAAATAATTTAAACAGTTTACAAGTTTGGACATTTAATTTAAAATGTTTTCCACTAAGTTAACAACAATGAAGAAACTTCTGTTTGTAGAAAATTCAACAAACTATAGTTACTCTGACTCGGAATATTATTATGACCAAGAACTTGAGGAATATTGTGCATCTTTTAACGTGTATCTACATAATTTACATATGTATTATATTCCTTTTATAATATCCGTAGGTTTAATAGGCAATTTATTGTCGTGCCTAGTGTTTCTAACAACACATCTACGAATGCGTAGTTCTAGTTATTACTTAGCAGCGTTGGCGATTGCAGACTTTGGTTTTCTAAGTGTCTTGTTAATTGTTCACTTCAGTTTTAAAGGCATTATTGAAATTTACAATATCAATGGATGGTGTCAAACATTTGTGTATATAAGCACCGTCTGCAGCACCCTAAGCGTATGGTTAATAGTCGCTTTCACCGTCGAAAGATTCATAGCGGTGCAATACCCGCTGCAGCGTCCTCACATCTGCACAGTGACAAGGGCTAAAATCATCGTTTCAATTCTGTGCGTAGTTGCTCTGGCATCCCAGGCTTATATATTTTGGATAGCAGGAATTATAAATACACTTCCAAACGGTGACCCTGAATGTGAAATGATTGAAGATTATCACGACTTCATGAAAGTCGTTAATTTTATCGATACGGTAGTGACACTAATAGGACCCGTCATTCTTATCGTCACCATGAACACTATGATCGCACGCAGTCTGTTGCTGTTCCGGAAGAGGTTCCAAAACGAATCATTGGACGAGTGTTTATGCAGCGCCCAGGAAGGAATAGAGCTACGTTCGCACACACAGGTGGGTAAATTAGGTTAAAATGTAAAAGATTATTTCATTCTACTTCGCTTTTGACCAATCGCAAGGCTTTATTTTTTGGATTACAGCGATAATTCGATAATTTTTTATTGTCCTTTTCGACTGTTTTTATCTTCGTGACAACGCTGAAAACTAGTGTCACATGTGTCCCATTTTTTACTTTCATGTCAAATACTAATCTTTATGTTAATAAGTAGATGCTTAAATAAACAACTGTATCATGAAATAATCTTACCGAATTACATGCTCGTGCTTCTGAAATTATCTGTTGTAATACTCAAGTTGATTAAAACGCAACACTCGTGTCATTTTTTGACAAATTTCCCTCCGTTGCACGTCGGGAAATTAAAACGTCAAAAAATGACACTCGTGGTTGCTAATCAACGTTCGTATTACAAATCGATAATTTCGAAGCACTCGTGTAATTACAAGTGATTATTTCATTCTACTTCGTTTTTGACCAATCGCAAGGCTTTATTTTTTGGATTACAGCGATAATTCGATAATTTTTTATTGTCCTTTTCGACTGTTTTTATCTTCGTGACAACGCTGAAAACTAGTGTCACATGTGTCCCATTTTTTACTTTCATGTCAAATACTAATCTTTATGTTAATAAGTAGATGCTTAAATAAACAACTGTATCATGAAATAATCTTACCGAATTACATGCTCGTGCTTCTGAAATTATCTGTTGTAATACTCAAGTTGATTAAAATTGATTGCGCATTTTTATTATGTTGATTCCGATGAAGGTAGCTCCCCGGGATCGCATTTTCGGACCTCGGGCCCATGGAGACTTTTGATCAGCATCGTTTTCTGGATAATATCCCGGAGTATGAAAGTTTTTAACCGAGGGCCAATTCCCGTATGTTCCGTGCGGGGTCCTTTCCCTCCGTTGCACGTCGGGAAATTAAAACGTCAAAAAATGACACTCGTGGTTGCTAATCAACGTTCGTATTACAAATCGATAATTTCGAAGCACTCGTGTAATTACAAGTGATAACTTTTAGAGTATTAATATAATAAGTGCGCTGAAAATTATCGAGAATTCTCGGGAACTATTCACAAATGCAAGTTACGCTGCTTAATTTCATGAGTGAAGATTTGCCAAAAATTATTTATAATTTTCAATGCACGAGTTATCTTTTATAAGGAAATATCACAAATCAATGTTGTTTGGTTCAAAAATAAAAATTCTTTTAAAAACTTAATAGTACATAGTCAAATAATTATCGGTAATTGTGCATATGTAATATCGATAATTTTTTGAGGCCAAAAAAAGTCTCAATGCATTTAGACGCTACGTTCAGACGCATCTCGATGTTTTCCAATGAGTCTCGGGCGCATTAAAACAGCTATAATAATAATTGTCGAAGATGTTGAGAAAACGTACATACACAACGAATACTCAATTGTCTTTGTGGTTAGAGGAACATGATAAAATTATATTAGCATTGCTACCAAAAAAGAAAAGAAAATTGGAGAAAGGTTGGTTTCCTTAAGTTTTCATGTATTCTTTGGTTTTTATAACCTGTGTGACCACTGTCGTATAGGGCACGACAATTAGACACGCATTCAATCAATTGTTCATCTTTTCCATTGGTAAAGCAAGATTTTGTTACCATTTCGATGCCAAGTCGTGTTGAAATATACTGTCAACTAATAACTAAAAAACAATCAGCTGTCTCTGAGACGCACGTCTGGACTGGTTTTGAAGCAGACGACTCCATGACGCATCCGTCAACCGCAATATATTTCGGCGGGTCAAATCTATAGGAAATCAAAACCATTGCTTTCCCTTCAATCATGCGTCCGACGCACGCGTCAGACGCAAACGTCAGACGCGTATAGAAATCCCACCTTAAGATGAAAATTGCAGTTTTCATCTGAATCAACTACGAGTATAATAAATATGACGGCCAAAATTACAAGAAAATTGGAACTAAGAGTGGCATTCGTGTCACAATTTAACAAATCTTATCAATCCTTGCAATAGAATCATTTAATTATCATGCATCTAGCAGATCTACCGGTTTAAATTAAAAAGGTTCAAGATTTTATATTACATAGACGAGTAACTGGCAATTACAACCAGTGGTGATTATTACTGCCATCACCACACTATCCCAGGTAGCATCATATACAGTGTGTCGCATTTAAGATGAATACACTTCTGTAGTTTCGTTATTTTAAGGAGTAAAAATTTGAATGTTGGCACAATGATACATATTCACGAGCTGCATTTTTTTAGGTACTCAACTTAAATGTGAACTGTAAACCCAGCTACCACGACCCTTCAAACAGGGACAATTCTCGATATTTCGCTTCGCGTTGGAGATACAAAAAAACGTTATTAGAAAAAGTTGTTTAGAATTCAATTTTGATCCTTAGTAGCAAGTTTCATGACAAAATTCGCATTTTTAATTTTTCAGTATGTTAGCGAAAAAATAATTCAAGCTCGGATACTCACCTCTCTTACATCACGTAGTTCAATAGGGTTTGGGTCATCCAGCGCTAGGTAGCGCTGGCTGTCTCGCCGAATACCAAGACACATGAATGAAAACACAATGCTTGTACTTAATAATTTAAGGATTGGCAAAAAACTAGAAAAAAACCACCACCTGCGAAATTTAATGCGGTTCAATCTGCTAACATAATTGCAAGTTTTTGTTAATTTAATGCACAGTAAAAACATGTAGACTTGAAACTTTCCCGCAAATTCCCAGTTACAAAACTGTTTCGCAGTAACGACACCGGATACCTGTCCCAAATGTTGAAATTGTAAGAATAACAACGCGACTACGATACCGTACTACAAAGCAATTTCCAAGAAGCAACACCTGACTTTTGTAACTGCTGACAATTTTCTCCATTTTCTCTCTCCAACAAAGTAATAATAATAATTACTACTACCCATTGCCTGGCGAACCAAACCCCATGAAGTTTTGTTTTACACATTTTGTTTTACAGCTAAGGAAAACTGCAGAAAACTTTAATCAGATCTGCCGGCATCGGCACCGAGATTCAATCCCGGTCCGCTTGGGTGAGTGACTAGCCCGCCAATCGCTACACTACCAAGGCTATTAAGTAATAAGATAACATGCTTATTTTTCATAAGCATCATCATGGGGAATTAAATTGTGTCAGCTGCATCAACTGAAGTGTCAAACCTTACACACCGAAAATTGCAAATCGGCCACATCTTAAATTCCAATCCCGCAGTGGTAATTAAATTATTATATTTAGTAATTCTGAACTTGTCTATCAAAATTTAGTTAACTTATTCTGGAACATAAACTTTTTAATATTAAATTTTATCATTGTAATGGAATACGTATATTTCATTACAAGAGATTTTCAATATTATATTAAAAATGAAATCTGTATATAAAAAATTATTCCGATAATAGTTATTTATACAAGTTGCAAACAATAAGTGTTTTTTTACTAGTCGTAGAAGTGGTGCGATTTTTTGAAAAGAGTGGAAAAAGTACTTCTTTTTCCAACAGGAAAAAAATAGTATATTAAAGAACGAGTTTCATAAGGCAACATTTATTGCACGAGTCCAAATTTAGAAAACGAGCGGCTTGCGGCGAGGTTTTGTAAAGGATGAGTGCAATAATGACTTATATTTAAAACGAATCTTTTTATGCTATTTTTTCTACACTCGAGGAAAAAAAACACACCACTTGAAAACGCACCAGAAATACCAAAATCTCAAACCGTCATAACTCGGCGGATCTTGGACGAAAAGGGATGCACCTTTGAGTACTAAAAAGTTTAAAGTGTCTAGTTTAAGGGCGTGCGAGCGAATGTTATGTAAAGGCCTTTCAGCCCCCCGCGACCGCCCGCAGAAAAAAAATGTTTTTGATTAAAAAAATGTCAAACTTTAACAGCTTGTACGGCGTACCAAAAAGATCGTGGACCCTATCGACCGCAAGTGCAATAAAGTTCAGTCCTTTTTCTGTCAAGTTTTCAAAACTTTGAGTGCCTACGATTTTTTGGCACAAAGTTATGAATTTTTGAAATTTACCCTGCATTTTGTCGGGTGTTTTTCCTCTTCTCCAGCGACATTACTATCGGTAGAGTTTGAATCTTTTCTTTTCCAAATTAAAAAAATTTTGAAAAATGTTTAATTAATAAAAACATTTTTTTATTAACGTTCATTTGTTTTAACGTGTAACCACCGACAATGTTACCCGATGTGCAAGTACCTAAACTAATGTTTTGATTTTTATTTTACTAATGTTGAAATTAATCAGTATCAGAAAGTTATTCGAAGCGTTACAATGCCACAATTAACGGGCATTCAACGTGTACGAATTGTTGCTCTTTTGGAGGTAGGAGTTAGCATGCGACACACACACATGATGTGTAAAATCCGACCGACAACCTCCTGATGGTGCACATCGGGTAACGCGGATGTCGGCGGTTACACGTTAAAAAAATTAAAGTTAATAAAAAAATGTTTTTATGAATTAAAAACATTTTTCAAAATTTTTGAATTTGGGGAAAAAATGTTCAAACTCAACCGGTAATAATATCGCTGGCAGAAGACGAAAGACTCCCGACAAAATGCAGGGTAAATTTCAAAAGTTCATAACTTCGCGACAAGTCATCGTAGGCACTCGAAGTTTTGAGAACTTTACAGAAAAAGGGCTAAACTTTATTGCCCTGGCGGTCGATTGGGTCCACGATATTTTTGGTACACCGTACAAGTTTGACATTTTTTGAATCAAAAACATTTTTTATTCTTTGGAGGATGGTGGGGAGCGGAAAAGCTTAAACGTAACATCCGCCCACACGCCCTTAAACTAGACACTTTAAACTTTTTAGCACTCAAAGGTTCATCCATTTTCGTCCAAAATCCGCAGAGTTATGACGGTTTGAAATTTCTGGTGCGTTTTCAAGTGGTACGTTTTTTCCTCGAGTGTATTTTGCGTCTTTATTCCCTTTTTAAATAAAAAAATCGCAATTTCAAAATTTAGGGGTTTTTGTGGTAGTTGACAACACTGAGGTGACATTTGAAAATTCATTGATTGGCACAGAAAATTGAGTGAAGTTTTGTCAATTTTCTGTTTTTTTCAATTATTTTTCAATGCTACCAACGCACTGTTTTGCACTGTACAACGCAATGAGCTATTAACGCACTGTTTTGGGTGCTTTAACAGCTTTATTATAGACGCAAAATAGAAAAACTTTGTTTTAATACTGTTATTGTTCATTAAAGTAGACGTTTCTATTACTAATACAAAAATGTACCGTTGCTATGCTACACCTTCGTTGCATGTGTTATGCGGCTTAAAAGTGAGTACTTTTTATCCTAGAAGAAAAAATAGCATGTGTTATACGGAATAAAAGCGACTTTGTTTGACTAGCATTTTTTGCAGTTGCTTAGCTACGCTGCGCTGCGCCTCGCAAATGCAAACATAAATGCTCGTCAAACAAAGTGTCATATAATAGCCTTGATAGTGTATTGTCTAGCGTGCTGGATTTGGTTATGGGTTGTAGCAATTAGTATTATATTATTATAATGCTAATACCACAATATACTATTTTCTGCGATCGGTAATGTAAGCACAGTAATGTAGTAAGTAGCTCGTTTTGTTCCTAAGAAAAAATAACACTTTCATAAATGTTATTTCAAACAATTTACGTTAAACTAAATAAAAATTTTTACTAAACATACACTATTTAATCAAATGTTAAAAACAAATTTTAAATTCATTCTTTTTTTTATTATAAACGAATTAATATTTGCCTGTAGCACAAAAATGTTATATTAAGAATTGTGAAAAACGATTCAATTTGCGAATTCAGTTTTAGAGGATATCGGCATGGTTAAAAAGTCATGAAAGTTTTGTGCACAGGTACATGTTGATGTTGGGCGTGATGCAGAGTACGGAGGATGATTATTATTTTTATTTTTCACTTGCATATTATTAGTTGGTTATACCTGCGATACGAACTACATAAACAGCTCCATAACAACCAGGGAATAATAAGCGGGCGTTATACAGCGTGGAAATAAATGATTTTCATCAAGTTCCCTTTGGAATTTTTTCACATGTAAATTTTTCTGTACCGCTCTACTCTTTTTGATTTAGTACTAAATTAGTTCTGTCAATAAATGAAATCAATCTGTCAAACAATTTATAGAATTTATTGAATTTATTTAATTTGAGGTTATGGTACTGCCTTCTCTATTTTCGTAGAGCGGCACGTCGTGCTTTTACATGGGGAATGCAATGGTAACTTGATGAAAATCATTTATTTCCACCCTGTAGTGTTCATAACGCCCGCTCATGGTTTACTTTACAATCGGAGCCGGCGTTACGTTCAATAGTGATTTGGATCATTAGGTCAGAACAAATAACACAACAGATAACGAATATTTGCACGTAGTTTCTGAGCGTGTGATCCACGAATTCTTTGGTGCCGACTTAAATGCCAGCAAAAATTTCTTAGCTATAATTAATTTATTTTTTAGATGACATTAATCCTATTAGGACTTTTTGTTTTTATGTTGGTTACAACAACAAAAAACATTTGAATTTAAATTGTCATTTCTGTTTGACTTTTGAAATTTAGTAAAAGTTGTTATCATTCGACAAACATAAAAATTCCTAGTTTTATAAATATATAAACAACGCTTTTGGCAACGCCAACAATTATAAATTTAAACTAATTTTCTACTTATAAGTACATATCTCGTGAAAAATAAAATCTTGTATGCACCACGAGCGTTACTAGATGATAATACCTATCGGGCGACTTCCATCCCTCAGCCCCTTCAGTGCCCTTCAGACCCTAGAGCTGGAACATCGTCGCCCTCCTGGCATTATCATCATTCTAACGTCATTGGTACATAAATAACTATGTAACTTTTTATGTTTAAGTTAGTTTTTAGTAATTTAGGTTTTAGTATTATCTATATAGTTATTTAAATTGCTAAGGGTTTTCATAAAATGCTTATTTCTGGAGTTCTAACTGGCCGATTTTACCAACTTTAGAAGCAATGGAAACCTTTCCGTCTATAGATTTACAAATAATTGTCAAAGTAGCATTTTTTACAGTCCTTTTATTTAATTATTTTGAAAAAGTTTCATTGTTTACAGTTTTTACGCGAATTAGAAATAAATGGTGCTGCTATTCTGTCGGTGATTTAATGAACGGTCGGCCTTCACCGCCGGCGGTTGCGATTGCGAGCGAAAATACATAAATATTAGCAACATTACACTATATGCTATGTGGCTATTTTATTATAATCGTCACATTTCTTTCTAACTACATACTATTTCCTTTATAATAATTTTCAATATGATCTTTTCCACAATAAAACCTATTGCTCGTGATGGTAATTGTTTCTTGCATAGTGTTTCTTTCTTTTTGTATCAAACTAAATTACATATACAACTTGTTTGTCCTCAAACTAGAATATATGCATTTAACATTGTATTGGACGTTTTTAGCGATTTCTGCTCGCAAAATTCAACTACAAGAAAGATAATGGTAACAATAGAAAGAGAAGTTTATTGCGCATCCAACTATGCTAATAATAATATTAAGAGTGCGATTTTGATTTTAAAATACTAATTTAAAAGTAAAGTTTTAATTTTAATACCAGACCTGTACCTTCTGTAAGTACTATTCAAAAATATGTCTAAAGGTTTGAACGATGTGCAAATATTTCTGTAGAATCAGAAGCTAGGGGTGGTAAGTAATAATATCGTTTATTGTTAAAATTGAATATTCAAAAATCGAATAATTATAACGCAGGAAATCGACGAATAGTTCACCGCACAGAAAAACATGTTTTGGCGATGGTAGATATGAACCCAACATATAGTGTAAAGCAAATTTCGCTTGAAGTAGGTCTATGAAATTCGCGCGTATGGAAGACACTAAAGAAGTACAAATATCATCCCTATTAAAGCACAGTGTCATCAAGAAACTTTTGCTGTTGACGAAGAAAGTAAGTGTGCATTCTGTAATGAATTGCGAGATCATACTAACAATCATCACCGCTTTCTGTCGTCCACTTGCTTCACAGATGAGTGCATTTTTACACGTAATGATGAACTAAATGTTTAAAATATGCCGAGGAAAACCCTAGGATTGATATTTCTACGAGAACGTAGTACACTCAAAAAATTAATATCTGGACTAGAATTTTTGCTTACACAATTATCGATTCATTTGAAATCGAAGGAAATTTAAATTCAGAAACGTATTTGGACTTGACCTGCATTGGATAAAGTTGCAAGAGAAAATCAAGACATCTGGTTTCAACAAGACGGCTGTCCCGTGCATTTCGGCTAGCAGTTTTTAATTTTTTTAATCTTACATTTCCAAATCGTTGGATTGGTAGAGGTGGTTCTATAAATTGACCAGCAAGATCTCCTGATTTCCCTGATTTCCTGATTTAGCAGCTTGCGACTTTTTCTTGTGGGGCCACTTTCAAAGCAAAATTTACAAACAACGCCACCCAGATATTAATTCTTTGAGAGATGCAATAGTTGCTGAGTGCGCTTTAATCAGTGCGAAGCAGTTGGCCAAAGTAAAAAATTCTTTTTACAACATGTTGGGGTATTGCTTACATCAAAATTGGGGGTTATGCGAATATTCATTGTAATGTATTGTTGTTATATTAGTTGTTGCTATTATTATTATTACTAGTAGAGAATTCTCCTATCTATTAGATGATGGAAGTAAGTTTAATTATATTCTGTGGCCGATGCTTTTTTTTTTAACTTTATTTATTGAATATAATAAAACACATTTATATATTTCGTTTGCAGTCGTAGAATATATTTTATTAATTTTTAATTAGTAGAAAACTATCTTGTTAACATTAATGATACAAATGTATTAATATTACTTTGTCTGTAATTATTTTAACGAAGTTTTAAGATGAGCTTAAAATAATTAAATTTGAATTAACACACTTAACAGAACAATTTTAAAATTCACATTTAAATGACATTAAGCAAAATAATTAATTAAAACTCGAATGAGCCTTTATGTTTTACTAGCAGGACAATTTTAAAATCCACACCTAGTTTTAATACTCACATTTATAAAGACTTGTGTGTTGAATGAATATTTATAAAGACTTGTGAGTTGGATGATGATTTATAAAGACTAAAGACTTAATATTAAAACAGAGTTATTTATACCTTATCTGCCTACACAGTTTTCATGGTCATGAGAGAATAAATGCTAAAGAACTTTTTCATAGAGATAACGTCCATTTATCAGAAAGCTGGTAATTTGATATCGTGAGTTTTATTATCTTAAGCAATTCTCATGTAACATGATCTTATCTATAGTGCGATTCTACGTACGTTACTAGTAAACGTTATTTCCGTGGTTTGAATAATAACTGTAATAAAATAAATGTTGCAATCAGTTGCAAATGCCTATTATTTATTGCAACACACTTGTTTACCTAGATTATTAGGAAGTTAACAATGACGGTTTCAAACGTCACAATTGAATAACGCTTATTTAAACTGTTCATTACTTTAATTGCTGGGTTCGGTATTTTAACACTTTTTGCTCTGAAAGCTTTATTGCTATAGTTACAATTATTTACAACAATGGATACTTTAAGAATGGACACCCGGTATAAATAAACATTCTTTAATGAAATCAGATCTCAAATTGTCGAAGAAGTGATACCCAATTGGGATCAATACTCAACTTTTAATGTAGGCAACCCTACTTATAAACTACCAATAGAAAATTCTTTGGATTATAGAAATCTTACATTCATGTAAAATGATTGGGAACATGCAGACAAGGTGGAGATCGCAGCAACGTAAAAAGCAAAGCTAAAAGTTTTTTAAGATCTCATCTTTAGGAAACCTGAATACTAAAAAATTACTATTTATAAAATTATATCTAAAGATATGCGAGTGTTCTGGTGAAAATTTCCGTCCGAAAATAAAAGAGATAACGAAACGATGTAAACAGCGTCGTCAGTAGCAACAAGAAGCCCAATTTGAACAGCGACTACTAATAATTTTTTTTTAATTTAAGCTTCTCTCGCTTCAACTGTGAAATCTTAAACGATGCCACAAGGCACGGTGCCACTTGTGGCATATTATTGGAAATGTTATTAAGCTCGTTTTATTTCAAAATAAATACTATCCGTATTAAGGCGCTAGTACCGCTTTAAATAGGTTATGTTCATTTCAAATTTGTCCATAATGTTACTCAAAATGTGGTAAGTTTGTAAGTTTTTGCAATCTCCCACACTTAATGTTGCTTATTTCAAGTTTTATACCTAATGACCTTTTAAAATGTCATCTAAGGCACCGGTTAAAGCTTTCGAAGTTTAATTATGATTTTTTAAATTATAGGAATTTTACTTAAGTTAGGCGATTTCAAACAAGTTTTACACTTTACGGTCTTGAAAACTTATCATCCAGAAGAGTAACCAATTCTTATCAATTAGCTATTGCTTTCTGATCAGTTGAATCTGCATAATTAAAAGGCCGTTGTGAATAAGAATTAAGTAGTAGTTATAAACGGTGAAACAGCATCCTCCTTTGATTTTAGTAAATTGCAGAACCCTCTTAAACATTGACTTCAATATATGTATAGTATAAAAAGTAACGATTAAACAATATTAAACAGGAAATAGATTAAATACAATATAATGATTTGTTGTAAACTGGGCTTGTACTGTAATAGCAATAATTTAAAGCCCTCACCCTTACGATACGATGCCACCTTGCGAGCTTAATAATTGCTAAGGAATTATTTTCTGTTGTATAACGTTTGTTTCATATATGAAAACTCACTCTGTTTATTTGAATGACAACATGAGTTAGCACAACTGCAGATTTTTGAATCACACTAATATCCACGCGATCATAGCAATTCATACACATCTCTAAAAACTTAACGTTTTTGGTCCAAGTTGTTAGTCCTGTGAGAAAAATGTTTGGGAGAAGTATATTTGAATCTACTAAAAAATTACACTGACTCCCTAATAACGTAAATTGTAGAAAGCGAAAGCGGCAGGCGAGATTTTGTTAAACGGCCGGCAAGGTCTCCTGACCATAATTTATTGAACTTATTTTTTATGGGAGCATTTAAAATCCAGTTCTTAAAACACCACCCGCTGAACTTCTGCGACATCGTATCGCAGAAAAATTTTGTAATTTTGAGTATCACATGAATATGATGCTTTTGTCTGGGGCAGTTCCTCCAAATTCATTCCCTGGGATATTTTAACTTATCCACGTATAGCCGCAAGTGGAACGTTCTGCGTATGGATTAATTATATTACAGACGTGTAAACGCTTGCATTCCGTTATGAATTTACTTGAATGAATGAATCTACGTGTAGACTATTGTTAATTATTATTAAAGGAGAGTTTATTTCTGAATTTACCCACCTAAATAATATGTACACGAAAGATGATTAACTGCCAAAAAGAGAACTTCCCAGGTAAAAGTAGTAGGATTTTCGGTTCACCCCTACAATAAAGTTGTGTTCTTACGTCGTGTAGTCGTGTCTTCACTTTAGCTCATTGTAAAATAAAATACTTCTATTTCCACTTTCTATATAAATGACAATTTACAGGCATTTATGTAAACTAAGTAAATGAGTAGTTAAAACTACAGACCTGTAAAAGTTTACGGGCTCCTAAAAGAGACCTGTAAAATTTGACAATGCTCATCAACAAAAATCTATGAAAACTACTTTGTTGCTTAACAAGAAACAATGACAACGCCTAAATAGCTATAAATTGAGCTACCGCCTTTGATTACAAAATGTCTTTTTATAAAAAAAAAATATAAAAAAATGCTGGTGAAGGTGGAAATAAAACTTTGTACGCGACACGCTTTGCAATTAATCTTTATAGGGCTCACTGGATTAAGGAGGCTCGCTCCTTCGTCGCTCGCTCCACAAACTTTCCAGCTCACCCGTAAAGATTAATTCACAACGCTTGGCACGTAAATAACTATTTAAGTCTGTAAATAAGTTTTAGAAGACTGAATTTTAGTCAATTAATTAAATGGCAAACTAGAAATGAAGAATTCAAAATGGATGCTGTCTCCTCGTTTTGGTATATTTGATGTAATGTGTGTCGTAAAGGTTTGCGGCTTCGCTGAATACAAATTTTTTTTAACTTAGTATATAATAAAAAATTGATAGTTTCATTCCTTACTACTAGTACTAGTTCATTAAATTCATCTCTGTGGTTTCCCTGTGGTAAACTTGCGTAAGTTCAACAAAAGATAAATAAAATGACAAGAATTTAATATATTTTTAAAATATATTTTTCTATCTTGCGCCTATAATAAAGCTGTTAAAGCACCTAACAGTGCGTTAATAGCTCATTTGAGTGCTTTAATAGCCCAACTTTTCCAAAGTTGGTAGCATTGAAAAAAAATAATTGAATAAAATAAGAAAATTGACAAAAACTTCACTCTAAGAATTTGAGATTTTCAAATGTCACATCAGTGTTGTCAACTACCACAAAAATCCCTGAATTTTGAAATTGCAATTTTTTTTATTTAAAAGGGGGATAAAAGGCGTAAAATAGAAAAGAAATCGCATAAAAAACTCGTTTCATAAGTCATTATAGCACTCGTTCATTAGAAAACTCGCCGCAAGCGGCTCGTTTTTTGAACACTATATGCTATGTAACAGTAAAATTAATCTTTATCTTTTGAATTTGTAAGTAAATTAAAATACAAAAACGTGGTATCTTAGTTACTACTACTAGTATAAAATTTTAAAAATTATTAATTGGCAATTATAAAGTCCGTATAATAATAGTCAAATAATAATTTTATATATGTAAGTAAACTTTAATTGCATTATTAATGCAATATGATTAATGTAGAAATGTAGATTTTAATTTTAAACCATACCTAGGCCTTCCGTATTCAGCCAATAAATTTATTAATATATAACCACTATCTTGACTTTTAACTATGTTTCTATTTTTATGTTAATAAATAAACAAACAAATACCTGGTGTTAATTATTTTTGTACTGATTACATTGCGTGATTAAGAACCAGTGAATATATGCAGTTTATGTTCATTTCCGTTGAATTATTTCGCTGTAGAAAAACTCTCATAATGAGGAGACTTTATGTGTAAATAAATCGTTTATTATTTAAACAATTTTAACAAATGTGCTGGCGCTCTTCTCCGCAGTTCTTCAATCAATTTACCGACGATTCAATTTACACGTCCACGTCCAAAGATAATTTGAGTTAGATTGAGTCACTACCGTTATACTAGCTAAGCCGAGGAACTAATAATAAATTTAAGTAACGTAAGTATAATTTATGATGTTCTTTATTGCTTTGATAGTCTTACAGCTACACTTGATTAACCCAATAATGTGGGCTTATTTTGGTAGAATTGTTATAAAAGATGTTACACGTTGCACAAGGTTTTAAGATCTTTTAAAACTACAAATTGAACATTCGCAAAGTATAATACATTCCGCAGCTACATAAATAAGTAATGCGTCGCCTCCTATGTGCACTTATTCAGTAAGCAAACACATCTTCTACATTCAAATAAAAGAAACATAATTTTCCATTATTAAAAAAATAAAAACCAAATTAAAAAAGAATAATTTTAAAGGTTATTAAACAAATTCGTATTTCCAGTTATTCGTCTTCGTAGTTTAGTGGTTAGAATGCTCCTTCGGGGTAATAAGACAATTTGAGTTTGGCATCGAGCCTCAGTGCCAGAAGTTTATTTTTTTTAAATTATATTTTTTATGTTAATATTATTCATTATATTTAGACTTTTTATTAAAATGTAGTTTCTAAAAACAATAAATATCTGGATATTTCTATATCTAAATTTTAGACTGTCAGCAAGCAATTTTACAAAACGACCTAAACAAAGGAATCCTTGTCGGCTGATTCTTCGAACTGAACTAACTTGCTTATTGGGGTTATTATTATAACAGTGTTATATTTGTGAAAGCATGCCTATCTAGTTTCTAAAATCTAGTGACATTTTCTAGATCTAATTACTGAAATAAAAAGTTTTATAAGTGTGTCAATTAAAATTCTTTGCTGGTTTACATTTATTTGTTTAACTACAACTAGCATTTCAGTACATACAGTGCTATTTATTTACCATAATATATAAACCGTATAAAGGAGCGTGCTGTATAATTGGTTACTCATGTGTGCATTAGGCTCTGACTCGATTATTTTAAAATGTAACATAAGGAAATTACCAATTTTACAATTTAATTTAATAGCGCTGTATACAGCGTGTCATGAGTTAGAATGCATTAATTTTAAGGGGTGATAGAAAACACCAAAAGGAACAAAAAAGTATTGTTCAACTTTATTCTAGAACGTACTACTTTTTCAGAAAAAAATTAAAAAGTTGGAAACTTTAACATAATTTTCCGCGTTAATAATAGTACTTTAAGTATCGGGCTTTGTCGGCAGATGCATCTCATCTATCACAACAACAAACCTTAATAACGTTTTATCCTATCGTATGTCGTTTCCGCGTAAAATTGAATTCTTTTTACAGTTACAAATTCATTTTACTCAAAGAAGAAACGTGACAACCCTGTAAAGTTTGCAATACAATTTATTCCACATTTGCACAAAATGATGATGTGGATGTTTGTCGACATTGAAATAAAGCACGTTTTGTTTAGAACTTTGCAATTTAATGATTTAATGAAGAATATTTGGGTCAATGCCTGATCGCAACTGTGTAAATAATACCCTTTTATTATTAGAGTGAGATAATATTTGGTAGTTTGTTGAATTTTGAAATAATTTGGCAATAAAGCACTTTGTTTATCTAATAATAGTTTTTAACGATTTTATAAGAGAATACCTTTTAAAGAGAAGATTTATCTAATTTAAATTATATAATTAGGTTAAGGGATTTTGTTGACATCTCGTTTTGGCTACATTAAGAAATCTTTAATTTTATGGTAATTAGTTGCCTTAATCAAATTTTCTTAAATAAGATAGTATTTTTTATTAAAAAAACAAATACGTCAAGAAATTTTGAAAATATTCCCGAAATTAATATATATAAAATGTAAATCAATTATTGTCTTATTTTTACAGTTGGTTTCTTATGAATCAGCGTGATTTTAACGTACAACGTACAAATTTTGTTTACGGTGCCGATTACAATTTTCGTAGAATTAGTCACCCGACTAATCTGCTTCGGATGTTTATTATTTTTAAACAACGGCTGTCATCATCAGTTTGTTAGTTTGATTTTCTAAAACAAGGTCAAGACCCAGCTGCGATTATACTTAAGCAAGGTTGTCAGATATGGTTTTTCTAAATTACTCGAAAGCTTATTAACACAGAAAAAAAAATTATTAAGACTTTTTTGTTCCTTTTAATGTCTTCTATCACCCCTTAAAATTAATGCGCTCTAACTCGTGACACCCTGTATACAAACAGTAAAGATTTCAACTTAATACAATATTGAATTTATTTAATAGTATAAGCTGCGAGACCGATCAAAATGGAGCTTATAGCAATATTGTTTTAATCCTTATTCCAGCCATTTTCTGGCAGGAAAACTTATATTAAGCCCATGCCACTCGTCGTTGTTCTTGTTTCTAGGTTAGAAACGGTTTTTTTTTTACTGGATACAAAAAAACGTTGGTGTAACAAAGCTAGTTAAGGAATACTCAATACATCAAAGATAACTACCTAATAAAGAAACTAAGGACAGATTTGTGTATCAACTTCTTAAGCATTCCCGTGTCAATTCCAAATTTGTTTCTTCATTCCAAAGTACGTAATGATTTGGGGCTGTGTGTTAGCTAGAGGATTAGGAAGATTTTAGTTCATATACAGCACAGTTAACGCTGAAAAGTATCAGTAGATTCTTAACGCCAACTTGTTACCAAGCACTGAAACCCTCTATTCTGAACGCGATTTCATCTTTCAACAGGGTGGTGCGTCTTTCAGAGTTTTAGAGTGGCTCTCAAGCAGTCCGGATCCTAATGATATTAAAATCTTGTAAATATGATCAAGCAACACCTCAGAAACCGTCCTCAAAGCACAATTCTTATGTTGAAAGAGAATTTATCGGTAATTGGGGCATTATTCACTACAGGATGTTGTAATTCTCAAGTTAGAAGTATGCCAGCCTGCCCTTGCGAATTATGCACATATTCTAAACTAACAAGCTTGCATTAAATAACCTATATTTGCTTCGTTTGGACACCTGGAAATCGGCATTTAGAATTCGAAGCAATGTTTTATAATTAAGATTAGTAGAAACAAATTTATAGGACTCTTTATTTACTAAAAACAACGAAATATTGAAACTATTAGTTTAAAAACTAATAGTAACTAAAGTAACTATTAACAAGGTTTTTGAGTTTAAAGTACCAACCTAAACAATCATAAATTCTCTAGAAAATCGTAAGGGACAATGTGGTTTTTTTGCTCCACTTCTCAAAATTAAAGAAGCATCTTTTACAAAGCCCTCTCTACAACCTGCATAAAAAACTATGTTATATCTACTATAATCGTCTCCATCTTTCTTGGATGCTGTTGCCAAAGTATCGTCTTGTACACTATTTCTGTCTGTTTTTGATTTTTTAAATATTCTTTACAAAAGTCTGTGTTCTTAAGGTTGATCCTCAGTCAAAATTACTAGTCACAAAAATCTTAATTATAGGTACAAAAATCTTTCGACCTTTCAGTATTATATGGAATACAGGAATACTTGGTAATAGTGCCAAAATTTACTTGAGTGCATCGTTTATAAAATGGAGATTTTAAAAATACAATCAAAATAATTATTGTAATTACTGCAAAATAGGAATAAAGTGATAGATATATAACAAAGGTTTATTTTTACGAGTGTTGTTCTATAGTATTAAATCTAAAACAAAGTAAAAATTTAAAAAAAAATCTATAATTTATTATAACATAAAAACTACACATTCAGAAATTTCCAACAAATTCACAGAGTATTCTTAATAGATAAAGAGCTCCCGGTAAAAATTTCAAAAAAATTGTGTAAGTTTTATTGTACATAGTTATAATGAGATTTTTTATTTTTGTGTAAATATTCCAAAAACAATGGCATGAAATTATTTCAAATTTGAATATGTTATAGACGCGAATATACCTGACATTGACAATTTTTTTCAAAATTTTTGAATGTGAGGATATAAAGTTGGTAATTGATCCTCACCTTAAGTTTAATTTTTAAGAAATTTAATTTTCCCATTGGGTAAATCTATTGTTCTACTTCTTCCATTTGAAGCTAATTTCCTTTCATCGTCTTTATAGTACTCTCGCAATTCTGTAACGATTGCATTTATGTGTTGCTTGGCTGTATACATCCTGTACTGTCATCTCTTACGGAGTTCAACATGGAAGTAACCATTCTCACAGCTTAAAATTTATATATAGAAATATCCAGATATTTTACTCTTTAGAAACTAAGTATATTCCAATAAACAGTCTGACTAAATAATGTAGCCAACAATATATTTCTTTCCAACTTCTTTACGTATTTCTGGATGCTCGCAAATGTTAGTTGAAGCCTTTATGCTGTATATTTGTGCCGGTGGATGATGCCAGTGATTTGTTAATGCCACCAATCGATCTGGCAAGTGCAATATAAAAATTCAATTTCAAAATAAAACAGCAGGGGCTCGATGCGAAGCTCAAAACACCCTACTACCTTGAAAGAGCATTCTAACCACCAGACCACGGAGATGGATAACTAGAAATACGAATGGTATTTTCATATATAATATAACAAGTGGTCTAATTTTTTCCGACAAAATTTGTCATTTCAGATATGAGTAGCTTTCGCAACGAAAACTACACGAGTCGACGCAGAAGACGAGTGTAATTTTCCAAAAGCAAAAGCTACGAATGTCTTAAATGATAAAGTTTGCAAGAAAAAATTAGACCACGAGTTGTATTCGGCTTGACAATCCATTGAGCAAATTTTTATTTAGCGTGTGTAGTTAATATTAATTTAATTAAATTTGACATTTCATTTTGACATAAATTTTTTCACTAAGAAAAAACCACTAGTGGTTTTTTCGGGGGTAAATACACAAGAACTTGATTTTTAATCGGATAATTTTATTTTTACACGAAAATTTTGTTGCAACCGGAAAAAACTCAAGATCAAAAGCATGATAAAATCGCGACAGCTTTAGCTGGAGCGATTTTATCTTATGCTTTTGATCGAGAGTTTTTTCCAGGATGCAACAAAATTTGAGTGGATTAAAAATAAAATTATCCTGATTTAAAATCAAGTTCGAGTGTATTTTAGGGAGATTAATACAAGACAGTTCCACAAACACATTTATTTATATTTTACGCATGTTTAATTAACATTCATGTTTTGAATATTGAAAGAACAGTTGTTATACACAATTTTATTATTGCTTGAGATAGATTCTTCTCTGTTTTTTTGAACAATATTTTCTTGAATAGAAATGACTTCTTTATCTACTGTTTCCAAACCATTTCGAAGAGTTGAGACGAGAGCTGCATGGTGTTCTTGATCTAGTTGTAAATAGCGAGTTAGCGATTTTACATTGGCATGTCCTGTCATTTTGCAAAGCTGCTGCTCCCCAATTCCCGCTTTAGCATAACTTGAGACTGCACTCGATCGGTTTGAATGGTTTGTAATTTTATTAGAGGAAACATCTAACCCAATTTTTGAGGCTGCTTGCTTGGTCCAGTTTCCAATTATGTTGACTCCAAGTGGCATGCTTTTATACCATCCGACAGAATTTTCTTGGTTCCAGTAGCGATTTGGAGTTAAAAATAATCGATCTGTTGTAATATTTGTTGTACGATGAGATATTAGTTTTTTATATAACCGTACTGGACAGATTTTAGGATTTTCATAATTCGAAGCAAGCCACTTACTGTCCGCACACTTTTGTGACCCACCTTGGCACGTTTTAGTGAAGATTGGATTATACTCAATTCGACCTGATAAAGTCCCGTCACTATTTTTTTCTTCTTTGAAAAAATGGATTCGGCATCTTGCTGCCTCACCTCCTCTCCACGCGAGTTCGTAGGCTGCTACATGATAAAACTTTCTTTGTAGGCCTTCTGGTGTTTCTTCATCCCAAATGTTTAAAATTTTTTCGATATCGTTTTTATTCAGCGCTAATGAACTTTGCTTACGTTTATCTAGAATAGTTTGGAGCTCCTTTCGTTTTGTATTTCTGGCATCCCTTGCTCCTTTGAATTCAATTTCGGTGAAAGGATCGATTATTCGATTGTACTCATTAAAAAACTTTTCTTGCAACATTTTTGCTGTGATATTGAAGAATGTTTTTACCACACTTTCTTTGTAATTGTCTCCGTTTTCTTTACGCATGTTGTAGGCCCAGTCTTTTAGAATTTTCCCCAACTCTTCCTTCGAAGTCGTGGCTTGGATGGCATAATTTCGCTCGTTGCAAAATTTTGTGAATTGCTTCCATACCGATTTCCTTGTGTTAATAGTGCTTTTTGGGACAGACTTATCGACTGCCACCGCTATTTCACCCATAGAACACTGTCCAAAACGACTTGAATTCATTTTGAATACAAATGATGCGAAATTGATGCAAATTAATTTGACAGTTGCTATTGTCAAACAATTTCCAAAGTACACTTTGTTTAGATGCATTTTAATCGACCTACTCGCATATTTATCGCTGATAAAAAGCTAGTAGCTTTTTAATCACTTAACAAATCATCTGATTGGTCAAATTTTGAAATAATCACCACGGTGATTGGTCGAATATTAATGGAGTGTATTAATCACTATAAAACTAATTTCATTGGTCCCAATTTGAAAAATTCTGTAATTTGATTGGTTCAAAATTTTCGAGTTGGATTGTCTTTATAATAATAACCATTAAGGCTGTTTTACCCGATTCTGAAGATAGGGAAACGCAATGTAAACTTTACTCGGTTTTTATTCAATAACCGCTCAATATTTTTTGATCGGGTTTTTACCAAAAATTTACCTACAATGTAGTGTATGATGTAATGTTTTTAAAAAATAATTTTTAACGTTTGAAACCATAAAAAACTTAATTTAAAGTTGAAATTTTCGTTTCTAAAAAAAATCTTTACATTACATCATAGCATTTGACGCACAGATTACGGGAAAAATGTTTAAAAAAATATACGTTGATAAATAAATGAATAAAAGCATAGTAAGCGATCCTATTGCAAATTAAGTTTTTTATGGTTTCAAACGTTAAAAATTATTTTTTAAAAACATTACATCATACACTACATTGTAGGTAAATTTTTGGTAAAAACCCGATCAAAAAATATTGAGCGGTTATTGAATAAATAAATAAATAGTTTACATTGCGTTTCCCTATCTTCAGAATCGGGTAAAACAGCCTTAAAGTTATTCGTTTTTTCTTAATTTGGTTTGTATTCATTGTTTAGCAGATTATGTATTCCTTTTCGATGTTATTATTTTTATACATAATTTTGATATTATCTATGTATAAAAAATTAATTATTAATAATACATAATAGAAATTTATATGTTTCTTTTATTTGAATGTATAAGGTGTGTTGCATACTGAATGGGGTACATAGGAGGCGACGCTTTACTTTTTTCTGTAGTTCTACTATTATAATTAATTCTCTCGTAATAAACATTTTACAAAATATTATGTTAACAATTTTAAATTTCATGTTTTCTTATTATAGTTAAGGAGGGGGATTTTAAACGCTTCAACTCTTGACAGCCCCGCCTTTGTGAAATTTATTAACACCAACTACGTAGAATGTTATACTAATTACTTTTTGACAGAGTACTTCGATTTATATTTATGGTATTAATAATGTGGCGTAGTTGCTACAACAAGATAAGCTACGACTGTGTATATTAATATTATAATTGTTATTGACTTTAAAATACATAACCATATAATTGTCAATATAATATAATAAACTTATTGAAAACTATCGATAATTTTCGGGAAATATACACGAATGCAAGTTACGCTGCAAAAAGCAGGAGTGCACGCGTGCCCGAATGCTTTTTGCAGCTTAACTTCCATGAGTGAATATTTGTCAATTTTTTTTAAATAATTTTTAATGCATGAATTATACTTTATAAAAAAAATCATAAATGAAAACATGAAGCATTGGTCGGTTCAAAAACAAACATTCTTTTAGGAACTTAATAGTTATCGAATAATCATTATCGGTAGTTGCACATAAGAAATATAATTTGATTCTGTTGAATTTTGATTGGTTATAATAATTTAATTTCTAAAATATGATTAGTTGTTTACATAAGTTTGGTAGATGCATGAAATTTTTATAAAAATATTCATATAGAATAGAAGTATAAATATTGTATTTATAACAATAAAGAAAGCCCCTTAATTTGTGTATCTTTAGAATATAAAGTCCCAAAGCTCACTTTCGATGCTGCTTGGTTTGTTGTTTCTTTCCCTAAAGCAAAACGGATTTACTACAGTAAACTTAGGAGAATTCAACTTGTCATTATCTACATTATTCATTCATTACCTTACCTTTCTCTAAATAAATTTTTCCTGACAAAAACTTGGCTGTTTAAACAGAAGCGAAATGAAATGAAACGAAGCATCAACAACAAAAATACCAACAAGGGATTTGATTATTTCGTTTTATTTCATGATAGAGTCCAGGAACTTTTTATTCAGTATTTCCTCAACCTTTAGTCATTTGAAATTTATTTACGTCAGTCTAAAGTTCTGCAAACCTTTCTTTGAGTTTGAAGTGCTTAAAAACCCGAATACAATCAGTAAATTGAAACCGAGAGGGCTCTGCTAAAGTTCCCTGCATGGCATTTTATCCATTATCAAATATGTAAATACCACAAAATAGAGCATATCTGGCGCTTGGAAAAGTTATATCAAATATACAACATTATTACAAAAATAAATATGCAAAAGTTTCCATTTAAATTTGGAGTGATTAGAAACACGACTAAAATCAACGTATCCGAGTGAATTTTACTAAACTTCCGTGTAAGGCATTTAATGCATAATAAAATATGCGAAATTCTGCAGAGTAGAACATGTCTGCAAATCAAAGATAGCGTACCGAATATACTCTATGTATAAAACCTCTTTTTTGAGTTAGCCAGAAATGGTCCTAGAAATAATTCGGATTGTGACTAGAATTTTCTGCAGAAAATACGTTAGTAAATATATACTGCAAGAACGCAGGGCGTATCTTTATTCAGGAAGAATTATTGATTCTTATGAAGGCAAAAGTTTTAAAAACACAACTATTATTCATGTTCATGTCAGCCTTCATTATAATTTATAGTCAAGACATAATGTTTCATTTTCTTATCTCATTCACGCTAAAGATTGAGCTGATAATTCAGCTAAAAAAGAGTTTACTGTCTAACATATACATATTCCATTTTGTTGTTTTTAGAATTAATGGCAGTATGATATGATGTCCTGTAATACTAATGATATATATTGCGATGAATCGCAAAAAAGGTAGTGAAACAATAGTATATTGTATTACAAGTGCAGAAAAGTACCGATTTCTCACGAGTGTGAAGAAGTTGCGCCATGAGACGAAGTCGAATTAGAAGTGTTACACACTATACTTTATCTACGACCACAAAAAGTAATAAAACACCAAAAGCTAAGAAAAATGTTTAACCTAGAATCTATACTCGCATTCATACTTTTATACGTGAAATCTCTGGCAATAAATTAAGAGATGTAATGTGAGCAGCTTCCGTGTTCGCTTCGATGTTTGGAGGTGTACAGTGTACACTCCATTTTCCTTCCCATCATCGCATTCACTAATGATAAATCTAAAATTTTGAAAGCAAATATCGAAAGTAAATATTAAAGTTTTAAAGATAATTTAATTTCAATTAATCTAGTGAAGCTAAAAAATTATACGTATGTACTCGTTTTCAAAAGTAATTTTTTATAAACAATCACAATTCAATTGCCAATGCTATTTTTCAAAGTAAACTTTTAAAATTATGGTTTTGAATTATAAAATAAAATAGGGCTGTAACCAATATAGTTGAACAAGACGTGCCATCTTTTTCTGTCACTGTTTTATCTAGCCCCTATTAGTCCAGTAAACGGAAGCCGAAAATGTGTGGTTACCCTATAAAAGGTCGGGTAGTTCTAAATTTTTGATATGTTGCATAGATTGGTGCGTTAATAAGGAATTCAAGTTTTCTAACTCCCTCCTGCTCCGGTGTTCGGGAGACCACACGACGTTCACCCATAAAACTGGCTGTCTTCTACCCTATCACTATAAAGGGCAACAGATGAAGCTGTCAGATTAAGTGTGTGGTAGAGAAATTCGTGAGAATTCTCGACGGTAACTCATACCGATCAGGGGGAGCCCTGATAGATGAGACCGGTGTGGGCGGATTCGAATCTCGCCTGGGATAAGGTCATTTATGGTCACCAAGGAACCCGCTGCTTGACCGAGGTCATTTATGGTCACCAAGGAACCCGCTGCATGACCGAGGTCATGTATGGTCACCAACGGAACCCGCTGCTTGACCGAGGTCATTTATGGTCACCAAAGGAACCCACTGTTTGACTGAATCTCAAGTGCGGAGAATCGTAATGAGGTTTGAAACTGCAGGCCGCAGGTAAATGTGCTTAGGAGCTATCCCGACCACCCTATGATCCGGACTGCAGCCAGGTACAGTGATTGGGAGAAGCTCTGAAAGCAATTACACTTAAGGAGAGTTGAAGCGAATACATAGCCTCTCACAATCAAGACAACTTCACCAAAAACGGGTACACACCGGGAGTCTATCACGTGTAGACTTAAACGAAGCTCTGTCGAGGGCCCACCAAGCCTAAATTTGGTAGATCGGGGTGGCAAAACCATTAAAAAACCAAGTCCCGCCACAATTGAGGTTGGATTCGGCCGGGCAGTGGTCCCACTTTGCAAGAGCGCATAGCTGGGGAATAGTCCTATTGCTGGACGAGGTACTTCGGTACCGGCGTGTGAGCACGTGGCGTAAGTCAATCGCTCCGGTACTATGCCTGCGATAGCTAGTAGAGGGTGGATAGGCAAGCTTGCTCCGACCAGTGAGCTGATCTGGTAGCAATTGCTGTACTGCCGGTTATGCAACTTGCGCGCTGATTGGGCGTATCCCAATCACTTCCTTCAGGAAGGAAACGTGGGGGTATGTTCACACGGGTACCCCACGTAAAACAATCATGACAATCAAATCCCTCCTCCTCCTTCCTTTAGGGTGAACGGACAAGCAGTCGTTGGAGATGTCGGACTTCACTAGTATCCGAGACTAGCCCGAAGATAGAGGGAGGGCAGTCGTAAGAGGTGTCGGGAAGCACTAGGATTCGAGACTAGCTTGTGGGCAGACCACACGGCGTTCACCCTTAGAACTGGTCGTTGTCTACCCAATCCCAGGTTTGTCTGGGTAACGCGGGACGCGGATGACGCGATCAGAATGAAATGCGTGGTAGAGTTATGCCGAGGTGTTTCGTTTACGTTTCACCGGAGTGTTTCTCGACGATGACTCTAAAACGTTGCGGAGGGAGCTCTGCTAACAAGAGGGTCCGGTGTGGGTGGATTAAATCTTACCTGACGTAGGGTCTTTTATGGAGCTAAGTATCCCGCTGTCTGGCCTAGACGAAAAAAGGAGATTTAAGTGAGGTTTATCTCGGTTAGGGAGTTTGCTCGCTAACCCATGAGAAACTGCAAGCCACCAGGTAGCTTTCGGAGGTGACAGTACGGGGGTCGGGCATAATATGCTGTCAGTTCCAGCGTCGGACTCCCAGAAATCGTCTAGAGACCTACACTTAAAGGACGTTCATGCGAAGATACATAGCCTCTCACGTTCAAGACAACTTCATCTTAACGAGTACACACCGGGACGCTACTTTGTTCGACCCTACAAAGTAGCCTCGAAACGAAGCTCTGTCGGGGCACACCAGACCCATAACTGGGAGATCGGGTAAACCCATTTAAAAACCAAGTCCCGCCACACGTGAGGTTGGATTCGATCGGGCAGTGGCCCCCCAACTCTGGCTCGGTTGTACTGAACTAACCTAAGTTGGGGGAATAGTCCTAATGCTGGACGAGAGACTTAGCCCCGTATGAAAGAGGACGGGTTGTGGTCGTAGGGAAAACAGTGTACAAAACACGTTGGAAAGTCTTTTCATGTACTCGTGGGATGTTTCTGCAGTCGCTTTTCACACTTGTAATATACTATTTATTTTTAGTAATAAAAAAATTAACTGGAATGAAATTCTTTCTTAAAAAGAATTTTTTACGTCATTTTTTCACGTTCTAGGTTTGAACTAGACATTCAAAAGTTAAACTGCGCCTTTAATAAGGCTAATAATAGTTATTTGTGTATTTAGTACGCAAAATGCTACTTTGGTGATCAAGAATAAAAGTCTTTTGACGAGGCGTAGTCGAGTTAAAATCTCATTCAAGACCACCAAAGTCATTTTGAGCAAGAATTTCACACAACGTTTTTTCTACAGCGTTATTGAAATAACCGAAAAAGTAGGAAAAAAATTATAAAAAAATAACACAAGAAAATCTCTTTTTTAGCGCAAAGTGGTCAGTTTCGTTGTTGCTACGGAAACGACATTGCTCATATATGCATAAATCGCATAAATGCACGAAATATTTTTCGCTCTAAAGCGAAAAATATGTCGTGCACGTTATCAAGTAAACAAAACCAATGTGGCATTTTGCATACGAATATAAATGAAAAAATGCCATCTTTCTTGACAGCTGTAGAAAAAATTAATTTAAAACATATACAAATGTTAACTAAATTGTTTTCTTTTCTTCCATGTAAAATTCTTTTCACAAAACTTATTGTGTTCGGTTCAGCACCACCCTGTACATTGTATTGAAATTGAGGCTTTTATTAAAGCAAAAAATTTTTTAAATAAAAGACTGGTTTAAACTGATTGTTATTTCGATCAGACCTTTCGACAAAATTTTTTATATCGCTTTTCAAACAAATTAAAATTACCTACTATTTAAGAGAACGTTAATAAGGAATACAGTTTTTCTACAAATACATAAAAAACAAGAAAAGTAAAATTAATTTTCCTAAGTTTATAAATCTCTATGCTTTCATGCCAATACCACAGGAGGTGTAAATTCATGAATTCTTGTGAAGACGGATTAATCCTATAAAGGAATTGTCCAATTCGATATTTTGGTTAATTTCTTGGTTTGTTAGGATCGCACCTTTTTTCAAATTAAGTTTTGAAAACAATTGATATTCAAAGTACGACGGGCAGGATTAAAGAGTGAATACTGTGAATACTATAATGGGTATTGAATTTAATGCGCTATTAGAGAATTAGTCGTTCATAATCGTTATAATAAACACGTATTCACATTTCTTTTTTTCATTTTAAGTAAAAAAAAGGTTGCTTATTTTATTATTTATACTGATCAACAAAAAAGCAAAATTATACCAACGGAATTTATATTGAATTTAGGTTACGAGCTTCGCCGTTATCTGCCGTGTTATAATACCGGCAGGCCGGAATCAATCTAACTATTAATGCTTGCAACTGTAATCGGGTATTTCCGCACGTGGTTGGGTAATTCAAACCGGGCTAAAAATGCATCAGCCCGGAAAGTTGAGATTCATGTGTTATATAATTTTTAATAATAATAATAATAATAATAATAATTCTTTATTGCCCAACAGTACAATTTTAATTGTACGCGGCTCTTCCAAAGCTATTTAAATAATGTCTAAGTTGAAAATATGTTAATGTAATGCTGTTTTAATTAATACTTAAACGAAATTACTTTTTATTACTTATTAATAACCTTTGTAAAATTTAGTCCGTGCTGCACCACTGTAGCCCTTGTATACCAGCTGCCACTGGCAAATAGTCTACTTACCGTTCTAGAACTACGAGGGCGGGATGATAATTAGGTGGCTAACAATGAAACAATGATTCTATGTGTACAAAAATATTTTTATCTACGACCACCATAGAAAGTTACACATTCCGCACAATCTAGTAACCGTGAAAACGACCAATTGCAAACAATCTCCAAACTCAACGGTAAAGACCGTGAGGAATGATTTCTCACGATCAGTAGTTGTATTAAAACGCCATAGATGTCACCACTTGCAATATTTATAATATTATTAATTATTTGAAATATAAAATGTTATAAATTTTTAGATAAAGGTTAATTTATTTTGTTTAATTAATATTTTACATTAAATTATATTTCGAATGGAAATCCATCTAGAAAAAAAACTAAGGTCAGACCCGGGGAATTGAACCCGGATCGCTCGGTTAGTAGCTAGAGCGTAAGCATTGAGCTATCGAGATGCTTTTCAATGATATTTTTTTCTCATTATATAAAGTTACAATGATTGTTATTCAATTAAAACGTAAAATTAATTAATGTTTTACATTATTATATAATTTTTAATGTAATTTTATTTATTATTATTGCTAAATTACAATAAAAACATTGAAAACATTTATAATTTGCTGCATAATGCGAGAATATTTGACATTTTGCGCAGAGGTTAATAACCTTGACAATTGAATGGTGATTTTTGTACATATATTATTTTTTAAAACAAGTACATAATTATTTAGCTGTAAGTACTAAATAGTAGATTGACTGAAATTATACAAATTGTAAACGTATTATTACTATTGTCTTTACAAATTTAATGTTTACTTTTGTCGTTTTTAAAATGTATTGTATCATGAGTGAATCCGATGAAGGAACATTGGGGTGTACACTCGTACACCTCCAAACATCGTGGAAGCGGCTCACATTACATCTCTTAAGTTATTGCCAAATATTTCACGTAAAAAATATGAATGCGAGTGTAAATTCTAGGTTAAAAAACTTTCTTAGCTGTTGATTGTTTATTACTTTTTTTGTTGTCGTAGATAAAGTATAGTGTATAACGAGTGCAAAAACACCAATTTCTCACTCGTGTTGTGTCTTCACACTCGTGAGAAATTGGCACTTTTCTGCACTTGTAACACAATATACTATTATTTTTCACTGTAATCTTTAGAACGTTCAAAACACTTTTTTCTACACTTAAACTTCTGTTTACTTGACAACGTTATGCGATTTATGCAGATTTGAGCAATGCCATTTCCGTAGCAACAACGAAACTGTCCACTTTGTGCTGAAATAAAAATTTCTTTGTTATGTTTTTTTATTTTTTCTCTCTACTTTTTCGGTTATTTCAGTAACACTGTAGAAAAAACGTTGTGTGCAATTCGTACTCGAAATGATTTTGGTGATCTCCAATAAGATTTCATTCTTGGTCACCAAAGTAGCATTCCGCGCACTAAATACACAAATAACTATTTCAACGATGCTCTAATGCTCTTATCCTACCGCAGAAGATGTTTTCTTCAAGTCCAGCAAAATAGCCGTCTGGCTATTGACGCCGGCTTTGACTTCCTCGTCCATGGAACTTCCTCTGTTCACCTAACAAAATTTTAAGCTTTTGAAATAGGTGATAGTCCGAGGTAGCCAATTCGGATAAACACGGTGGGTGCGGAGGCAAAATATTACTTCATCGCTTTTAGTTATTAAACCGACGTTGGTGTGGGAACGTGCATTGTTATGGTGAAAGATTATCATTTTGCGCGCTAAATCAAACCTCTTTTCTAAAATTGTCTGGTCGAACTTGTCCAAAAGATGAGCGTAGTATTCCCCACTTATTGTTTGTCCCTTTGAAAGGTAATCAATCATCAGGACTCCCTTTGCGTCCCAAAAAACTGACGCCATCACCTTACCAGCTGACTTCAAGGCAATGGCTTCCTTTGGAGTCAAACAGTCAGGTCCTGTCCATTGCTTAGATTGAAAATTCTTTTCTGGGATATAGGACTTTTCGTCCACATCCACATTTCGTCGTTGGTGATAAATCGTCGCATAAAATCAGACGAATTTTTCTGAAAACGGTCTAAACATTCTTGCGATAGTTGCACTCGCACACGCTCTTGTTCTATTGTGAGTAGTTTTTATAAATTTCTTGAGGTGTTTTTTGAAGTCATGTCGAAATCCTTGGGTTATGGGTCAATTCCGACCCCTGATTCGTTTTCAGCCCACCAAAAAACATACGGTATGGTACCTCATCTTTCAACTACAAAACTTTTTTTTTGTGGGCTGTGTTATCATCCCGTCTTCGTATAAGCATATACTTACATATGTACATAATGAAATAGCGAAGAATAAGACCGTAACAACAGGTTTGAGAAAATTAAAAAAAAGACTGCTTCATAAATTCAATCATACTTCTAAGGTTCTTTCGACCATTTTCAAATTATTTTTTTTAACAATTGATGTTTGCGTCTATAATTACATTTTGTTGTTAGAAATATCATGCCGCGAAGAAAAAGATAATAATGGATAGGTTTTGTAAAACAATTAAAATATACGTCAAAAATGTTTGTATAACAAATCTTGAAAGCCAATTAAATGCTGACGAAGTTTTTTTACGTAATGAATCTAAGAACAAATCTTTGTGCCCTGCTCATTTACTAGAAGCCGTAGGAATTTAGTTTAACAGAAAATATTTATTAAAGTTTGTAAAATTGGCGTGTAGATCTACCCATAAAGTTATTATAACACATTTTCCGAGTTTTGAAGCAACCTAATAATATATTATATATCTTATAGTATAGTGCATTACACAGTTAGCTGATACCAGTTTACTTATATTATAAAAATGTTAAACACAAGATTTTTTGGAAATAGTAAAACGAGTACACGTAATTTTCTTTATTTACTCAATGTTGTCTCACTCTACAAGACTTTCGGTCACTAAGATCGAAGTGTTCGAAAGGTAGACTGATGTTTGTGGCTTCCTATACTTAAAACAGCAATACCTAATCTAGCATATACTCCAGTCAAACTGTACGAAAAACGGGCTTAACTTGGAAAATGGAAGTACATGGGATTTTTTTCTTCCAGCATGTAGGGGGGGGGGGTCTAGAAAAGCTTAACTCTAGCTAAAAATCCCATGTACTTCCATTTTCCAAGTTAAATGTTTAGTTTGATTGGACTAATAATATGGAGATTAGTTTGTAGATTCATTGTAATTAAAAAAATCTAGCAGTATCTAATTTGTTTTCTGGTATTTGCTAGAAATCATTTTCAACATAATACTTATAGGTGTTAATGTTTTTGTACAAATAAAGTAGAAGTGGGGCAATGTGGGAGGAGACTTAGGTGTCTCTAAGAAAAAAGGGGCATTATCCGCTTAGAATCCCTTAGAATCTAACCGTAGCTGACTCTTTAGAAAAATGTTCAATCAAAACGACTTCAATAAAAATCTTTAATAAAAATTTTCAAAAGTTTATTTAATTTTAATTTTTTTATTTCGATCGCTAAAAAGTGCTAGAAACATTTTAGACAAAATTGCAGACAAAATTCTTTCCAAATATATTTTTTGACCGGTAACTAATGTTAAGGGTACGGAAATCCGTACCCGTACTTTTAATGACACTTAATACACTATTTTGAACATTTTCTCAAAACTTTACAGAAATATTCCTAGGTATGAGATTAGTAAAAAATTACAATAGTGGCATCTGTCGCCTGTAGTCGTATGTACTAGTAGTCGCCTGTAGTAGTCATATCAAAAAGAGATATAGTTTTTGTATACAGAATTGGTGCGCTCCAAGAAGGCAAGCGCAGACCCATAAAAGTAGGCCTCGCTGCAAGAATAAAAAAAGATGGAAATCTTAGGAGATGCGAGAAAACTAAAAGGAACAAAAATTGGAATTAAAGTAGATATGAACAAGAAGAGTTGGGAAACTTGGAAAAACCTAATACCACACCTCAAGGAAGCCAGAGAAAAAGGATACAAAGCAACAATCAAGAACAACAGGCTAGTAGTAAACAACGAAGTCTACACGGTTGAACAATTGCAGGAAGCGAAAGAAGAAAATCCCAACGAACCACAGGACAGAAAAGACCTAGGGAAGATTCACCACCAACAGCAAGTACAAGAATTGAACAAGATATGAAGAAAATAAAATATCAAAAATTAGAAAAACCGGAAAACAGGAAAGAGTTACTTCAAACACTATTAAAAGCAAACCCTTTAAAATTTCCAAAAAACTCAAAAAACTATATAAATTAAACAAACACGCATCAAAGCTAACAGAAGACGACTACACAATCAACGACATAATCCTCTATAGGAGGTTGGACAAGGAGCTAACCACTCCTTTCCAGAAAACAAAACCGGTTGTGAAGGCTCGACAAAACAAAGAACTAAAAATATATTCATGGAACTTTAAAACACTTTACAAAACTGGAACTCTACAAATACTTATTGGAATTCTAAACAAATATAAAATAAACATAATAGCAATATAGGAAATGAGATGGGAAGGAAATGGAATCCTAAACACCAAAAACTACACTCTAAAAAATTACCGGTAAATTTACCCTAAAAATGGAGGCAACTATGTTACCTCCATTTTTTGATGTAAATTTACTTCACAGTGTATTTGTCATAGGAAGTGGGAAATTTCAATATTAGGTTAAATTTGCATTGTAATGTTTCCTTTTTAATTAAATTTACAGATTAAAATTACAATCTCAATGTAATTTTACATTTTAACATTAAAACTCCTGTGTAAAGTTACATGGCAAAGGTAATATTTCATGGCAATAGTACTTTTCAGGGTTAAAATACAAATGTGAAAATACTTCTTAGATGTAATGATGACTGGCGAAAGTACTTGCAAATTCAGTACCTCTGATTATTACTTACATTGCTTGATGGATTGTATGAAACAAAAAATAAAATCAAAGTAATTTTTTTCTAAGGGACTTTCAGAAATGTCTCTCGAAGACAACAGATAATGTTTCGATTCAACCTAGAACATTTAAAAATTATAAATTATATAAACAATTCTACACGAGTACCTGTCTCAATTACAGTTATGCTAGTTTATTTCGAATTCTTGAATTTCTTATTCATCCTAGAAAAACATTAAATAAAATATTTTTATTTTATTGATTTATTTGTAATTTTAACATTTACCTACCAATTATTATTTTTTAACTTCTACTATAAAATAAAATTCTTCTCACCTTGGGTCATACGTGTAAATATATTTGCCTTTAATAAATCTGCACTACACTACAACGAAAAACAAAATGTTAATGAGCAATGAACACTTCGTTCGATATCGATGGGATACGCCTCGCCGATTGCGCAACATGTAACAAGAAATCATAATAGAATTGGTACACACCATTCCTCAAAAGCCCAATTTAGACTGTTCATAATGGGTTCCTGAATTCTTTCATGAAACGAAGGTCACCCACCACTCACCAGCAAACAAGTAAAATCAGCGAAATAGTATCTCATTGGTTAAAAACATATTAAGGGAAAAATTACACTGTACTTGTTAAAGTTCATCTTGTCTTTAATATTACTAAAAATGAATCAAGTTATTGAGTAATAATACATTTCCAAGGAAAAACTTTCCTGAGTTATGTAATAGTTATTTATGTATTAAGGGCATAATGAAGCTTTTATGGCCAGAAGCGTTATTTCTAGCCCGAGGAGTTAGCCGAGGGCTAGGAAAAAGCTGTAGGGCCATAAAAGCAAGTTATGCCCGCTATACATACACTATTATATGCACAGATTAAGTTTTTATGTCAAATCTATTATTATGTAAAAATATAATTAAATGGATACGTAGGTACATCAAGCCGCTGTGCGTATACTTATGTGCTTATATACGAAGTACGTTACTATAGTTACTATTCCAAAATATTTAATTTCAGCTTATTTTTATTGGTGACAAGTTTACAAATTATATTGAGAACCAATCAAGTTCCACAAAAAGCTTCTGACATTTAATTGACGTTTCGTTATTGCCCGTCTGACCATAAAGATGCCCTTGGGCCATAAAAAGACGTTTATGTTTAGATGAGTCTTGCAATAATAGTCTAATTATAATGCATCTGTGCATAAAATCTACATTATGGATAGTGATTTTAACCAATTAAATGTAGTAGAATTACTTATATTTGTGTAATTTTACACAATTAAAGAACATTTTACCACAAATAGTAAAACAACTATTAATGTATAGGTAAAGTTAAATTTTAGAGTAAAACTACCGCAAATAAGAGAAGAAAGTAACTCTTTCTCAAGGTAAATTTTACCTCATTTTTTACAGTGAATATCATTAACTCGCATGTGCCATATGTTTTACACAACATCTCGTTATTTAAGTTCAAATATTGAATTTACAATCTATAGTTTTAGACGGTAATAAATTTAATGCTCTTGCCTGATGACTGGATTTTAATATTATGCAACGTAAGCTGGTTGCTATACTGTGACCAAAGTGACAAGAAATAAGTCATCACAAACATGTGGGCGAAATTGTAAAATGCATCAACAATTACCCGAAGGTCACGTTGTAATCTAAACGATAAAATAAACAATAAATGAGCTAGAAAGATTTATTAGCGGAACAAACCCTTTTTTAATTTAAAGTAAATGTGAACGAGGCAATGAAAATGTGTTGGTTCTAGTGTACGTCACTGAATTCTTAGCAACGTGAAATTTACGCTCTTATCTTATCACCTCACCTCGGGTAGTATTTGTTTATTCCGGTGTGATTACGAAAATTACTCATTTCATGCATCTTTGGCTGGAGTATACCTACAATAGCAGCTAACCATATTCTACCGAGGGTAATAGTTATTTACGTTATAAGTCCTGGAAATGGAATTTTTCAGTCGAGTAAGAGGTGTTACGTACAAGCCGACAAAGGAGCTGAGCCCGGAGCATCGAAACGAGACTGTGAGAACATTTCCAGGACGTATGACGTAATGCGTTTTATTTCATACTGCAATTATTGGTTTCATTTAAAAAAAATTATAAAAAATAAATCTGGGAATTTAAAATATGGACAAATGAACATCTATGAACAACGAGCATCTATGGCAACTATTAGTCAAATTCAAAACATAGAACGAGTATCCATGGTAATTGAATACTAAAGCATTGTTCAGTTGATTTATATTATTTGAATCCGGTAAAAATTTTACAGTCATACTACACTGTAAAATCGCATTTTCCGGACTGTAATCGCTACCGTAAACATGGATAAAACGATACAGTATGAAGTAAAAAGTGTTTCTATCCACAACTGAGTAAACTGCAACTTTAATTGCATAAGAACATCAAGATAAGCACCCTTTTTATTTAGAGGTGTTGGATAAATAAATTTTATTTTTACTTTTTATGTAAATGACACTTTATAGGCATTTATGGTAACCAAGTACATGAGTAGCTACAACTACAGTCCTGTAAAATTTGACGGGCTTCTAAAAGAGACTTGTAAAGTTCTACAATGTTCATCAACAAAAAACTAATGGAAACTAATTTGTTTCTTAATCACAACACCATTACAACGTCTAGCTATAAATTGTCCTGCAGCCTTTGATTATGAAATGTATTTGTATACAAAATATATAATAAATTAATAAAAAAAAACTGGTGAAGATGTAAGTAAAACTGTGTCTTTACTGGGATCGCTGGATTATGAAGATTCGCTCCTTTGTCGCTCACCGTAAATTTTCCACCTTGTCCGTAAAAATTAATTTACAAATCTTGCCACGTAAATAACTATTATACACCTACGAAATCGTAATTTTTAAACAACTTTTTATTAAATTGTCGTAACAAGATGCAGTAATTTCTTCTTTATTAAAGTTTGTGTCAAATTTGCCCACGATGTTGCTACTACTATTTGAAATAGAGGGACTATAGTATATTTTAAAATTTACACCAACTACATAGGATTAACGAGGCTTCTTTGTAGCTCGGTTTTCATAAAAATATTTAATAAAAATAAGAAAATTGCAGTCTGTAAAAATAAAACTTTAGTTTGCAAAACAAATTTCAGGGTTTATGCATGTGTTAAAGGTCGATAAAGAGTCAATACGTCAGTTACACCTACATAGAAAACTTAACAATGCGCTATGGAGTACGATTGACAACAAATGGTACAAAAAATAGCCTTACTTAACCTCTTATTAGATGATGAATATTTTATAAGATTTTATTGCATAATGTGATTCTAAAGACTACGTATTATTCAATGAGGAAAGCGAATCCATTTTTTTGTATTCCATTGTTCTGGTTAGAAAAATATTTCCAGATAAGCAAAATTTGTAAAATCCCTTAATTTACTAGAGAAAATTAAATTGAATACTTCTCATCAATTAATCCGAATTTGACCTTGAGCAACTACCCCGAAAGCTATTTGATATAAAAGAGAAGCTACAAATGAAAAACGGAAACATTTAGGATCTAATTACCGTTAGATGTGCTGCATTTGCAAGCCGATGTGTTGCATTTAGAATTTGCAATAACAGAAATATTTTACACTACTTTTATTATGACAGTTAATTGCTCAACAGCATAACGTAATACAGCGTGGAAATAAATGATTTTCATCAAGTTCCCTTTGGAATTTTTTCACATGTAAATTTTTCTGTACCGCTCTACTCTTTTTGATTTAGTACTAAATTAGTGTCAATAAATGAAATCAATCTGTCAAACAATTCATAGAATTTATTGAATTCATTTATTTTGAGGTTATGGTACTGCCTTCTCTATTTTCGTAGAGCGGCACGTCGTGCTTTTACATGGGGAATGCAATGGTAACTTGATGAAAATCATTTATTTCCACCCAGTAGTTATTTAGATTGCAAAACCGTTACTTAGAACTTTACGTGCGAACAAGGTACTTAATAAGCGAGCGTTCAGCAAGCTTGTTATCTGTGCAAGCATGTAGGGTTCGTGTAAACGGTCGAGCATTGTACAACGTTTTATGGTATATTGACTCGTTAATCTCATAATAAATAATTATTTTATTTACTGAAGCAGAACAGCACAATACGTAAGATATATATGAATGTTTTAAATAAATATGTATGTTGCTAGGTTATTAATGATAACGAGCGCGTAATAATCTTTGATTTCATATTGTATCGTATTATTCATGTTTACTGTAGCGATTACAGTCAAGAAAATGCGATTTTACGGTCTAGTATGACTGTAAAATTTTTTACCGGACTCAAATAAAATAAATCAACTGAACAATGCTTTAGTGTTCAGTTACCGTGGGTACTCGTTCTATGTTTTGAATTCGACTAATAGTTACCATAGATGCTCGTTGTTCATTGTCCATATTTTAAATTCGAAAATTTATTTTATATATTTTTTTGAATTAAACCAATAATTGCAGTATGAAATAAAACACATACGTCCTCGAAATGTTCTTACTAGACTTATTTCGATGTTCCGGACTCGGCTCCTTCGTCGCCTTGTCCGTAACATCTTACTCGACTGTAAAATTCCATTTCCAGGACTTATAACGTAAACAACTATTATGTTTCACTTGTATATTATTCGTTGTTTATATCCGTGATACGAACTATACTTATAAACAACTCCATATCAACCAGGGTAGTATAAGCGGGCGTTATAGTCTATAACGCCCGCTCATCGTTTACTTTGCAATCGGAGCCGGCTTTACTTTCAATAGTAATTTGCATCATTAGACCAGAAACTATATGTTTACGTACAAGTGTGTTGCAACACAAAGAATATCGAATATTTGCGACGTAGCTTCTGGGCTCGTGATCCACGAATTCTTTTGTGCCGATTTCTGCAGAAATTTCTTAGATAAAATTAACTTATTCTTTAGATGACATTAGTGCTATTAGGACTTTTTTTTTGTTTTCATGTTGGTAACAGCAACAAAACATTTGAATTTAAATTGTCATATATCTGTTTGACTTTTGTAAATTTAGTAAAAGTTGTTACCATCCGACACAAATATAAAGATTTCTAACTTTATAAATATATAAATAACATCCTTGGCAACGCCAAAACAATTATGAATTAAAACTAATTTCCTATTTGTACAATACATTCTTGTGAAAAATAAAACCTTGTATGCACCACGAACATTACTAGATGATAGTGCCCATTGGGCGACTTTCATTCTCGGGTCCTTCAGGCCGGAACATCGTCGCCCTCCTGGCATTATACTATTAATACTATTTTCTATTTTTCGTCTATTATAAAGCTGTTAAAGCACCTAAAACAGTGCATTTATAGTTCATATACTATTATTTCCTTTCTATGTAAATGACACTTTCCAGACATTTATGGTAACTAAGTAAATGAATAGTTACAACTAAACAGACCTGTAAAAATGTATGGGCAGTGACGTAGTTATCAATTGTGCTACCGCCTTTGATTACAAAATATCTTTGCAGCTCACCCGTAAAGATTAATTTACATAGCTTGGCACTTAAATAACTATTACAAGCTTCATAACGGGCTAGCTCGTAAAAAGAATTTTTATCCCTAGAGAGAGAGAGCTCAGTAAACAGACGTTTACGAGTCAGTATACCAAAAACTATTATTTAATTACTGGTTAATATGTAGATAGACGATATTTGAACTTTGTAATAAAGCATCTTTCAAACTGACGGGTAATACAGGACTCTAACTTAGTATTACATTTCGCACCAACTGTGGGTCGCCTTTGGAACTATGTGATATAACGAAGCATCTTCCACTATGAATTCTATGGCATTTTAAATTTATTTAAATTTTCAAGGTTGTTGAAAAGTAATTACTTAAAAGTGGTAATTAGTAAAGTTTATGAGAAGTCACTATAATGAGAGATTCCTCCAATCGTATAGGTACTCATTTATATTTGCTATTCGATAGATTTCTGTTACATTTCCTGAAAATCAGTGAGGTAATTTTTTTTATGTAGGTATCCCCCACAAATAAAAAGTTGGCCAATACTAATACGTATCAATTTATAATTAAAATGGGTTCTGGTATTCATCTTAAGCATCGACAACACAATTATTAGTTATTAACTAAAACTAAACATTAGCTGTATGATGGTTTAATGTATGTTTGAAATCACCAGTAAAACAACAAAAGTAAATCTCGAAACGTAAAAAAGCTATTACAAAAACAAACTAGTTATGTAGAATAAAGGTAAATAATGTAAAATAAGAATGTGATGTAAAAATGCCAATCCATGCCAGAACGAGCTACGAGCTGTGCTACGAGGTTAACTTTGTTTATCTTATCTTGGCGCCTTCGTTTTTAGAGTATATTGATATTCGTTTTATATTTATTTAGTATTTTGTTTTGATTTTTGTTTTCAATAACGGTTTTACATTTAGATGATTGTTTTCGTTGCTTGTCCGTGCTCCATACGTCAAGGGTTCAAATCGCATTTCGAGCGCGGAGCGGCAAGATTTTTCTAAATTGGAAAATTCGGCTGCCTCAATGATGGGTATGTGTGATTTTGTTGCATGTTAGGTGGGGGATATATAGTCGCCGTTAATGCATACTGGCGTAACTATTATTTTAACAACTTTACAAGAGCGCGGTTTAAATGCTTATAAAAACTATATTACAGATGACATGATGAATTCTCTGAAATGTTGTACCTAACAACATTGCTATAGTTACAACATTTCAAAGAATTAGGTTCACCTGATATTTATTTTTGTTTTAATATTAATAACCCATAATTATTGTGCTGTTAAAGTTTAATTACGGAGTTTCATTAAGAATGGGTACTAAATACATCTCAACTTCTGAAGTAGAACCCCCACTCTAAATAATTCTGACTAAATGCAACAAACAAATGAAAAACCAACAACACGCGTTGGATGAGAATAGGCAATTGTAAACTTGACTGCGTTCAATGCATGACACTATACAACTGGACATCAGCAACCAATATCTCGTGAGTGTCTAATCTACTCGACCTTGGCCTGGCCATTTTGCGAAAGCGGCTCTAATGTCAATTGCCTGGCTAAGCATTGTCGCATTAACTAGGCAGCTTATTTTTTTATCTTTTCAAGGAAAACTCACACTTTTAAATTAATAGACAACTTACACCACTCAATTTTCGCGATTAAGTGGTAAATATTTGGCTTGTGATCTGAAAAAATTTGAAATTTCGATTCAGAGTATGGATTTCCGCAGGAAATGACAGTCATCACACGTGATCGCGACCTTAATACTGGCCTATATTCTTCTATATCTTCACCGCGTTACTACGATTGGGAGAGGGTGTTCCTTTAGACCCATGGCACCCTCCGCCACTTCTTAATACCTTCTTAAATAGCCAGTTCGCATACCACATGCCCAGGGATGTACTTGCATTACGTGCAAATTTGTAAGCTACTATTCCCTTATGTTAGTGTCTGGAAAAACTGGCTACTTGGAAAAAGCTGTACTCAGAAACTGATGAAAAGTCTATTGCTTTATAGGCGAGCGTCGGTCCAATATAGGGTATTTTCCATCATGGTCGCCTCGTTCGCCTCAAAGTTAGGTTTTGGCTTTTAGTCAATAAATCTATCTATAGCTTCTGTTTCGCACGTACTTTAATGGGCTCAATCTAAGGTCCTATCCTCACGACGCTACACGACATCATCCAAGCGACATGTTGAGTCGATGTTGCCACTATATATATTTTAAAATGAGTATGAACACGACACGGAGGCAGCACGATATCTAAGCTACATGTTGCTCGTCAACATTTTCAATCAATAGCCGCGCGGCATTTGTAGCGTGTTTTACTGTCCTATTCCCTGATTTGTGCATAAATGGCGATGCAAGAACGCGACATCAATTTAAAAATTGCACTCGAGATTGAAAAATAGCAACCGAGAAGGCGTGGAATGAAGTTGCGAAAACAATTAATTTGTCAGGTATGGTTGCACCCAATATCTTCGTCTTTTCCGTCAATTTCGTAAATACACGTACATTACAAAATCCTCTTCCTCTTCGCTGGAAAAGGGATCTTCTTCACTAGACATCTCGACTATTATTATTATGACTGACCATTTTTATCGTACGGATGTCGCGTCGTGTGAATACATATAATAGGAGGTCTCTTAAGCTGGCTCAGCCAAAATAGCACAACACAAAATGAAATATATAATGATTTAGTGCTAATTAATTGCTATTTAATTGCGCTAAATAAAAATTTATAGCTCTGCTTTTTTTAAAAGAAACCATGGCTGAGCTGGCAAAAACCGTGTGCTGGCTCAATCGAAAAAAAAGGAAATACATATTTTTTGATTTAGTGAGAATTAATTGCTAATTAATTGCAAATTAATTGCGCTAAATAAAAATGGATAGCTCTTATTAAACTGCATAAAAACGGCGGATAAGGCCGTCATATAAGGGTGAACTGTGTGAGCGGCATAGGTGTGGTTGAATAATTAATTGCTCCAGCACAACACACTAAAATGTATTCTACCAAGTACTACCAGCTCTAGAATACTCGAAAATACACTCTTTGATTTAATTGCTACCAGAAAACTGCAGAGAAACGGCGGATAAAGCCGTCATATATGGTTAAACAGTGGGACTGGAATAGGTGCGATAGAATAATTAATTGCTCCAGCACAACACACTGAAATGTATTCTACCAAGTACTACCAACTCTAGAATACTCGAAAATACACTTTTTGATTTAATTGCTACCAGAAAACTGCATAGAAACGGCGGATAAGGCCGTTATATAAGATTGTACAGTGCTACTGGCATAGGAGCGGTAGAATAATTAATTGCTCCAGCACAACACACATAAAAATCAAAGAGTGTATTTTTGAGTATTCTAGAGTTGGTAGTACTCGGTAGAATACATTTTAGTGTGTTGTGCTGGAGCAATTAATTATTCTATCGCACCTATTCAGTCCCACTGTTTAACCATATATGACGGCTTTATCCGCCGTTTCTCTGCAGTTTTCTGGTAGCCATTAAATCAAAGAGTGCATTTTCGAGTATTCTAGAGCTGGTAGTACTTGGTAGAATACATTTTAGTGTGTTGTGCTGGAGCAACTAATTATTCTACCGGACCTATTCCAGACGCGCTGTTTAACCATATATGACGGCTTTATCCGCCGTTTCACTGCAGTTCTCTGGTAGCAATTAATTCAAAGAGTGTATTTTCGAGTATTCTAGAGTTGGTAGTAATTGGTAGAATACATTTTAGTGTGTTGTGCTGGAGCAATTAATTATTCTATCGCACCTATTCCAGTCCCACTGTTTAACCATATATGACGGCTTTATCCGCTGTTTCTCTGCAGTTCTCCGGTAGCAATTAAATCAAAGAGTGTATTTTCGAGTATTCTAGAGCTGGTAGTACTTGGTAGAATACATTTTAGTGTGTTGTGCTGGAGCAATTAATTATTCAACCGCACCTATGCCGGTCACACAGTTCATCCTTATATGACGGCCTTATCCGCCGTTTTTATGCAGTTTAATAAGAGCTATGCATTTTTATTTAGCGCAATTAATTTGCAATTAATTAGCAATTAATTCTCACTAAATCAAAAAATATGTATTTCCTTTTTTTTCGATTGAGCCAGCACACGGTTTTTGCCAGCTCAGCCATGGTTTCTTTTGAAAAAAGCAGAGCTATAAATTTTTATTTAGCGCAATTAAATAGCAATTGATTAGCACTAAATCACTATATATTTCTTTTTGTGTTGTGCTATTTTGGCTGAGCCAGCTTAAGAGACCTCGAATTTTGACAATTTAGCCACCATACTTGATTTCTGTGATTGTAAAATTACAATAGCTTTCTTTTTTCGTTTGAAATATCTAGAACAGTTCTATATCTTTGTAATAATTGTTTTATTCAGAAAACGTAGCGATTTTCCTGAAAGATTAAAACAAAAGTTGCAAAGATAAGGTTTTCTCTGGTCTCTTGTTTCACGCTTATTTATAAATCGATTTTCTTTTTTTTGTGTTTACTATTTCGTCAGAAAACGCGACAGTTTTCCTAAAATAATTGAATGAAAACTGAAAAATAGACTACTTTGATTGAATAATACTTTATCATTTAAGTATCAATCGTATTTTAATATCTTAATAGTTTCCTAGATATCCCAGGTGAATGTTTTCAAATTGATACCTTTAAATATAGAAAGTGTTCGAGTATGATGTTTACTCTTATTATCAAGCAATATCTATTAAATATGTTTATTAGACCCACTTTAGTACAGACAACAAAGATAACACAGACTAAAAGCGCGTTTCTATCGAATGTACAAGTAGCCCCTTTTAAATCGCTTCCTGTCCATCATCTACCACCAATCCAAAAAATATGTTTATATATAAATTAAAGGTTATTGAACGCTCTGAGAAGCTACAGCCTATGCCCTATAGTATTGAAAGTGAAGTTTATCATTTTATTATTACAGTAGGGTCTCAGCTAATAGGATTATAAAGCCGCGTAAACACTGTTATTTTGGAAAATAACAGTCAATCAACAGATAATGCTACTAATTGCTTGTAAACTTCCTTTTTACGCCAGTACAACTTGTAGGAAAACATGTTTTGTTTGTTGCAGTTTTTTCTTTGATTGAAATCATTGTAAAGAACATTATACATCAATAGGGTACTGTGGAACATCCAACAAGGGTCATATGACATTAGAGGGTTGCATACACATGTTTATTCAACGAACATGCTTAGGAGGTTACACGGTATAAAATCAGAGCCGGTATATTAAAGTTAACACTAAAAATAATTCACTGTTTATTTACTCTAAAAATATCGCAGTTTCAGTGAAAGCAAACTTTGAAAGATTTGAAAAAGCGTACTGCATTAAGTATAATGTTGGTAAAACTTGGATTTGGGTTTGAATTTTCATGTGTGCGCAGAGGAAAATAGCGAATAGCAATACATCCGAGAAAGATAGATATTTATGTATACTTGCCATAGTAACCTTTTTGCTAGGTGCAATGTTTTAAAACTAATTGACGTTTGACATTCTGACATATCTGTAAAACTTGGCAAGTATGCAATGATATCCATCTTTCTCAGATGAATTGCTATTTGCTGTTTTTCCTCTGCTCATACAAGAGAATTCAAACCCAAGACTAAATCTTAATAATACTGTATGTGGGTACGCTCGTTGTCAACAAAATTTAAATAAAAAATCTAGTAAAATATATTTTATATAGTGCAAAAACAGAATGCGGGCATGTCCTGCCGTTCGTTGCCAGCCATTATCGTCGTTGTTCTTGAAAGTGATCAGAGGATTTCAAGAAGGTTACACTGGATATGAGACCGCTTACAAAGGGAAAAAATTGTGCGAAATTTTCCTGCCGGAATAGTACAATTTCGTACAGTACTTTTATTATTAGTACAATAGAAATTTCCCCAGTAGCTTAAATAATTAAAAAATAAAATATGTTAGGGATAGTTTGGTAAGTGGCATGACAGTTGGCAACACTAGAAATTATATAATTGTTTTTCACGTAGCCGCGCTAACTTTAGGCAATCCGCGCGTCGTAGGAATTCCCATCGTTGTCTGAAACACAAAAAGCCCGTTAAACGGCAGAACCTCGTTCAATGAATGATAATTGCTACTTAATGAATTAAAAAATTGGATGAAATAATAATTATATTTCATTTCATAGAATAAACACCTCATTTGGTAAAGAAATTAATGAGATATAACTGCAATATATTTTCAGCAAAGAATGATTTTTGTTAACAAAAATGGAGTTTGGTTGTAAATTTGTAAATAACAAAAAAATGAATAATTTATAAGGTAAAAATATAAAATTGTATGAAACTGAATTTTATTACGTTACGTTTATTGTGAGCATATTGCACTTATACACAATACAATGCATCCCATGTTGACAGTATCAAAATTTACAATTTCATAAATAATAAAGTAAAAACCTAAGGTAAACAACTGTTACGCCCGTAGCCCGAGCCCAAGCCCATCTCTCCAGCCCTTATAGAACGCGAGAATGGGGCTCGGACACACATACAAATCAACTTTAGTAGTATTGGATTGTTTTCCTTGTCAAGGACGTTGTTTATATATTTATAAAGCTAAGGACTTTCATGTTTGTCGGATGGTAACAACTTTTACTAAATTTACAAAAGTCAACTAAATTTGAGTTTGACGAATGTTAAACGCAGAATAGAATTCTTTTTCTCCCATTTAGCTGAATCAGTTTCGGGTACATTTCACTGGAAATAGTTGAAACAAATCATTGCTTTGATGTTTTAAAGGTTATATTTAACTTACAAATTCCTGCATTTGGAAGAATTGAGTTCAAGTAAATGAAGGTATCAGCTGTGCTGATATTTTTTGGTTTTGTCAAATTTTGAGTTTATTTTAATATTTTGCACAATTGTTTGGATGCAGGCACCTGGAGTACTGTACTCTGGACAAGATTAGTTTATGTTTGAATTCATTTATGTTGATATTTAGCTGGATCTTGCAAAATAATCGTTTGATGTCTAAAACGTAAGGTTATTTTTTAAGTTAAGTTTTTTTTATTATTATGTTAGAATTTGTGTAAACATATTCATATGTTTGGATTACTTTAAATAATTATGTAAATATTTGATGCGCAGGTACAGATGGAGAGTTTTGAATGTAATTTAGTTTTAATGAGATCGGTGACAGCTGTGTTATAGTGTTTTGATGACCGTTTTGCCAGCTATCTTTCTATCTTTTCAGAATTAAGATTAGCGTCAATTGTGATCATGTGTTTATTTTCTGTGACCTCATGACAAGTCTGATGTTCAATTTTTTTGAAAAATTTGGTTGTTTCTTCAAATGTTTTTCGTAAAGATATAAAAGGGCTTTGATAATTTAACAAAGTCAGTCGATAAAAGTTAGTGGGTATGTCCACGTCGGCTCGTAATCGAAATCCTAAACTAAAAGTTAGGTTATGAAGTTTTAACCCATATTTTTTGTTAGTAAACAAACGTCTATATCATATGTGATTTGAATAGTCACATGTTATATAAATCAAAGAAGATTTATTTGGAATTTCAACTATTATTGGGAATTGTGACTGATTTATCTTAATAAATTAGAGAAAATAATTTTATTGATTTCCATTCTCAATTTTGTATGGATTTGGTTTCCAACATTATATGGATCAGCTGATTTGAAGGAAGGCTGTTTTACCGATACAAGAGTTTAAAATTTTTAAGTGGATTCATTGACATTTTGTGTGTCAATTCTTTTATATACAAGGTTGGTCATAATAAATATTGTTATCCATTGGGAACAAATTTATAAAACAATTTCTATTTCATTTTTGTCAAAGTCGAAAGAGTTCTTTGTGAACAAAGTTTGTTTTAACAATTCAAAGTTTATTTATTTCAATTGTAAGCAATTTATTTGGTTGAATTTAATTTATTTGATGCTAGTCTGTTTAGATTAATACGGCTGTAACCTCCAGGTCAGGTTCACAACCACCAAAATTTTATTTAAACAAACTAAAGGAAGATTTTCCTTTTACCATTTTTAAGGAACATGTTTTTCCTTTTTGATAAAGTTTTATTTAATTTTAATAAAAAAATAAAGATCTGTGGTTTTTAATTTGTAAATGTTATTTTTATTTTTTTACTTTGATGTGGATGCAAGTATAAAATGATTTACACAGAGTTTAAGACTACTGCTTGTCCAAGTGCAGAATTCCAAGTGCAGTGGTAGTAAGTTTCTCTTTCCAGATACAGGTATTAATAAGAGCAATAAGTTGCTTATCTCATGCTCAATCGAAACAAAACGTCAGTCTATTGGTAAAAGAAAAGCTTTGGGTTGTTATATTTTCATTTTTATTAATGCTAACCAAAATCAAATAGAACATTTATTTTATTTATTTAGTAAATATCATCCCATACTTTTATGGTTTGTCCAGAACGTGGGGCTTTCTTATAAAATCGTATTCATTTATTTATTAGGTTATTTAGCATATAACATCCCACTACGTTGCAAACACTCATTATTTGTTGTGTTGCAACACACTCCTATGTAAACATATGTATAGTTTCTGGCTTAATGATCCAAATTACTATTGACCTAATTACTAGTAACGCCGGCTCCGATCGCAAAGTAAACGATGAGCGGGCGTTATAGACTATAACGCCCGCTTATAATGCCCTGGTTATGGAATTGTTTATATAGTTCGTATCACAGGTATAAACAATGAATAATATGTAAGTGAAACATAAAAATCTTTATTTCACATCGTATAATTTATATTTGAAGAATCTTACATTAGGTTATGACAGTCGACGTTAGTCCGTTGGAATTACATCACGCATAATAAAGTGTATGATCGTGGTTGTTTGCTAATAAATATTTGGGTGGTACAAAATCATATAAAATAGTCTATTTTATACATTGTTGGCGGTTTTTATTGTACTCTATTAACTTTAATCGAATGCTCTATTCAGCCTCATGGATATAACTTTGTTAACTACTGTATAAATAAGTTTTATTATTATTTATTATGTTGAACAAGGTTGTATTTGTTTATGTTTTTGTAGGTTTTCTGTTGTAGGTTTATGTGTTTGTAGGTTATACTCATAAGAACTTTTTTATACCATTATATAAATATATAAATTTTACCTCATTCATTTTATACATGGAACTACATTTCAGGACTTTAGCGTTTTACATAGGTAGTAGTATCATTTTTAGCTAAATGAAATTTGAACTACTAAGAATTATTAGTTAGGCCTAAAGTACACCCTAGTAGGGTTTTCTCTCATTATAACTCATAAACAAATGTTTACTCCTTTCTCTGTCTTACAGTCTTAGGTATTATTCACTTGCCTTATTAATTATGGTAGGATTGGTAGGTTTATTTATTTCAGTTATTTCGAGTATAAATTAACTTTTTATTACCGTCTTTATAAATATTTATCGTATACATCTCTATTTTCTTAATTAAATAAGATTAAACGAAAAGGATGCCTTCTTTTGAAATAAATCTCTAGAGAATAAATTCTTCTAAACTTGTTGGATATATATTTCATTCACATAAAAGTTTGGAATTTTATAGGCTAACTTTTTAATTTTGCTGAAACCAAATAAACATTTTTTATGTAAAATTATATTCAACATTTCATAACTCGAAAAGAAGTTTTTGAGGGAGTGGGTAACTTTTCTGATATCAGAAAAGCATGTTATGTAGACGTAAATTCTAGTCTCCCATTCCTTCTGCAGCTAGGAGGTCGTTGTATATTGACGCCAGTATAATATAATTTATATTAGACAATTAAGCTGTGCTACTATGATTTCCAGCTTGGATATATTTTTTTAAATTGCAACAATTGCGATATTGTACAAATTGTATTATAATCGCTAGGTGCAGCATTAATAAATGGCAAAACGATTACTCGTGGTTTTTGAAAGTCATTATTCTATTAATTAAATATCCCATCATGCCAAACCTGTCAATACATAGGATAAGTCGCAAAACGTTTAAACGTACGCAAGTTGGACCGCTTAATGCGATCATACTTCATTTTCGTTTTAGCAGTTGTTGCGGTGTTACTATTTTCCGTTACTGAAAGTGGACCAAGGCCGTCAGGCCCGAGTTGGTTAATTTTTCTGAGTGGATAATATCATTAACTCAAGTGCGCCATACAAAGTTTTATCGAACACCTCTTTATTTAAGTTCAACTATTGAATATGCAAATGTATAGTTTAGTTTGGTGCTTAAATTGGTAATAAATCTGACACCCTAGCCCGATGACTGGATTCTAATAGTATTTTATGCAATGTAAGCTGGTGATTGGTTGCCAGTTACAATAACAGCCAATCATATGCTACAGTGAGTAAAAAGCTTTTCTACTCCATGTCCAGAAATTTCGATTTTTCTCTTGCAAGATAAATTACGATACAGATTTTTCATTAAGATGCAAGTATGTAACCAATAGAAATACAACATCATGATAATATTCGGTCAATATCAAATATTGCCATGACCATATGGCACACTTGCAATTGATCGATTTTGGCAGTTTGTAGGTAGTGTTTACTTAGTAAATTTCAAAAATGTGTGCTTTTTGCAAATGAAATCTGTGAAAATGTCCGACAGTGAGAGTGAAATTAAGAATTTAACTCTACCAAGTATTGTAAACCAGGCCAACAGAGCCGCGAATAATTTATTACCCGTAAAATCAGCAAAAGTATACGAAAAGTTCTACTCTCAGTTTATAGAGAGGAGGGACAAAAGAATGTTAGCAGGTGTTGAAATGAAAAAATCTTAGTCGTTCGTCTTATTCTTAATTGTCGTTTTTGATAAGTTATCTAAAAAATTTAAATTCCCAAGTTTATGGACACATTCAATTTGTGGACCTATCCAAATATCCCAAATTGCAAACCTTACTAAAAATAAAATCTGAAGGATATGAATCCAAAAAGGCTAAAACATTTTTTACAAACGAAATAAAGCAATTTGTTGAAGCCCGAAATATTATTAAGATCAAATTCGGATTGGATGAAATATTGTAATGATCCCATTGATCCGATTGAAAAGATCACACTTTAAGGAAGTACTTCACTTTCAGAATACATGTATTTACATTAACAGTAGGTAGTAACAAGAAACTTCTTAACAACGATCAGATGTTGTTAAATTATGCATTAAGAAAACACTTATGGCTACATTAAAACTAAAAAACATAGGTACTTCAACAACCACTTCACAAGTACACGTATTTTTTATACTATTGACTTGATTTTACAACGATTGTCATGTTATTGTTATGTATATCTAATTGTTTAATTGTTCTTATTATTATGTAGTAGTCATGGTTATTGTAATTATAAAAAGAATGTCATGTTACAGTCTTTGTCAATAAACCAAGTCTTTCAGAAGTCTAATATATTTCATTTCAATACACTATCAATACCACATAACATGGTGTCAGGTGTTATAAGTATTTTATTTGGTAATGCTATTTATTAAGAGCACGGGAAAGCCTGCACGGGAAAGGTTGCCTTTCGCAACCAATAAACAAACATGAAATTTATATGTTTTCAGAGAGGTATACTGAAAAGACTTTTTTTCATCAATCAGTTGTAAAATATAAAAATTCTAAAACCCAAAGCAAAACGTTGTAAAACAAAATAAAATATTTTTCTGAAACGCAAAATAAAATATTAGGCTGAGAATTACTTTAGCGGACAGAAAGGAACTTTAACGCACCCTAACCTTTCGATGCAGTTTGACGAGCTGAGCCGAATGGAACTAGTTTAAAGGTGCGGAAATACCCCGTTCAAAAGTACACCAATTTCAGCTCAGTTTCCCTATGTTAAAGTCTGTGGGATAAACTTTTTTCAGTATACCTCTCTGAAAACATATAAATTTCATGTTTGTTTATTGGTTGCGAAAGGCAACCTTTCCCGTGCAGTGCACCGGAAAACTTTTCCCGTGCAGGCTTTCCCGTGCTCTTAATAAATAGCATTACCAAATAAATATGTATTTTTATTTTGAACTATAGAAACTAACATTTATTGTACAGTTTGTATTATTAAACAAATTGAATCCAGAAGGTAGATCTTGTGAAACTGAAATAGTTTCCTCCGACCTCGAAGTTGTAGTAAAAGTAGTT